>JANEYF010004843.1:0-600000 GCA_029963845.1 Rhamnusium bicolor | reverse complement strand
AGCTTTTATTAAAATGTACCAAAAAGGAAATTGCGTTACAAATATTGTTTGAAATTTTGGCCATTAACGTGAACACAGTAACTCATTCTCTTTATTAATTCACCATTAACTATACGTAATAGAGTATGACGTCGAATAGAATTACATCCATTCCTTATTCTATTTTTCAAATCTTCTGCATTAAGAGGTTGAGTTTCATACACTAATGTCTTAAGGTAACCCCACAAAAAGAAGTCCAGCGGATTTAAATCTGAAGATCTAGCTGGCCATCGCAATAGTCCAGAATTACCTATCCACTGATTTACAAACATCGTGTTTAAATATCAGAAACGATATTGGCGTTATGTGGAGGAGCACCATCTTGATGGAACCATATGATTCTTCTATATTGTCGGAGAACTTCTTCTAGAAGTAGGCAAGTATTTTCTTAAAAAATGTAAATGAATATACCAAAAAGGAAATTGCGTTACAAATATTGTTCAAAATTTTGACCTTTAACGTGAACACAGTAACTCATTCTCTTTATTAATTCACCATTAACTGTACGTAATAGAGTATGACGTCGAATAGAATTACATCCATTCCTTATTCTATTTTTCAAATCTTCTGCATTAAGAGGTTGAGTTTCATACACTAATGTCTTAAGGTAACCCCACAAAAAGAAATCCAGCGGATTTAAATCTGAGGATCTAGCTGGCCATCGCAATGGTCCAGAATTACCTATCCACTGATTTACAAACATCGTGTTTAAATGATCAGAAACGATATTGGCGTTATGTGGGGGAGCACCATATTGATGGAACCAGATATTTCTTCTATATTGTCAGTGAACTTCTTCTAGAAGTAGGCAAGTATTTTCTTAAAAAATGTAAATTAATATTAATACTACCAAAGATGGTTGATTTATTAAATCTAAGAGAAATAGTACAGACTTCAAAAGTGAGGAAGTTTATGCAAATATGTCAGAAAAAGTATTGTTTATATGTGTTTTACAAATAAAGCATAGAATTATTCTTTTCAAATTTATTTAAAAAAAATCAGTTTGGAATCGAAAAGCGTGTTTTTTACTTTTTTCTCTCAAACCCAAAATAATTTCGAATATGAAGTAATAACATAAATTGAAGCTAATTAATACCTTTATAAGAAAACATTAACACAGTTTATGTACAGGGTGAGGTAAAAAAATATTCAAGGAAATTAATTTTCTTTTCGTAACAATTTTTATTTTTTTTAATCTCCCTGTATGTATGTTTAAAGGCTTTAAAAATATCTACAATTTGATGCCCAACATGGTCGTCGCTTAAAAAATAAGAAAGTTACGAGTCTGGGGAGTTTTAAGTGGCGCACACTATATATTCTTGTCTGTTATCAGTACTTTATAGGTTCTATTCGTTTCATTCGGGTTCACACATAATTTTATATTTTACCTTCATGTTTTTTCGTTATTGAAAAAATTGCAATTACTAGCGCAATATATTTTTTTTGTGCCGCATACCGTTTGCTTAAAAAAAAATCAAGATTTATATTTAAAAAATACTTTAAGATATTGAAGAAATTATACATATTATTTTGGTATTCTAGTATATAAATCAAAATATGAACGATTGCCAAGATGCATACTTCCTCTTGTGATGGATAACTATCACTACAGCTTTTTGAAATCATTAATGGCTTCATAGTTCTGCAGCTTGCAAATGCCGAAAACCATTACTTATACTACTCTCGAGGGTTACAGTTGTTTCATAGTTTTACCTTGTAAATGCAATCAAGTTTAAAACATGAATTTTGAAATAAACGATAGTCGTTTATATTCCTTCAAGTTAACGTCGAAGATTACAACATTACATCCAGTGATTTGCAACAATAATCGTAGAGATATACATGATCCAAAAAAGGTAAGGTGCAATAAAGCAGTACATCAATATGTCGGGGATCACATGTAATTACATCTATTCTTTGCTCCAAGTAATCAAATGTCAATCCTTCATATGATTTTCACATTTTAATTAACAACCGGCCCTGAAAAATATTTAGAAACTTTATCCTCCGAGTCGGATTATGTTCGTGTGATTATTATTGCAAATTGCTAAATGTGCTACATAGCGTATCTTTGATTTTTGTTTCGAAGGTCCAAAAACAAACGCAATGGTTTATTTCAATATTTGTATTTGAAAACTTTGTAATTGTAATGTCTACTAATTCCCACCGATAAACTAGTACTTTTAACATTTCCTAAAGATAAAATCTAATTTATGACATCTGGTTGGTTACCTTGGGGACCATTATATAACTTCTCTACGTATTTACCCTAGGAATAAGGGCTGTTTAACCACGTTTGCGCCTTGCTTCTTTGCTGGGCAAAATAGAAACTAAACACAAAATAACATACTGTATCCCAAATATGAAACTGTTTTCAGATACATATCTTCACCTTGAAATACATACACTTCTTTTAAATCATAAACAGAATTACAGTAAACACAAATCGACATAATATAATAAGAAAAACATACCATAAATAATTTTAAATAGTTACTTTACATCAAGATAATATTTTACTAGATGAAAATTTGGTACGGAAGAAATAGTCATCGCAAACCAATCCCAACACTAATTATATGAATATTTTGATGGATGTCTTCCCATGTAATTGAGAATTAATATGAGTCAAATGATAACCTTGGGTACCTGTTATCCACATTAGAGTAAAATAATAAATAAATACAAGACTTTTTTCTAGGATAAAGTTATAATAAATCTTTGAAAAAAAGTTTGACAAACTGTTTTTATCAGTGTCACAATGTGTCCTAAGAGCAGTATAGTAATAATTTAATAGTATCTATACAACTACTAGAAGCATAGAAACTATTAGCTAACCGATCTCAACTGAAACGCAACTGGTGGAGAATAAAAAACAATTGAAAACTGAAGATGCCTGCCAGTCTGATGAATTGGAAAAAAATCATTTCAATTCATTTAAAAATTTCGTTCAGTAGATGAGGTGAGTTATTTTCAGTTTCTTTAAAATTAAAAATATTGGGGATGTAGGCTTTAACCCGTATCCAGCTACTCGATATATTTTGGTATTGACGTTTGATAGCATTGGCGTAGGTTAGAATTAAGGACAGTCAAATAATTCTTTGCGATAAATTGAAATTACTTGGGGAAAAATTTTTTACCACTTGTGACAAAAAGTAGGGTCATTTTCCCGTCCCAAAAATGTTTACCAAGATTTATGTTTTAACAAAGTGGTATATGTCCTTGATTGGTATTTGCACCAATAATTTCTCCGTAGGGTCTATTATTTTATGCAAATAAATTTTATAAATGCGATTGTAAGTTAAATTGAAATAAGCTTATGCGTTATGAACGAAAGTGGAAACTGGGATAGGACGTTGATTGTCATTGCCACTTTCTCGCTTATTCGCTGTAAGTTTCCCACGATGCCAATTTAGATCACTTCAATGCTAATCTTATTTTAAATTCACATTACATAGATTTAAATTTGTTAAAGTATTTTATAAAGTTCGGCTTTAAAGTAATGATAAAATTAATGTGTTTGTAACTATCATAGCAAATTTATAGTTAACTGCTAGCGCTCGTTTCTGTTTGCTATTATTGCAGATTATGGATCTGATGAATAAAATAGAAAGCATTTGCTTAAAGTAAGAAGTAAAAGCAAAAGCAAATGCTTCGAAGCAGAAGGTAGTAGTAAAAGCATTCATTTTCAATGAATAATATTTTCTTTTGCTTAACAAATCTTCATCTGAGCAACAAAAAAATGTTTTTCAAATGAAAAAAATTTTTTGTCAACGAGATTTTAAGTTTGAAAAAAAAAAGGTTTTCCAATGAAATTTTAATTTTTTTATCGAGATTCTACTAAAGCGGTAGAGGTGATGGAAGATTTGGGTTTCATGAAATTTCGACATGTCTTTGTTTATTGGTCTGTAACTTTTTTAAAAGAAAATAGATCCCTTTTTTTTTAATTCATTCTGAAAAGGGTGCTACGTCTGATGGTGTATCGCTCGATTTTCTATATTGATTTAAAAACAACCATAATTCGCACATTAAGTGTTGCTTTACCATAACGAAGTCTACTACTGAGGTACTTACACATTTATACAAGCAAATATTAAGGTAGATAGCAAACACACAGTTTTATTTATATAATTAGTTTTATTCATATGTGAGTGGTCATACGAAAAGGGACCTGGAGGGAACAAAATGAGTTTTTCGGGGTTTTGGATGCATTGAACCTTTCTGCGTTAATTGATCCAAACAACAGTATTATCTCAAATAGGTGAGTGGTCATACAAAAAGGGACCTGGAGGGAACAAAATGAGTTTTCCAGTTTTACTGCGAAACACACACTAATTAGTCAACAGCACGGAAGTAAAGACACAGCCTCCCCGCTGCACCCGCGTCATTCGATGATCCACTTGACCATAATAATACGATAAAGTGAGCTAATATGAATATGGCAGGCAATACAAGCATATTATTATTATATCGAGATCGCGATTAATTTTTAGTCTAACTTTAAACGCATTTATCTCGGAATTTACTTTTTTCCTTCCATGTCCCTTTTCGTATGACCACTCACATATTTTTTGAAGCTATTGCTTCTAACAAATGCATTTACTTTAAGTATGAAGCAAATGCTCTGAAAATGTTAATCATGTAGGAAAAAATGTAATCTTCATATAAATCTTACTAACGAACTAAAAAATACTTATCTAAAAAAAAATAACAAGTTTGTGATTCGTACCCTGGACCTACCGCGTGCTAGGTGAGTATCTTCTCTATCGTCTAACGAGTTTCTTGCTGACAAACGATTCCAAAAGGATTTAATACACTTTGACATGTCATGTAACTGCGCATGCCCTGCGGCTATCTTAAAACGTCCAATGAAATTGCGATTAATACTTCCATTTCCGTATGACTGTAAGGAATGCTTATATGCCCTCCGTTACCGGCCCTCGCAGAAACAAACTATCTGCGCTGCCCTAGGCGGAAAAATCTTTGAGGCAACCAAACAAAATGTTGCGCCGGACTTGAACTTACGATAGCAATAATAGCAAACTGACGCGGAACCGCCATGCCAACAACAGCTTGTGCACAGTAAGAAATAATCGATTAATCGATCATTTGATTATTTCGTAAATAATCGATTAATCAGTAATCGATCGTTTGATTGTTTCGTAAATAATCGAGTAATCATTAATCGATTATTGCTTAATCGATTAATCAGTTGTTGATTTATCTATTATTGTTTAATCGATATTGATTAATTGATTAATCGGCTATTGGTTAAAATATAAACAACGAAGAATTCGTACTTTGAAAATGGAAAATAGGTAAATCTTATTATTCAATTTTAATTTGCAAAATAAAAAGTATCCCGGCCTAGTAGTTAGATCATTTTTACATATAAATGGTTTTACAGATCTTGTTTTATCAGCTTGTACTCCGCCGTTTCGTAAAATTTTGACGACAGTGCCCTCCCTCCATAGTCTCCACTTCTAGTGCCAATCTGCGACCGCGCAGTGTGTCTCGTGTTACTGGTGGAAAATTTCCGTTTTGCGGACATTGTTCTGACAGCTGGAATTATATACATGAAAGCAAAAAAAATTAAAATGTTGGTAAATAAGTAATAATTTTATAAGTTAACGTAGTAAAATTCATAAATTGATCTGTCAATGTGGGTGGATAACAATTTAGCTAGTTCTGATTTCCTTCCTCATATAATGAAGTCGTAAAGATTAATATTTGGCGGGATATCCTACATATGGAGGGCTCAAGAAGCCAATCAGTGTAAGTCACTATTTCATTGAAACTGTCTTTACGAATGACTTACGGTAACTGTACTCTGAAAATCTTCCTAAATAATTCTGCAGACAATTATAGTTGTTACCACCTATTGATGGAATTCTAAAGTAGTGACGAATGGTTTGTTAACTGAAAGTTTGGACAATGAAAGGGTTTTTTGCAAGTCATGAGACAGTTTCAATGAAATAGTGACTTACACTGATTGGCTTCTGAGCCCTCCATATGTAGCTTTATTTCATTTTTAATCTAATAATTTTTTATAATTACCTATCACAGCTGAATATATTTAAGTTATGAAATTGGTCTTGGCGTCTCCACCTACCTCTCCATTTATAAACATACCTTGTATACCAAACTGTGATTGTATTTTATACGTGTCAAGTATTTTATATTTTCTATCAGTGTCGTGCTTGACTTGAGCTTCAAAATAAATTTTAGTGAAAGACATTATTACTGTAAACGCCTTGTTAGTTTTTTAGAAGTGATGTGCTCTCCATTCCATGATCGATTTCTCGATTTTTTAGGTTCTTTTATTTGCATCTGGTGACGTCATCATGTAATTACATTATTTTTAAATAGCCCGCTTAAATCCTACAGACACTACTTGACTATCGTTAATTTTGTTATTTATTACCTATACATATAATTAATTGCTTTGTTAACTCTCTTATTACTCTGAAGTTTGTATAATAACGTTTTTTGCGGAAAAATTATGTTCATATTAACAAATCCCTGGAAACATTTAAATAATTTATCTAGAATGACATCTCTACATGCATAATAAGAATAACATATATACATTATTTCTTAATAACGTATCTTACCTGTCTAAATCCTACAGATGCTGCTGCCGTCTTTAATATTTTTATCACCTATACATATATATTGATTAATTGATGAATTGATCAGAAATAATCGATTGATTGATTAAACGGAAATAATCGAACATCGATTAATCGGAAATAATCGTTTGCTCGATTAATTGATCATTGATTAATCGGAAATTATCGATTATTTTTAATAATCGATTATCGATTGTCAAATTTCATAATCGCCCAGCACTAATAGTAAGTATTTAAACATCACTGCCAGCAACGGAGGCAGTCCTTATTTTTTTACCACATACAAAGGAATGAAAGCATTGGATCCACTGGGATGGTAGTAACTAGTAACGGAAGTCATGTTACACTTCATAGTGATGGATAGTGATACACTGCGAAATAAGATGGTTTTGAATAAAGTAAATGTTGAATTTATTAGTTTTTGTGGTACATTTGTGTATCTTACTGCAGTAAAATAAAAGAAAATATATTATATTTTTTAGTTTTGGGCGCAAATAAATTAAAATTCAAAGGATAAATCTAACCAAAAATGTATACACTACTTCTTTTCTCTGTAATTTGTCCTAGGTAATACACCGTATTATTCAGGGCATGGTAACCAAGTGGGTAAAATGCTTTAGCTATTTATTTACTTGGTAACTAATATTGATTACTCGATTCCATACTGGAGCTAGTTAGAAATTTTATTTGTAATTTGTTTCGGACTAAGATGGGAGTGGGAATTGGCTATGCCCTAGATGTGGTTCGGACTCCACAATAACCTGTAGTGCCTCATCTTTCTTTACCTATGACAAAATTCTAGGATTTTCACAGGGTTACTTCGGTGACTTGTGATACGGTTAAGAAAACTCAAGACATTGCGTACATCTTCGTGGCTCTTAAATTACCAGAGGGCGTTGATATCCATGTCTGCATTCGTTGACGGAGCAGGCTTATTATTGAAATAGGTCAGCTCAAAAAGTGATATCATTTTAATGCCATTGAGGTATCCTGTTTCAATATTAAGCTTAGTTCCACATCGCCACATGGATATCAGTACTCTCCGGTCATTTAAAAGCTACGAAGATGTACATTATTATCCCTGTGCTTCTGCATCTCCCAGTATTTCCTTGGATTGCCTCAGGAGTACCCTGATCTGAATATTTTCTAATGATTTTACTATTACCCATCCGCTACTTCCTTTGTGTACACCAAATTTTCTCAGCGAAACTACCCGCAGTGTGGTCTTGGTACTTCAAAAATATACCATTTTTACCGTCTTTATATTCTCACATTCACATTCGCATGCAACCAGTTGGATTTATACTGAAGATAATTCTAAATGATATGTGGACACTTTCTGCCTGCTTTATTAACCGCACATTATTAAACAAAACTGTTAGCCAGTTTCACTATTTGTAATTTGTAATACGATCTAACTCCCAAGACTACAGAAGTTTATTTTAACTACAATCCTAAGAAATGGTGAAAAGCTGCAATGAATTTTGTCATGCCGTTGTCGACTGTGATACGAGTTCTTTAAGGGTAAATTACAGTTGATTCCTTGCCCAACAAAACAAAATACTAGTATACATTAGGTGTGTTCTTTCTGAGATCTCAGCTAATCTAAGTTGTTTTACGGTTACACTGCATAAATAAAAGCATAATTTCATTTGATATAGTATCCTTAACCATAAAATTACTTAGATTAATTGAGGTCTCAGAAAGAACGCACCTATTGGTCTTATATAACACTGGGGAACCAACAGTTTTGTTTCTTGTTTCATTTAACAATTTGGTGGCTCCATGCAATCATGCTACAAGATTTCCAGTAACTTCTATCAGTATGCTTTGTGTTTATTGGTCAAACGCAAACATGACACGGAGGTAAAAATCGCTATTTAGATGCTCAAAATATCTTCCAAGGGCAAACAAATTGTTATTAGTTTTAAGCGACATGTTTATTATAACAAACGCAAAATACAGGGTGGGTCTTTAGTGCATAGTATATTTTAACCTCGAACATATTTCGCCGAGTTTATTTTATTATTATTATTATTTTTTATATCGATTTATTTTTTCGGCTCCGAGCCATTAACAATTTGGTGGCCAACGGATAACTTTAAATGTCGTTCACAGAAATGCATAAATAATAAATGTGTGCTTACTAATCAAGGCAATGTTGCAGCATTTATACAATTAGGTTTTTATTAGTCCTTTTAAGTGCAGCAAAATAAAGTAATGAAGTGTAATTATATGGTTTAATTTATCTTAAAAAAAAAAGACAAGGGTATATGTATCATTTAGCAACGGGGTCCTAACATCCTGTGTATTTCATCAGCTTCGTGTAAAGTAAATGTTTGAATTTACGTCCTATATTTTCTATGCGGACCTATGCAATTCTTCTACAATTTTCATGTATTTGGTCAAACACTTCTCGATGTCGAATTGTTTCTACTGTATTTCAGCACAGACACGCACATCTTCCAATGTATTCACAGGAGTAGCAGACACTCCATGTTTGAAAATCATTTCTTCACAACACAGTAACTTAATAGTCATTAACAAGTATTATTCACAAAATGATGATGAATTATAAATAACAGTTTATCACACTTGATGTTGATAACTAGGGCTATTCTGTGAAATCATAATGCAGATTCTTCCTCAGACACAAGCGATAATATTAACATTACAGTTACAACGATAACTGAACAGGCTGTGTTAATTAAGTTGAAATTTACTGCAGGTCCTGATGGCCTGCCAGCTTCCAGCGTATTAGCTTTACCATTTGGTCACATTTTTAACCTATGTTTGCAAAGAAATACATTTCCTGATAAGTAATTCACAAAAAAGGCAGCAAATCTGATATACAGAACTACCGCGTTATAACAGTTGTAAATAATTTTGATAAGGTATTTGAAATTATCTTACATAACATGCTTTATCCGCAGGTCCATCGAAGCATCTGTATCAATCAACATGAGTTTGTCTCACAACGTTCCACAACTAAGAACCTACTTTGCATAACAGAGTACTTAACGGAATCATAGATACTGGTGGACGTGTCATACGGATTTTTCTAAAGCATTCGACGGAATGAACTATGGTATTTTATTTAAAAAAATATATATATTTTTCTTGGGCTTTAACCTAGAATTAATTTATTATTTTGAATCCTATCGTCGCACGATGGGGTATTTGACCCAAAAAGCTGGCCAAAATTATATTTGGACTTTTTTTCAATTTTAATGAGGTTATTTCATAATTTAAAAATAAAATAAAATTAGTTGTATCACTTAATACCCAATTTTGATAAAAATAAAGTATTTTTTTTACAAAATAATAATAATAATTTTAAATAATATTGAAAGAAATAATTTGGACGAGATCCAGTATAGTAATCGTTTTTGCGTTGTTTTGTCAAAAATTTGACTACAAGACTATTGCCACTATTATAAGTAAAATAGACATGGTATATAATATATAGTATTTATTCATAAATAAAAAACCTTTGCCTTGGAATTCACATATACTTAATAGATTAATAAGAAATATTTTAAATTAAATCCACTCATCTTCGTCAGAAGACATACTGCCTTCTTCGTTAGTACTTTCTGCTTCATCGTCTTCGCTCGATTCGACAAATTCTATTGGTAGAAGCATGTCCAACGCTTCTGGGCTAAATGGTTTCGTCTTTTTTGCGCGGTACAGGCCGTATAGAAGTCAACAAAGGATCGGAAGTTAATAATAACCTATTTAGAACGTCAATGTTGCACGATTCTCTTGAGAATTTTCTTGAATAATTTTGCCTGTATGTGCGGAAATGCTTATTTCTAGCCTCAGCCGCCTCTTCTGATAACTGTCCGATCGGCAAGAGAGCTTTCTTTATAATTTCGCAACCATGTATTAAAACTTTGTGAATATTTGAAGACATTGGGTACCACGGGTACAATTTTATATATAATTGTGCGGTTTCATATGCATACACTTTATATTATTCCGTATCAACTTTGTGCCCACTCGCGATCACTTCTAATATAACTTTTAGTCTTTTGATTAATATTTGATCTATCCCAGTAATATTTGAACTTACTTTTGGATCTGAGAAAAACCTTCTGGAAGTATTGCCGCTATTGGTGTTACCAAATCCAGCTTTTGGGACATCCACTAACAATCCCATTTCCTTTTTAAATTTTTGTTGTATTTCTCTTTTCCTTTCGGTTACTGTTTTCTTTTCATCTGTTGTTCTCGCTTGCCATTTTTTAATCGTTATTTTATATGATAGGTGCAATAAATTTTCAAAGAACCGAATTCTTGCGTGCAGCACTGAGATACCAAATTTTAAAGTATCTTTCTATATATCTTTCATTTTTGTGAGATCATTAAAATCCTTTGAAGTAGCATTAAAATATAACATCTCTGTGTCGATTTATTACCGGTTGCAGCATTACACACTTTCCCGTCTATCATAGTAAGCAGGAATGTGTGTTTGACATAGATGTTACTGCTTGCTCCCGGTATGATTGTATCTTGCAAATTTTTCATCTGATTTTCTACGTAACCAATTTCTTCAGTTGTAATATCCGAAGTCTCATGTAAGAACCTTAATCGAATCGGGCGGCAATAACGGGGAGAAGACGGTGTCGAATTCTGCCAAATTATTTTCTTCTCTCCGGGTATTTTACTTATTAATTGTAGTGGTAACAAATGAACTCTGAAATATATTTGCATCAGAATCATTTTCATTTTCAAATTTTTGATTATATTGGCATTGCTGTGAGCCGTCACACCCCCACTTCGATATTAAATAAAGGTTCGTTTTTTCTTCATCGGTTAGAGTTTCTAAAACGTCTTCCAAATATTGTACCAACCGTGCTGCTGTATGATCTAAAAGATCTTGAAGTTTTACCTCTGCACACGTTGCATTAACGTTAAAAGATTCGCGTTTCGGATAACATTCTGCCTTGGCTTTTTGTAAAATTGAGTAACAAGGATATTTTTTTTTTGTCGGCTGTTCTGATAATTTCATACTGCCTCCTTGTTAATCCCGCTTCAACAAAAATAGATAGAGCCTGCAATGCTGTCATTTGTTGACTTTTTTCTTGAATGCTCAAAAAGGCTTTTCTATATTTCGAAGCTCTTTTCGGAGAACTGGTGATATCCTTCATTATTTTCGAAGCCTCCACCTTTCCGGTAGCACGCAAGTTCATTTGAGCCGCAAATATCAATTCTTCGACTGGTACCTGCTCTCTCAAATCTTTCGTCTTTTACTTCTTTCACTTGCTTCCGCAAATGATACAGAAGGTCGCCCACTTCGAGAAACAGAATCATATCTAGGCAAAACAATGACGCCACTGATCCATCTTTCGTATTTTTTTAAGAATTTTTTTTCATTATAGGTAATTTTAATCCATTTGGCTTGAAACTGTGATTTAAAGTGTGCCAATTTGTTTAATATATGCTTCTTATGATCTTGAGGGCAGTGGGTTTTATCGAGGACAAATTTTTCCACATTCTCCCACTTTTTGTTAAAATTTTTGTCAGGACATTGTTTCCAGATGTCAAATAAAATTTTACGTGATATACTTATGGTCTTTTCACCGGATTCTAAAAAAAATATAAAATAATAATGTGACAAATATTAACGATAGCACAATAATTATGTACGTGTTTCTCATTAACATAATATAATTATTATAAACTCAAGTCGGAAAAAGTCGGAACTTTTCTTTATTAATTTTATTTCCGAATGAAACATTCTTCAAGCTAATAAAAAAATTTTAACTTGATCAAGCTTGAAAACCCAACTAAAAGATATATTAATTTTAATGTTATATTTGGCATACAAAAAATGGCTTGTTTGTTTAAAATATATAATTTATGATAATAAGCAGCGTTAGTACATACCTTCAGGAAGACGTTCCATAGTATATTTAAAATTTTAAAAACAAAAAAAATCGTAATTCCACTAAATTAACTATTTATTGAACACTAAGCAGCGAGAAATATTTCGTGCGGTCTACAGAATAAGGAAATTTAGACTGACTGTCTAGACTATACATCACGTGCAGAGAAATAATAATCAGCCCACATGACGTCACATTTATTTGTCTTACTCAGAATTTTTATGATTGGAGTATTTGTTTTGAAATTTCGACTTTTGGCCAGCTTTTTGGATCAAATACCTCACCGTGCGTCGTAACGGATATCGATTTGTACAATACCAGGATCATAGAACTATGAAATTTTTATCTCAATCAGGCGTTCCACAGAGTTCGGTATTGGACCTCTTATTGTTTATCATATTCATAAATGATATCGTACTTAATCTCCAATGTCCATCTCTCTTATATGCTGATGACTTGAAAATTTACCATAAAATTGATAGTATGTCAGACTGTAATAAATTACAGACTTAAACACACTCAATAACTGGTGCAGCAAATATAGAGCGTCTCTAAATATCATTAAATGCAATATGATTTCTTTTACCAACATTAAACAAGTTACAATTCGATTAAGATATTAACGGTACTACACTGGAATGTTGCGACAATTTTAAAGATGTAGATGTCACTTTTGATTCCTAACTTTCTTTTAGGGAGCATACAAATAGTATTGTATCGTCATCCTTTAAAATGCTTGGTTTTATCATGGTAACTCCCGTGGTTTTCATAATACGACTACACTAAAGACTTGATGCAACACGCTGCTGGTACAACCTAGGCTTGAGTGCGCAAGTGTGGTTTGAGATCCATGTTAATAATTAGGGCTGTTAAAAATGTTCCGTGGGACAATGGCGTACGAGAAATTAACTAATACGAGAAACAATAAACTGTTACAATTTATAACAATGTATGTAAAACTTACCCTCTTCACTAGCTTGCTCATCACAAACTGGAGAAGATGTGTAGCCATTTTGCAGCATCAGGTATGTTTCGATGGTTGTCTCCATGAGTGATGTTCGCTTTGGTGAAAATATATTCTTATATTTTGAAAACGACCGTTCGACATCTACTGATGTAATACACGCATACGTAAAATAGTCTTTGAACGCACTTAACGGATCTGGGGCTGCACCATCACATATTTGTCTTAATTTGGTAAAACCGGTGTCTTTATTTAAAACACTTGCGAACTTTTCTTTAACGCGCTCATTTGTTGCGTCACCTATAGCGTGTAGCAGTAAATTTACTTCGTCCACTATTTGCAGTGACTCCGCTAACGACAACGCACTGTTTTCTAATTTTTTTATACTTTCATGTAATGGTTTATAGTTCTTTGCAATATTTTTTAAAGCTGTTTCAACGGAAATATCTTCGAACTTTGTCTGGCTTTCCTTAATAGCTGCAGCCTCATCTGGATTGAATTATAGTATCACAGCTTTTATTTGTTGGAAATATTCAGCATAATAAAAAGCTGCCTGCAACCATGTTCCTCAACGTGTAAGAATCGGCTATTGTGGTTCAGGAATACCGGGACACTTGCTATGAAATGCACGGAGACGTTTTGGAGATTTAAAAAACACTTTTTTGTACTTGCTATTAATGCATCCACCTCTGGGAAACTTTTTCGAGTAGTTTCTGCCACAAGATGTAAAGCATGCACTTTATACGTAACATGTATAGACGTACAACCTTGTTCTTGCAAAGAACGGCCTACCGAACGCATTGTCACGGCGCCATCAGTCACAAACATCAACACTTGACTTTTTGAGAGTTAAAATTTTTCTAACGTCTCCAGCACCACCCTGGTAATTGTTTCGCTAGTACACTGACTTAGTCTTTTGCTAGCTAGTAACAGTGGAACTGTCGGCTTAAGAGGGTCCAGTACTCGTACCATAACATTTAAAGAGAATTTTTTTTACAATCTGTTGTCTCATCAACAGATAACCACAGCCGTATATTTTTTAATTCACATTTCATCTTATTTACCATGTCTACGTGTACAGTTGGTAGATTACATAACGTCGTGCGACTTGGTAACTTCACCTGGGCATTTTATTTATTCCAGAACTCTCGAAATGGTTGTTTATCGAGTATGTGCAGCGGAACATCACAGGCAATCAACATTAATAGTAAATCAAATAAACTGTGTTGTCGAAGGCACGCCATTTTTTTTATTTTTATGGTGTCACTATTTACATGAAGTCCACAATCACGCTTATCCCAGCACATCAAATCTTTCTTGCACACTTTACAAATTATTTTAGCACCATCATAAATAAATCAGGGAATTCACTTATGAATTTATTCACTTTGTCAGCAAATGGCCGTTTTCTATCCCTGCGTACGTCTGCCATGCTTTACTATTAAATTAATATCAACAATACAGTACAACAAATAAGAACACAAAAACAATATGCAATACGCCCAAGTGACTTAACGTGTACAGAACTCGAAAGCTAATAATAGACTGGATTGGAGAAACAGTTTTGCGGTCAAGGTGAATGCCGGCGACAGTAAATACATCTGTACTCTACGACCATGTTACACAGAAACGATTTGCAGCTTTATTAATAATATTGAAGATATTCAAAGAAAGTTTTTAAAATTCCTCTCATTTAAAATTGACCCTCTGTAGGTTATGATCAGCTATTGTTGCTAAATCGTTTCTCATACAGTTCTATGAGAGACATGCAAAGTCCATAATTATTGGAAAAAATTAATTTTAGAGCACGCACTAGGCCAACTAGATCCACATATATTTTATGTACCAAATGCTTACTCAAATATTTTAATGTTTTATACATTGTGCCGTAATTATTAAGTTATTGAAAAAGATGTTGATGTTTTTAATAGTAAACCAAGTCGAATGAAGTCAAAATTTTGTGATTGTTTTGTTCGTAATTTATATTAATTTTATATGATTTATATGTTATATATGTATTCGTACATTCTGTTAGTAACTCTATTTCCGGCCCTGTAATTGGAATGTAAATTATGTTGAGCATGTGTATGTAAAATAAAATAAAGTAGAGATGAGCAATATTTCAGTCGGTGATTTTTTTCACTGTGATTGAATAATCAGTCACTCACTGTGACTAAACTGTTACCAAAGCAGTGACTGAATTTTACACTTACAAGGTGCAGTATCGGTATACTATACAATAACTGTGCAGAATCGTTGTCGCAGTCAGTAAGCTAATCGCAGTGCAGGTCGCAGAGCGGACTGGGGACACTAGTCACAAGTAGTATTCACAATCGCAATAATCATGGCTCAAGCTTTGGCACACTCGGAATAATTTGCTATACGATGCTACTGGCACTACTCCGCTGCGATTACTTCCAATCACATTACAATACTGGAATTCTGAAATCACAGTATCAGTTCACAGTGTAATTGAAAAACCACCATTTAGCCCATCACTACAATAAAGCAACATGTACACGCATATCACTATTAGATTAAATCACGTAGGGGCACAGGTACTGGTGCTATTGCTGGTACTAGTAGAACACGTATGTAGGTTAGTATAACGCATTTCCGTTTCACTTCCCCTCTAGTTAAGATCGCCCAGATTCTTGAAAATTTACAATCTTGTACTGAAGGTGGTTGAACATGTCAATCATCTGTTTGCTATACGTACGAATTTTTTATTAGTGTTTCGTCAGCTGTCAACATGATATTTTAAATAACATCAAATTTTTTGTGCTGTTTTAAACCAAAATAAAAATCAGGGTTATTAGAAATGACCAAGATGTTTTACTCTGTTAATAAGATGTAGTTCTTGTGCTGAAGGTGGTTGAACATGTCAATCATCTGTTTGCTACTCGTACGAATTTTTTGTTAGTGTTTCGTCAGCTGTCAACATGATATTTTAAATAACACCAAATTTTTTGTGCTGTTTTAAACCAAAATAAAAATCAGGGTTATTAGAAATGACCAAAATGTTTTACTCTGTTAATAAGATGTAGTTGAATAAATCCAATTGTACTCAGGGCTGCAACACTGCTTTAAACTAATAAGCCACTAGTAGATAAGTTAAAGTTCCAAAACATTTCCATCGTATTTTTTTTTGAAAATCGGAAAAAAAATATATATAGTAATTAAAAAGTAACTTTCAGTTGGTTTCTACAGATGTCAATACTCGGTGGTTTAAATATAACTACGCAGTTATTAAGATGTAAACAACATGGCCTTATGAATACGCTAAAAACAAAATTACATTCCTAAAATATTTACATAGAAATGCTACTATACTATGCTAAGACTTCATTTGGAGATAGTTTGATTGACGTTTCATCATCACTTGTGCCTGCTCCAGAGTTTTGACGTCGTGCAAAAGATGTTCGCTACGATACGTTTCCCTTGGAAATGAAAGTTCATTTAATTAGCAACAGGTCCCATAGCGCACCACTTTCCAAAAGTGGTTAGACTTTTCCTCTTTTCATTTCTTCAGGACTAGTAATGGGCGCTTGAGCCGTTTTCTAATCACGCTTACGTAGGTTCGGAAAATTAATTTTTATTCACGCACGTTTTTGTAATGAGATTATAGTTGCTCGCAGTGTGTGTTAATTATTCGGAAGTGTAGTCGCACATCCATTATAATTGAAAATGTTAATAATGATTGCAAGCATTATAGGCAAAGACAAACCGTTTTAAGAAAATGACGAGGCGCACAGTGTTATTTTGCAAATCTAGCGGGACAATATTATATATCGGAATAAAATCAATTTTTTTGTAGCAGACATTTATTTACAATTAGAAAATAGCCTCAACATAAAATTGAGCTATATTGCTACTCATCGCAACACTAATATTCAGGGTGTGACAATAAAAAACTCCCAGGTGAAATATTTCAGAAACTACTAGAGATATTTGAGTTCTGTAAAAGCCCATTGCCAGAACGTATAAATGGCTTTAATTTTGAATACAAATAGTTTTTTTAAAAACGTTAAGGGATAGATGGCGCTGTGCTACAAAGAATTTTTTGGATGACAGGAACTTAGAAATGTTATCTGTGTTAAAGAGAATTTAATTTCAATTAGATTTCGTTATATGAAAAAAAGTCGACAATCCAACCGTTTTCGAGAAATTGAGTTTAAAATATTTAATTTTTTGATAAACTCGAATCGCCTTAACTTTCTTACATTAAATTTTAGACGATAGTTCGTTTGAAACTTTCTCCATCGAAAGATAGTGTGAATAATGTGGCAATAACACTTTTTTTTACAACGGTTAAACCGGTAATTACATTTATTAGAATTTTAAAGCGCCCGCCCCTGTATTTTGTTAAACAGTATTGAATAAAAATATGTTTAATGCATTTTTTCCATTGCCAAGTTACTACTATGGTTGCACTGGAAAAAGTGCGTATTAATATTTCGCAATTTGTCATTATCCACATTTTTACTTAACTATGAATCGCTGTTAACAATTTTCTATTGATGGGAGCAAAAAATTGAAACAAATGATTTATCTTAAATACCATATGGATTTAATATAAAATTACAGGCAGTACTGATGCGTATATTTTTTATTAATAAGAAATGCGGACGTATATTTTATTTGGTACCATTTTATAAAACTAAATACTCGTACTTCCTATTAATTAAAAAAGAACGCATCGGTATTGCCTGTTACTATGTTCCTCTATTTTCTATGGATGACTGTTTAGAACGGGCCTTCTTTATAGAGAATATGGGGTATTACAGTATGTAAATACTTTGTTTTGTAAATTTCTGATTAAAAATAATATTGGTCATAACGCATTCTAATAAATATTGATAAACGGATCTGCAGACTCAGGCAACAAAGTAATATGTACCAACTGTTGTTTTTGTAACCAACAAAATTAGTACGGCACAATTTATTAAAAACCCTCAAATGTGACAGCGTAAAATTTAAAAACGCGTTCAAAGTGCACGTTCAAAATTGAATGCGTCAAAAATGCAGGGTTAGCACCCATATGAAATTGGACTGAATGAATCTATTCAATGCTACGACGTTAATTACCTGTTTTACCTCATAAATAAGCAGATAGGCAGAGTTTTCAGAAAAAAAAAATGGTTTTACCGGATAGCATCTTCCTAGAGTTCATTTGAATCACGTTGCAATTATTTGGCATAATATTAGAAAGGGCTTTTGAGCGTCAAGATTTTTTACCACTGCGTGGTGAAGAGACATTGCAGTTGTATCAACGTAGTTGGACCAATTCTTCACCGGCTTCAGTTTTTAAAAATACATTTCATGTACTTGCAAAGCTTTTGCTTCAAAAACTCGGTTTACAAATATGTGCACTGTGTAATATACGGTTGGTTCTTTGAATTCCGTCGCAATGGAGAAGACATTGCGAACAATGACAACGATTCAGTATTTCAAGGAAAGAAAACTACAGGATTTAAAAAAACACATCAGCTTTATTTTATGTGTGGATAGAACTATCTGTAATTACGAAATACACAATATTTCTGAAATTTCAAAGAAAAATTGTTGATATGCAAATTTACTATCAGGGTAAATAGGGAATTACCCACTCTGGAATTTAATTTTGATCTATACCGTAAAATAAACCATTAACGAGTTATTTGGGGAAACCTACTAACCATCTTGAACTAACGCGTTAACCGAATAAATGTTTACATGAAAAAAATTATTTTTAACGAAGGAATGGATGGACCTTTTTTAAACAAAATTGTGCTGTCCAATTAACCATTTTGGAGATGAAATGCAAAAAAAAACTATATCCTACTTGAGTGGTTTCTTCTGCAAAACAGATTGATTTATTTAAAGATACGAGAGGGGGCATAAACCCTGCTTATTATCTTTTAATTCTTTTACATTATGCATACCATTTTTCATAAATTATTGTTAATGGTGTTTACATTTTTTTAATATCCAGTCAAGAAATATCTGAAGCCTCCCTGAATTTTATACCAGCCATGAAATGTTTTTGTACTCCTGCGAGCATATAGTTTTTAGTATCCTGGAGAATGCTAAAAAAATATTGCAATATTCTTACATAACTTGATATTGTTATATCAATTTATTGACTGTATTTAGAAACTTGAAAGGGAAATTTCCAATTGGTGAAAGTAATTTTTTCAACTCGTCCTATCCACAAACAAAAACTGTTTGATTAAGTTAAACATTAGATAATATTAAAACGAGGAAGCAACTAATTTCTTACAGGTTATAGGTGACGCATTTTCTCTCTACTTGAGAAACAACGTTTAAAGCAGTCGGTTTCTTTTTCTTCCGATGAACAATTAGACAATTAATATTATTTTAATAACAACAAAATCTATGAACACTAACACAAGTACATTATCCATATTGTGAAAATAATGGAAAAGTGTGCTACCTATACAGGGTGGTGATTCACATAGCTCGTTCGTTAGAAAATTTTTGAATTCCCGAAATCGTATTACTATGAAATTTGGTAGCCGGCCGTAATCGACTGCTGCAGGTTTAAATGAAATATTTTCAAAATGGCGCCTCTTCCTGAAATAACCGGAAATCGACGCCATCTTTGTTTTTTTAAATAGAAACCCCATTTTGATTTCATGTTTGGATTCTACATTAAATTGCGAGTTCAGAACGTCCCAGTTTTTAGTACATATCTGTCATAGTTTTTGACATGTCATTTTTTTCGCAAAAAAATCAGGGATGCAGGGGGGTCCGTTAGGAAATTCATAAGTCCTAAGCCATTGGAAATAAATGTTTTTTTTTTCAATTCCCAAAGGTTTGGCCAACATTTTGCGTTATTGCTGACCATCTTGTTATGTTTCATGCGCCTACTGTGATTTTTTAAAGTTGACAATCAAAAAATGTCTAACTTCATTTTTTCAATTCGCAACTACCATTTCTGACACCAGAAATCAATGTAAAAATTAAATTTTCCTTTTATTAACATTGTGTAACCTATCTTCAGTGGTTTTTAGTTATTGGAATTTTTTTAAAAAATATTGTTTTTCCTCAACGGTAATTAGTTTTAGTAGGCATTGGAAACAAATGCCAAATGTCAAACCTAGACTGTTGTGTCATTGTATCTATTGTTTCAATTAATTCGTGCAATAATTTTCATCATGGAACATTATCCGAATGATGTCTTTGATTTTGTTTGTAATTTATGGTGAAAATGAATAGTTGACAGAACATGCCGAGCGTTCAATTTCAAATATCCAATCTACCGCAAATGACAAAAGGAAAATTTCTAAAGAAATTTTTTTTTATGGGAAGGCAGTTAGCGTTGCGAGAACTAAACCTGTACAGGAAATGAATACGTTGAAATTAACGTCCTAGGATCTTTTCAAGCATATCCACGTGCTTTCAAGAATAGCACTGCTGATTTGGGAATTTCGTATTCCTCGTTGCAAAGAAAGAATTTCTTTGTCGTCATAAATTCCATTCCCATAAATTATAATGCTACAAAAACAATCCGGAGACTACGTACGCAGGATCAACTTTGCGAAGAATTTTGATAAAGATTCATGAAGATCGAAATTTTTTACAACATCGCTGGACAGACGTATCACAATTTTGTCAACGAGGGGTATTTAATCGAAATAATCGGCATTTTAAGCTCAAGAAAATCCTCGTATTGTAATGTAGGTGGAAAACCAAATTCAATTTCGTGTTTATGTTTTCTGTCTGTTAATGGACAGTGAGGTGCGATATTTCGTGTACATGAAAATTTGAATGGCTATGGTTATTTGAGAATTGTAAAAGAAGTTGAGGAAAACTACCTGGATGATATGCCACTCAATCGATTTATCAATCGTTGAAGATGTCTGTGGAAAAATGTCTGTGTGTGTAAGTGGGGGAAATAGAAGGCCATACTTTGGCCGCTGAGCGGTATTCGCTTAGATTTTTGTTAGGGGTCGGGTCATAGAATTAGTGTACATCCGATTTTAAATTACGAAGACTTGAGAATAAGAATAGTTGGAGCTTTTGATGTTAGAACCTTTCTAGATTCGGAGAACACAGACTGTTCAGGAGCGTGTTGCAGATTGTGTCAATGAAACCGGTGCAAATTGAACATTTGTATTGAAACAATTGTTTTCTAATCTGTTCATTTGTTGTTATTTGTTACTATTGTTATTGTAATACGATTTTTGAATAAAAAGTCAAATGAAACGATTGTTTAGATTCAGTTCTCACAACAGGCTTAACTACCTTCCCATAATGAAAAAAATTATCAAGTAAAAAATGTTCCTTTCATCATTTGCGGTAGATGTGGATATTTGATATTGAACGCTCGGCATGTTCTGTCAACTATTCTGGTATTTTCCCCATAAATTACAAACAAATCAAAGACAATATCATTTGGATAATGTTCCATGACGAAAATTGCGAATTAATTTAAAACAATAAGATAACTATGACAACAGTGGCTAGATTTGGCATTTGTTTCCAAAGTCTACTACAACTAACTATCGTTGAGGAAAAAACAATAATATTTCTTTCAAAAAATGCCAATAACTCAGAAACGACTGAAGATAGGCATACATAAGGTTAAAAAAAATCGCCCTAAAATTCAACTTTACATTGATTTCTGTTGTCAGAAATGGTAGTTGCCATTTGAAAAAATGAAGTTTTTGACATTTCATCGATTGTCAACTTTGAAAAATCGCAGAAGGCGCATGAAACATAACAAAAGGTTCAGCAATAATGCAAAATATTGGTCTAACCTTTAGGAATTGAATAAAAAAAATCATTTATTTATTCCAATAGCTCAGGGGTTATGAATTTCTTAATGGACCCCTTTGCGAAAAAAGCGACATATGTCAAAAACAATGATAGTGCTGACGACTGGGATGCTCTGAACTCACAATTTAGTGTAGAAACCAAAAATGAAATCAAAATGAGGTGTTTCTATTTAAAAAAACAAAGATGGCGTCGATGTCCGGTATTTCCGGAAGTGGCGCCATTTTGAAAATATTTTATTTAGACATTCATTGTGAACTGAACAGAGTCGTATTTGAAACCCTGTCATTCGTATCTACTAGTTTTTATTCTAAATTACCATTTCACTAACTTGAAAAACCCCGTTACTCGCATACATAAAATAAATTAATCACTTGAAAATGCACCTGCAATAAGTTTATTTCATACATAGAGTTAAATAAAAATTACTTCACTTTTATAATAAAGAACTAAATCCGAGCCCGATTGTCAGCCAGTGACGTCATGTATATTAGGTAGCATTCTCTTCTTTAAGTAGGAAACGTAAGAAAACTATTATGATGAACGCCTCGTCGATTCTTTAAACTTAAGCCAACATTTCTGGTATGTTTAGTAATATTCAGATTTAATCGATTTTTTTCTATTTAAGTCCTCTTATCATTTATTTAACCTATGTTAGCTCACCCAGCTGAAAACAGGAAGTTTCGAAAAACTTTATTTATGAACGTACTAATGTACAAAATTGTGTAATAACAATACGTACAGTTATAACTATAATTTGAGAGCAAAAAATCAATTAGTAACTAGTCATTTCCTGCAACAGGGAAAAATTTACTTTTATTCTATTGAAAACCATACGATGTGTTTATATTCTCTAACGTTTGATAAGTGAAATATAATGATTATATTAATTATTAAACATATGGATCCCGAATCCCCTCTGGCCCTACTGGTGAGAACAAACTAACATGTCAGAGTTTAAGGAATGCGACAAAATATATGATAAAGTAAATGAAATAAACGTTTGTGTAATACAGGGTGCAGACTGCAGATAATTTGGTGCTTTACAAAATGTAACAAGAGAGAAGGAAACACCGCTTATCGTTGCGACTTTTTTTGATGCGGAACGTGTCGGTTTTTGTATGGAGTGTCGAGGCATCGCAAAAGATGCATTAACTGATGAATATACAATTCGGCAACAATACGAAGTTTATTCAGTGTGGTAAGTTGTGAGTAAACATGGATTGAAATGAACGGCATTTTCAATATTTTGTTAAGGCCCGATATATCGATCTTCTGGTAGAGTGGCTATTAGTTACCAAACAGATTTATATTAATTATTGCGTCTCTAGTTTTGCAAAAGACTGATCACAGCGAAGTATATTCTCATATTGAATAACTGTTCTGCAAAAATAGATAAATAATAACTATTATTTTACTGGTTTAACAATTTTATTCTTAAATATATCTATTCGATAACTTTACCAGGAGGTGGATATATCGACCCTTAGTACAACTAAATAAATAGTACTGTTACATGTTTGCTGTCCCCACAGACTCCTCAAACCATGAATTCGTTGAATGAAATTCCTGGTAACACTTAGTCACTATTTTATTAACTAATTAGTAAATAATCAACAATAATTTAATAAATGACAACTAGCCACAATTAAACATTTAGAGATTGCTAATTTCTTCTTTGCTGTTACAATTTCAAATCAGTACTGAGGTCCATCTATGTGCAGTCTATAATTCTCTCGAATAGTTCTAGATTCTTCTTTATAACTCCAGACTACCCTGGCTATTTAATTTAAGTTTTAGTACCGATAAACGTCATGGAATTGTTACAGGCTATTGGTGTAACACTACCCCCTCCTTAAACCTGAACGTCCCTGGTCAGGCAGTTATTTGTTCCTTGCGTATTTCGGTAGTATCTCCATGTGCACAGTTTTCATTTTGTACTTTATTGTAGTTTATCGGTATATGACGTGGTTTTGTAGGCGAGAATTTATGGTTTTCCTCAAGGCGAATTAAACTTTGGGGATCTGCCTTTTTTTCGTAGTGGGTTATATAGCCAAACCAGATCTCCCGTCTGAAATCCTTCTGAATTGGCCTTAAGATCATAACAAGCCATGATGCGCACTTGCTGTGGCAATTCGGTGTCGTACCAGATCATGGATGTTCCTCAGCTGTTCCCAATTTCATCGACATAATTATTTGTGGAAAGTAGTTTCCCGTCTGGTGTTCCGAACACCAGATCACATGGCAGTCTAATTTCATGCTCGAATATCACACGAGCCGATGTCTGTCTCATATATCGCTGATGTTTTTTAACCACATTGAACAGGTTTTCTTCCTTTAGTAGAGAGCTCGTACAGCAAAATTCGTCTTAAAATTGAAGTCTGTGGGGGTTTTGAAAGTAAAAGCTGCGACCTGTTTTATCTAATAGCTCATAATTAATTGTATTTATGTTTAAAGTTGGACAAAAATTGGCCTGGGAAAAAAGGCGTTATTTAAAATTTTCGAGATATTGACACTGAACCATTGTTACAGGTAAAGTAAATATATTGGAAAAAAAAATTAAAGGAAAGTCTGTAGCCGTTGTTCTAAAAAAAATATTTAGTAAAACAAAAAGCATTGACGCTTATGGCGATTAAAAACTTTGAACGCCCGTATCTTGCTTCGACATCCTTAACAAATTGTAATTTTTCGTTGTAATTTAGCGTTTCTCAACCGATATTTCCAAAACGAGCGCTTAAATCGAAAATTACCTCTCTTGCAATATTGCAGACTAGAGTTTCCCGCTTACAACGGTATAACATTTATAATTTTTAAACGTAAGATAGCTTAGGAAAATTAATAAATGTAAAACAATCCGCAGATCTATTTACATCCCGGCAGCCGACCGTGCGTCGATCTACCTCCCTTACGTCGCGCGTCCCGCGCGCTCCAATTGTCTATATTCTGCTGTTAGGTTAAACTAAATATTTTGATTATTCTTGTGTTAATGTAAGTACTAAGTACCTATACCTACGCCTAAAGTGATTTTATCAGTTCCAAATAAATTCTTTCGTGTTAAAAATAACATTTTTTGCCTGAGTTGTAGTTTAATCGTATAAAGAATTGTTTCAGTAAGGGTCCAGGTAAGTCGAATTTTCCATAATTAAAAATTAAATGAAAAACATACCTACTATAGGCATAATTTTAGTGTGATCTGCCATAAATCACCAAAAATGGATCGAAGTGGAAGTTTTCAACATCCGAAAGTGAGGTAGAGTCAACATTTCATGTTTTGCAAAAAGAAAATATTAAAAACTGTTTAATTTGTGGAAAGTCTTCCGGTAGCTTAGTAAAGGGCTCTGAGAAAACGTTAAAAAGCCTAAAACAAACGCTACAAATTAGGGAAACTATCTGTAAATCTAGCAACATCCAATTCCGACAAAATATTGCTAACATTGAAAATGGCGACAAAACATTATTAATTTGGCACAAATCGTGCTACTGTAGTTACATTAGTAAAAAAAAGTATTGAAGTGCTGCGTCGAAAATTTGAAAGGAAAATGCCTACTGAGGAATGTAAAGTTTTCGAAACCGAACACTCAGTTTCAGTACAGAAAGGAATGTTTAATATAAATAAGTGTGTATTTTGTCAAAAAAGGCGTAATGACGAAAATGTATCACAAGTGCTGACTACTAATATCGAAAATAAGATAAAAATGATAGCTCAAAACGACAGTTCTGTTATGAAACGCATTGGTGATAATGATTTAATTGCTATGGAAATAAAATATCACGCGAAATGCTTTTTAAAATCTTGGAGGGTATCAAAAAAAGGTGCAAATCCCCAAGTTTCTTCTAACAGGCAAAATTACTAGCAAAAACCTACCAGTACTAAAGGATCATAAAGTAAAAACACACATGCAAGGTCAAGAAATTCTTCAAAAACTATTTGCTGCAAGAGAAATGGGACGAAAAATCAATTACCAGGATATATTCAAACACGAATTGACGTCTTATCCGATGGCACTCGCTTTAAACGACGATATTCTGATAACACCGTCAAATAAAAGTGCTCTTGGGGCAATTTTGGAAAGTTATGGTCCAACTGCAACATCTAATTTTCCCCATACAAATAACTCTGCCATGTGTTATATTTATGACGGCATGTCTCTCGTACAGAGTTTAGGTAAACCAACCAACGATCAAACGTTTGGAGACTACGCTAAGATATTTTCTTTGTCATATTTAAAAATTCTTTTGGCGCAAAGTGAATAGATTTGGTTTTTGATCATTATTATGAAATTTCGATAAAAAATGGCACCAGAATTAAGCCAGGATCGGGAAAATCTATTTCAACAGAGATAAGTTCAGTAGACGTGCCCTTACCACGACAGTGGCAATATTTTATTCATTCGGCTTACGATAAGAATCAGTTAACAAATTTTCTTTCCCAAAAAAATCAGCGAATATTCTCAAAATCAAACAGTTCAATTTGTTACCAGCGGCGGCTTTTCAGATGTTTTAGAGTATAGAAGCAATTTTGGCCTTGCGGATGAGTATTTGAAATCTAATCATGAAGAAGCGGATACTAGGATATTACTTCATATATTATCTGCCAAACAGGCAGGCTACGAGACATGTGTTATTGACTGTAGGGATACTGATGTTTTAGTATTATTATGCCCTTTTCAACACCACTTAACTCCTGAAATTTGGATGAAAACAGGCAGAAAAGACAACGTTCGTTTTATTCCAGTTCATCTTTTACATTTAGAACCACAACTTTTAAAAAATCTACCCGCATTTCATGCTTTTACAGGATGCGATACTACGAGCCAATTTGCCAATTTGGGAAAAAAACATTGCTGGAAGACCTACTTGCTTCTCACAATCTGCTGGATGATTTGGGCACCACATTTAATGATACAACCTTTGCAAATATTCACCATTTTACCATCCAACTGTATACAATTAATAAAGACATCTCTTCCATCAGTTACCTTCGTGGTCTACTTGCTAGTTCCAAAACAATAGATAAATTGCCGCCTTCAGAAGACAGCTTACGACAACATTGTTTACGAGCACACTATCAAACCAATATTGGACTTAACGCGTTAAAACCGAGACCAGTTCTATTGAATTATTACGATTATGGTTGAAAACTTATAAATTCAGATATATTTCCCATATTACAAACTCTTCCTCCAGTACCAACAGATCTGACAATTTTAACATCTTGTGGATGTAAAAAAGGTACTCCCACTCAAAGCTTTTAATACCAAATTATACCTATCTCTTTAATTTTAGACTGCAGGCAGAAATGGTGTACTTGTAGAAAAAATGGGATTTCTTGCACAGGATCATGCAGATGTTTGGGACAAAAATGCTTCAATGTAAATACATCACTCACATCACCTCTTTCTTCTATACATATTGAAGGTGACGACGAAACGGACAGAGAATAAATTTAAATAGTTAATTAGTTTTTAGGTAATGGCTATCATTGTAGCTATATTTTTATATATTTTTTTAAGAAAACGGTAACAACTGAATGTAGAAAACATTCTTGTTATTTATTCATATATAGGAATACCTTCATGGACGCACTGTATAAATAACTATGTTGTATGATTTACCTCATAAATTGTGGCGTTTTATTGACATATTTTTTAAGATTGTTACAATTTGCAGTGTCGGAATAACTAGAAAGTGTAATTACTTATGCCTTTTTAATACCTGTATATTTTATTGACATTTCATTTGCAGTGATGTTAAAAAAATATATAGCAAGTTACGAAGTGACAATCTGTCCTCTTCACAGAATATAGACAACTGAAGCGCGCGGGACGCGCGACGTAAGGGAGGCAGATCGACGGTCGGCTGCCGGGATGTAAATAGATCTGCGGATTGTTTTACATTTATTAATTTTCCTAAGCTATCTTACGTTTAAAAATTATAAATGTTATACCGTTATAAGCGGGAAACTCTAGTCTACAATATTGCAAGAGAGGTAATTTTCGATTTAAGCGCTCGTTTTCGAAATATCGGTTGAGGAACGCTAAAATACAACGAAAAATTACAATTTGTTAAGAATGTCGAAGCAAGATACGGGCCCTCAAAGTTTTTAATCGCCATAAGCGTCAATGCTTTTTGTTTTATTAAATATTTTTTTTTAGAACAACGGCTACAGACTCCTATAATTTTTTTTTCCAATATATTTACTTTACCTGTAACAATCGTTCAGTGTCAATATCTCGAAAATTTTAAATAACGCCTTTTTTCCCAGGACAATTTTTGTCCAACTTTATACATAAATACAATTAATTATGAGCTATTAGATAAAACAGGTCGCAGCTTTTACTTTCAAAACCCCCACAGAGACACATTTTGCTGAGCCGTGCTCTCTACTACTTGGTTTAATTATATCTCCACTATTCCACTATGATTGTGGATGTAGAGCTGTTGTCCTTGCCTTATGGATTCCCAGTAAGTGGTACATTTTCTGAAATACCCCTAACTCAATATCTCACCCTTGTTCCGAATGCAGTTCCAGGGGCACGCCAAATCGACATAACCAGATTATCTACCAATGCTTGTGCAACAGTGGTTGCCTTTTAATTTGGTATGGCATAAGCTTCAGGTCACTTATTAAAATACTCCATGGCAACAAAGATGTATTTATTTCCATCATCCGTCACGGAGAATGAACCAGCTACGTCTATTGCAAATCGCTCAAAAGGAATCCCAACGTTATATTGCTTCATTGGGCTTTTGTCCGTGGCACCTTGTCGCAGACACTTCACATTTGCGGACCAAGCCACATCTGGACAGCTGTCCAGTGTTCACCCAGTAGAATTGTAATAAGTTCCCATTTTGCTAATTTATTCTAGTCCGGCGTGTTATGTTTTGAGAGGCTCGAAGAATTTCAATCTCATTTTGTCTTAACAGGTTTCCAGACAAATGTATCCTTTCAAGTAATTCTGCACGTCTCTACTTCAGTAACATAAACGATATTCTTCATATGTTCCCAAAAATAATAATCTAGAGGATTACAGTCCGGTGATCGAGTTGGCTAGACTATCGGACCACGCCCAAATATCCATCTAGCTGGATAGTTTTCATCTAGCCAGTGTCTTACAGCTCTCCCAAAATGTGCTGGCGCCCCATCATGCTGAAAGTGCATCCCTAATCTTATACCCACTGGGACGTCGTCCAATAATTCTGGAAGGTCATTTTGCAAAAAATTTAAGTAATTTGCAGCATTTAAGCGATAGGGTAACTCAATTGGACTAATTAGTTGATTGCTCACAATCCCGGCCCATACATTTACGGAAACCCAATTTTTAACTTGAACTCTAATTGAAAATTTAAAATTTTGATAGCAGAGCCTGCTGCGCCATCTAAATGTTACAAAACTCACCAGATTTCATTATTTTATCTTCACTAGTTTCCAAGATATTTAGAAAAGAACATCCTCAGGGCTGCCCCTTTGGGGGGTTGTATCTACCTTAGGAAGAACTTTTCGGGCCATGTATATAGGAACTTTTTTTCTTATTTTTGGTCGTAGAATACGCAGTTAAGCGGTTTACCACTAATTTCGGTACACCCTGTATAAATACATAAAGTATATAGTAAAATTAGAATAAAGTAGCAAAATTAAAAACCCATCTAAAAAAAAATATATGGATTGTTGTTATCTAACAATTTTTCCAGTTTAAATTTAAAAATGTAAACTCCCAAAAGTCTTAATTTCTACATCAAGATCATTATAAAATTGGACATCCTTGGTAATGGAAACTTCTGTATTTACTAATATTTACTGACATAATATTAGGAGTTGTAATTTTTATAAATTAGTTATTATGTCCGGACTGACCATGCTCGAGTCAACCTCTCAAGTGCCACGGTGCAGTTCGGCACGCGGATGTTTGGCTGACACTGGAGAACGGACAAAAACATTGTTTATTATTAATTTAAAAATAAATTGTTTGAATTTAATTGAATTGGTACATAGCAGTGCTATGGGAATCGAGGAGTAAAACACCTCTGGATCTGGTTTCGTGTGCATGACTGATTCAATTCTTGGATTGATGTTTGTGAACGTGCAAACATACCTCAAACAATAGATTAAATATACATAGATGTTCCTTGCCATGTTAAAATTTGTCGCTCTAAAATCTGGACCCCAAAATTTTTATATCGTGAGCAGTGCATGTTTAGGATTTTATTAGTTTAGAAACTGTAAATGTGATAAATTAGAACATTTGTACGTATTTGCTAAGTCAAAATTGACAATACCGTAAACAGGCGTTGTTCGTATCGATTTAAAAATTTTGAGTCCAGGGATTTGGAGCGATAAATATAAGATAAGGACAGACTATCTATGCTCAAACACATACAGACCAACAAATAATATCTTTGAAGATATTGTTTGAAAGTGAATTAAAGAAACCAAAGATTTTTTAGAAATCTAACGAGTATCATTCAAGAATTTGGTTGAAAAAAATTTATCAGCTTTTCATCTCATTTAATTTAAACCTACCGTCCATCTTTTAAAATAAGCGAAGTAGCAGTTGGTGGGCCTCGAAATCGGGACACCTCGTACTTCTTTGTCAAACTCGAGGACGATTTCTTTAGTACCGGTATATTCACCTCCTGGTAAATTTGCCGAACAGATAAATTTAAGCATAAAATTGTTAAACCAGTAAAATAATAGTTAATATTTGCCAATTTTTACATAACAGTTATGTCATGTAAGAATATACTTCGCTGTGATCAGTTTTTTGCAAAAGTAGAGACGTAATAATTAATATAAATCTGTTTGGTAACTAACAGCCGCTCTGTCAAAAGATGGATATGCCAGGGCTTAGAGATATACAGGAGAAAGAATAGTGGAAGTAAATTAATGTAAATTGCCAGAATCTAGGCACGCCAATATACGCGTCAAAGAAAAATAAATTGAGCATCATTTTAAAGTTATTGAAGAATCAATCGAAATAACTACCCCTCTAATTAGTACTAGGAGTTGAATTACATGGTCGAATTCATAACAGTTTAAAGCAAAAGAAGAAAAAGTGAAATAAAGGATTAAAATTATTTAAGATTACATGCTGCTGGCATTTGCTGAAAAATATGTGTCTTAATAATTTGTATCTAATAAACTCAAAACTGAAATACGTTTGTATCCATCAAGTACAAAATTTTGTAATGTAATTTTACTATTTTATATATACAGTGCCCGTCTAAAGTCCCCCTGCCCTAATTTTTGAACGTTTTGAGTTGAGTTCTGCTAAAATTGATGTTACGCCGTGAATGACCTATTTTTTGAAAATTTAAAAATTTTGCTAGAGGTACAAAATTTTTAAATTTTAGGGGGGGGTCATGTTACGCTTCATTTGAAAGGTGTTTCAATTCTCTACACACTCGTTTTTGAAAAATGAGATTCCAGCTATCCGTTCTCTAGTTATAAACGTTGTTATGAATAGACTCAAAAAATAATAAAATTTAGTCAAGTCGAACACTTTAACGAAACAAAAAAAATATTTTGACAGGAATTATCAAAGATTTTGTTAAAAATAACCACTTTGTACCTTCTGGCAATCTACTGAAAATCTCGTGACGCACATTATGGAATGTTTCTCTGATAATGGATGTACATTTGTCGAAAATATTGTGCCTCAAATTCAAAAGACTGGTTGAATAGTGAACTCTTCAGATTTGGGCCAACTCCACAAAAAGAAGTCCAAGGGTGTCAAATTTGGCGAACGAAATGGCTATAAAATTAGGCTACAACGTCCCACCCACCTGTCAGGATAGAGGTTGTCAAGGTGATTTCAGAGGATACTTCGATCCTTTAAAATTCCTGACCATTTATTTTGTTTGGGTTATTTCAGGCTCGATGACATTCTCCAACATATTAAGGTACAAGAGTCTAGACAGAAGTTGGGGGGGGGGCTTTAGACGGGCACTGTATACACTGATTTGCGGGAGTGGAAGGTAAATGCCTTATTTTTGGTTTCTTTAAATATTTAAAAACTCAAGCATAATAATATATTTAAAATGCTTTTGGCACTTGTTAATTGTTCTATCAACTATAACAATATAAATTTTTAGTTAATTTTTTTTTGTAATTGAAATTTGTGGCCTGACGTTCTGATATGAAAATACGTACTTCCATTCTTAGATCACTAATTTTAATTATAACAAAAATTGATAACTAAAAGTTTATACAGGGTGATTCGTTAAGAGGGGGGAAATCTCGAACTTGATATACAAGAGACCAAATTGACCCCAACATGCCTTATACAAATGTTGCTGGTTTAAGATAATTTTATTTTGAAATTTCTCAATGATTTTGAAAGTTTTCATATTAACTTGAACATTTTTTTTTTGCCTGTAGAATTATGGACAAAAAGAATTAGAAATTGCATAAAAACGAAATGCGTTTACACTATTAAGAGCAAATATCTCGAAAACAGATAGAAATTAAACAAGAGTCGCTTTTTTATGTAATCTTTCGGATTTCTCGATTTTGCCCATAATTCTACAGGCAAGAAAATATATCTTCCAATTGAAACTAGCAATTATCTATAATTGCCCGTTTTTTTTTCACTTATCTAACGTCGGCCTATTTCCGTTGCCAAGGCCATTCACCGATGCCAAGAGAAAAGCTCATCAGTGCTTGTGTAAGCACTTGCACCTGTAAATTTTCCCAAACTCCCACTTTGTCGTAGAATATGGATCTCTAACATTCTCACATCGTGGATACACGGAAACGACAATTTTACATCCCTTTCCAAAAATTGTGACGTCAGTAGACCGGCTCATCCACTATACCTCACCGACATGAACCAGTTCTTTTTTGAACCCGAGCAGTTTGGGGGGAAGCACACGCCACTATCCCTTACACCACCGAGCAAATGTTATTGCCACTGTGAACTAACAGTTGTCCTTAACCCCTTCAACAGTCATAGTTTTTGAGAGCATGCATGCTCAGGTACCAAAAATTTTTCTCGCAAATTTCGTTAAATTTAGCGAAAATCTTGTAGAAAAAATTACAGTTAAACATTTTAATATCCATACCAGTGGATCCACACGTGGATACTCGTATACATAAGAAATATGAGTAAAGAGGGATAGTCCCCATCGGCTCCTGCCATCCAAGGACATCGTCAAGGATATTGGCGCGTTACGTAGGATACCAGGATATCCACATACCTAAAATGGTCTGGATTCCCAGAATTTTATCACACCAGAGTATCCGTGTGCCGTGTATGGATCTGGCGGTTATACTAGATGAATCATAGCTCAAGCATAGTCATACCATGTACAACAGCGCATGCTTAGAGAATATCCATATGGATACCACAGTACGCCAAGAGCACCTGGATATACTTTATTGTTGAAGGGGTTAATTACCAGTTTAAACTGATAATTAAGGATAATTGCCAGTTTAAACTGACAGTCACACATAATTGCCTGTTTAAACTGACAATTAAGGATAATCAGCAGTTTTGAACTGACAGTTATGTATATTTGTGATTTTAAACTACGAATTATGTATAGAAAGCGCAAGCCAGGTAGTCATTGCGTGAATATTAGGAATAAAATAGATTTGGTTCTTGTGAGAGGGACCAGCGAGCCTTCTCACAAGACCCTAATATTTCCTAGTATTTTATTCTATTCCAAATATTCACGCAATGAATACCTGCGTTGGGGTCTCTAATTGTATATAATTATCAGTTTAAACTAGCAATTAAGAAGAACATTTCTACATGTTCGTATGTTTTACTTTAAAATTCATGAAATAAAAACTAATTTTAAATTATTAAATTTAACTAGAATTTTTTGAATTTTAATTGTTTGGAATATGTGGATCACATCAACAACCTGACGGACAATCATTATTTGTAAAATGCGCAATAAGCTCCAAAAAATTTATTTTTCTTTAGTCAAGGCTTGTATGAACTGCCGTTTATTTCCACAAAAAATTACTGTTTACTTTAGAAATAAATTATTGTGAATAAGAATTACGGTAAATTTAATTTTTACCTTTAATTGTTGTAAAATTGAAGTTGATAATGGTTTTGCGCAGGACATACAAATTTTCTTCCTTAAAAATTCTCCCGTCATTATTCAAAATTGATTTGACAAACCTACTCTATAATACGAAAGCGTAGAAAGACCAACAACTTTATTTTTTCTATACTCTGTACACTTAAACTTTGCAGCGTTAGCTAGGATAGAGAAGAAAATGCGCGTATATTCTTGGTGCAGACGAAAGACAGATTTACACAAGTGCAAAGATCCTTATTGCGGTTCATTCATGTTCATTTTATTCATAAACATCGGTCGTAGTTGGACGTTTCACTCACTTAAGTCCAACCGAACACTGCAAAGCTTAAGTGAATAGAGTTTAGATACGTTGAATTGAAAATTTAGGTGAATTAGTATTCTGGACGTCGAGATTTCATTTCATACGCAACATCACGTATTTTGAACGACCGGAAGTTAACATTTTAGTTCAGATTCAACATGTTGCGAGCCACAGAACATACCTACATACTTTAAATTCAAATATCAAACTCTAAATGTCATTTTTCAACCGTAAAACGAAAATTATTTTTGTTATGTATACAGTGTGTTTTATTGGGAAAGGGAAATATGTTAACTGTGGATAAGGGTTACCGAGGTGGTTCCAAATAACCCATAATTAATGGGTCTTTCGCCCTTTATAACCAAGATATAGGGCCATTTATTAATTTTACCTATTTCTTTATTGACTCAACTTATGAACCACCCTGTATATTTTATTGACAGTTGGCACACGTATTCTCCATCACTTGACGAATCCACTAAGGCATTAGCAATAAAGGAAATCCATGTTCGGCTTGACGAAAAATTAAATTCTTCCAGCCTCAAAACAACACCCTGTATAATTTTTCCATAAATTGATTAATAGTCCATTTATTTGCAAAAAACAATCCAACCCTTACATTTAAGATGGCGCCGGAAGCCACAGGATTTCTTGTGTGACTTTTTGGGCTAAAAACTACTTATTACCAACATTAACTGCCCCCCCCCCTCAACTTTCATACTACCCACGATTTTCTTGTATATACTAGTCGAGCCGATTCATTTGATACTCAACAATATATGGCTGAATATAAGATAAGCAACCAAATCAAAAAAGTCGTCGAAGAAAAATTTCATGGCCAGATCTGACGGGAAATATTAGATATTTCATGTTTGATATATTCTTTTTAAATTGCCCGGCGGCACCCTAAACACGGGGGCCCGTTAACTGAGTCGCTGTCATTACGGGGGCCATTTTGACCTACTGAAGACGGAGCCCTAAACACTGGGGCACCTTGTGAAGGACCTGTGAATTGAGAGTTGTCTTCGAAATGACAATTCTTACTTTAATTGCCACTTTGAACTAAGAATTGTCACTTTTGAAGTGAGACTTTAAAATGGCAAGTGGCACTTTGAAGTGACTATTGTCACTTCAAGGTGGCAATTCACCGTGTCTATTGTCACTTCAAGGTGACAATTCAACGTGTCTATTGTCACTTCAAGGTGGCAATTCAACGTGTCTAAAGAAAATAAATTTGTTGGCCCTTCTGGGCCCTCATAGGTATAAGATAAAATGCGGTGTCCTCAACAATATAGACGTTTTCATATTTTTCATTGAGAAATAAGAACACGTGGAATATTGTGCTAAATTCTGTGTTTAACACAATACATTGTAAGTGTAAAAATAATATATAAATATGGAACAAATCGTTTGGTTAACATATGCGCCAACACTTTACGTTTGTAGTATTTTAATAAAATAAATAATACAGACTTTTAAGTGTTTTTTTGCATTGCAAATAAATGGTCGAGTAGAAATGTTGAATAAAAGGAGATATTAATCTTTTTTTCTTATAGTTTTATCAAACATTTTACTATTTTTGTATATTTTTATCAATAGTAAAGCCAAATATTTTGTTACCTGCATTAAAGTTACCGCAAAATATTTCCGTGGTAAAAAATAACATGAGCATCAAACGCTCAGTTCAATTTACCCAATTAATGCACTAGGAGAGATATCAAGTTCCTCGTTGATTTTCTTTCGCACTCTTCGTACATATTGTAAAAAGAAGCGTGTAAGACATCTGCATTATATTTTAAATTGGAAAATCAGTTGAAGCACCCGTTTTACAGAGTGTAATAAATTCTTGCCAAATTAAATGACAAATTCTGCGCAGCAAATAATATATATAACCCAATTTACTTATAGTATATGGCGTTCAAAGTTGATAAAGTAATGACATACACGGTGATTTTGTAATCTATGTAAAAAGTCGTATAACTTTTGTATTTACCATTTTTTCGTAATAATAAAAATAACGAAATTAGAGAGGATGGGAAATATCACAAAATCACCCTGTATTCTGAATTCCTGAAGTCAATACGCTCTACTTCTTACCTCTAGTTAGTGAATATTTATTTAAATAAGGAAAAATCTAGTTACTAATTAAGCAATCACTCCTGGTTGTATGCAGCTAGCAAATACTGCATTACAAAACAGTAAATGAAACGAATTTCACATATCGACATCCCAAAAATAATGTTACTACAACATATAGACCAGTCAAATTAAGCAAAAATCAGGCTCATTTTCATAATAATTTCCAACCATTCCCGACCAATACCATTCGATTCAGTTTTTTTTTTGAATTCTCATGGTCAATTTTGCCGTAAGTTATATGAGCAAGAAGTTAATTTATAAACAATTAAAGTTGTGAAAATGATGAAAATCGATGTTTCTAAATATTCAACTTCAAACGCTGCGAAAACGGCAACAGATAGAGAAAAATTGCTCAGAGCATTTTTTATAGAGCGTTAGGGTGGCTACGCACCGGCCGCAACTTTTTGTAGTGCAACATTGCGCAACGTTGCACGCTCCAAATTTGCTTTGGAATCAGATGAAACGGGCGCGCACCGCGTGCAACGGTGCCATGCAACGTTTCGCATCGTCTCGCAACAAGAGGGCGATGTTGCGCTGCCGAAGAGGAGTCGTCAATTTCCTCGCAACATTCGTGGGTAAAGTACATTTTTAAAAACAAGTGTTATTATAAATGAAGAAAAAGAACTCAGTCGGCAATAGTTGTAAAATTTTTCGGGTTCTTTTCTTAACTCACGAATGAAATCAGGGATATTCCTTTTTTGGTTAATCGGGTGAACCCAAAATCTATTTTTCTTTTGTTCATCTAAAAATTGCCTAAATAAAATAGTCGTCTCTGTTTGCCTATCCATTTTTGTCTGTTCAAAATCTGTGATGAGTTTGGGGGGAGCGTCAAAATCTGACCAAAAAACACTTGTCACTGGACGATGCTTATGAATAAACTGAATTTATTACCTGTTGCGACCCAAATGTTGCATGTAGAAAATAGATCGACTTTATTGCATTATTTCGTTGCCCAACAAAAAAGTTGCGAAACGTTGCGCTACAAAAAGTTGCTGCCGGTGCGTATACAACCTTAAATTCCCTTTAAAAAAAGTCCACGACGGCATATCTCTACGATGAATAGTTAAGGCGTTACAATGAGTTACTGCGTATGGTTAACTTTAAAATGTGCATGTATATTTGTACAATGGGCCCGTTGTACCCAGAGGGGAAGGTAGTCTAGTTTGGAACACCTGCTTCTCAAGAATGCTAGGAGCGTATATGTAGATACCCTCGGGCACAGGGCACTATAGTACTTGGTATTATAACTTAATAATAATTTTCCAGGTCTTTGAGTATGCATAAAAGTATATAATAATTATATCTAGACCAAGGAAGTGATAAATACATTTGCTAACGTTGTAAAAATAAGAAAATTATGAAAGATTTACAGCAAGTCTACTTTAAAATGTTCTGCGCAGGCGGCCATTACGCGGCGTACGAGTCTGTTGATCGCGCATGCGCGTTACTTGTACAGCTGACTGATGTACAGCAGAAAAATAATAAATATTTAACTCATTGTAACGCCTTAACTATTCATCGTAGAGATATGCCGTCGCGGACTTTTTTGAAGGGAATTTAACGCTCTATAAAAAAAGTTCTGAGCAATTTTTCTCTATCTGTTGCCGTTTTTCGCAGCGTTTGAAGTTGAATATTCAGAAACATCGATTTTCATCATTTTCACAACTTTAATTGTTTATAAATTAAATTCTTGCTCATATGACGTACGGCAAAATTGACCATGAGAATTCAAAAAACATACTGAATCGAATGGTATTGGTTGGGAATGGTTGGAAAGTATCGTTTTGAAAAACCCTTAATTTGACTGGTCTAATATCACCAATGCAAGGTTCAACTAGTAGCGACATGGGGCAGGCACTACAGCTTCGACTTTATTTTCGTCAGTACACGATGCAGAGTAAACATCATACTTATGTCATACATCATGAACGAGCTGTTCTACACAGCGCAAAAATTTGGTTCAAGATGTTCGTTACCTTGTATTTACTTATATGTTGAAGATTTGAGGACCAGGAATTCTGCAGAATCTCAGCCATGTAACTTGTAACTTATTTGTTATGAATCTAATTTTTTTCTGAAGGTAATAAAACATTTTTCCCGCTGCGTTTTTAGGCGATTAGAATTCGAAGTTATTCCAAATTTTAATGTGAAAGTTTGAGGTAGAAACAAGCTAAATTGTTAACAATTTATTCACGTAGTTTTATATTTTGAAACTGATGTCTAACAAATGATCTACATACCATAGTATGGTTTATTTCAAACGTATTTAAAGTATATAAAAAACCTCGGCCTCTTTGACAGCAGTAAAAAAGATCAAAGAAGCTGACGTTTTTGATGTTGCAAATAAGTTTGAAATAAAATGTAAGCTAAGTCTATTTCACTAGATAATACTTGTATATCGAATAAACAAAATGTTTTATAGGATTCTGCAATTACTACTTGGTTGCCATGATGAGCCCTAGTATAGCGCAATTAATTTCGGAACTTGAACTTGTAAACGGCTGCTAGTTGCCAAAACTGACACAACACGTCAGCTGTTTCGTAAATTCCCGGCAGTTACCATTGTAAGTCTCACAGTTATGACATACATCAAATTGAAGAAAAAACAAATGACGGAATTACCGAAATAGCCAATGTAGGAAAATGCTGAACCTGAGCGAATCAACACGAATATTACCCAACTAACCGCATGTAGCTAAGTAGGGACCGTTGACAAATTGTTTCTGGGGCATATCGCAATGACTGCAGGCAGTCTGTTCCTGTAGTGTAGAATTCCAATGCAAAATTTCGAATTCTCAACCCATTTTGTCCCAATGGTGCGTTAACGCACCACATATTTTATGATTTTTTTTGTTAAATTTAGTAAATATTTTTTGCATATCCATTTATAAATTTTATTATTATCAGTATTAGAGAACTTAGTACCGTACGAACTGTTGATTTTTATTTTAAAACAAAAATTTTATGACACCTCAAAAATCAAGAAAAACGCTGCATAATTTTGTGTTAAAGGTTGAGGTGAATCTAAAACAGTAAAATATTTTATTTTTGGAAAGTATTGTCATTTTTGGTATGTCTATAATATGTAGATTACAAGGTAGAAAAAATACATTTAAAATATAATATAGATTATGATTTATTTTTATTAAATAATTACTGGTGCGTGAACGGACCACTGATTTTATCTATGAAATAAAACCAAGCTATTGCCATTTTCGACAAGTCAGCCTATGTAGTGTAAACAGTCGCCGATTAGTGTGTTGTTTAGTATTTGTTTGTTTTTTGTGCAGTACACGTGATATTTAATTGAAATCAGTAAAATATGCCATTTTCGAGGTATTTGACTCAAGGAAATTAGAAGCGGCTCTGGAGGAGATCGTTACGAATTTGGAGAATAATGATGAATTTCGTATTACTCGTATTTACGTATTTTTATATTTTATAGATACAACTCATTCTAGCCTTGGTCTTAGCGGTGACGTCATGAGTCTACTTTCTGTTGTGGATAAGCCAGTGAATCACCAAATTTTTTTCGACAACTTTTTTTCGTCATTCAAACTCTTCGTACATTTAAAAAATAATGGTTATTTTGCCACCGGTACTATCCGCGAAAATAGGACAAATAAGTGTCCAATAGAAAATTGTAAATCATTTGGTAAAAAAAGACCACGAGTCCCATATTTCAGCATATGATTCTGAATCAAAAAGTTTCTATTGTCCTTTGGCACGATAATTCAGTTGTAACGGTGGCAAGTAATGTTTATAGTGTAGCTCCTGTTCAAAATGTTAAACGCTATAATAGAAAAGAACGAAGAGATGTACAGATACCCCAACCTTATGTAATTGCCCAATACAATAAATATATGGGTGGGGTAGATTTACACGACAACGGAATTGCTAATTATAGATGCCAAGTATTTGGGAAAAAATGGTGGTGGCCTTTATTTTGTAATTCATTGGATAGCTTAGTCGTCAACGCATGGAAAATTTATAATGTCAATGAAGAAAAATTTCCCAAGTAGATTTTAAATCTTACGTAGCCTTGCGACTTTTAAAAACTGATAAAACAATAGTTGAAAGGAATCTTGCTCCTGCTATAGATGAACTGCGTTATGATAATACAGGTCACCTCATGATTTCTCATGCCAATAAAGCACGAAGGAGGTGTAGAATTTGCCATAGCCACACAATTTACATTTGTAATAAATGTAATGTACATTTACATACTTCATGCTTTGTACAGTATCAGCAAAAATGAAACCGGGTGTTACCAGTGGTGCGTTCACGCACCATGAAATATTATAATGTTTTTTTTATTAAGTAAAGTTCAATGTAGAAAATAATTTATGCTTAGTTATTTTATGTAAGATTGAAACTTTCTATGATATATTTTCGTTAAAATTATTAGTTATATCTTATGTGCCTCAAAATAATATTTCATGTATCCTCCCAGTGGTTCGTTTACGCATCAATATTTTTTTTATATACGTTAATTTTTTTAATTTTTTTTGACAAGGAATGTATTCTTAAGAGTAACAAAATAAATATTTACAAACAAAAATGTTCGTTTTTTGAATTTTTCGATGCTTGGGATATAATGGGTTAATTGTCTGCAAAAATTGAAAATGGTATTGGATAATTATCGATGCCATTTATTTTTCTACTCTACATGAAGGTAGCGGAGAATCTAACACAATGTACATAATTTCCTCTATTCATGTACCGAACAAGTGTTAAAAGGAAAACAAATAAGGACGTGTATGGATTATGCTTGCCCCACCTGTAGTGTGAACCGTCACCGTCATACATTCTACACTTACAGGGTTATTCATTGTAAATTACCCACCCCTTATCATCGTTATTATTGCCTATAGAAAAAAAAATGTTTTAAATAAAACATGTGGTTATGACTTAATTTTGTTAAAATGCCAAATGTCAAAAGTACAATAGCGTGCAGATTTCAGGGGATACAAAAAATAATATTTTTTTAAAATAGGATACCCTGTATATTACTAAATTTTTGGAATGATCCTTTGTTCCTGATTTCGAAAATATTACCATATGTTACCCCTACCATATACCGTTTTTGAGTTATTAAACGTCGAATATCTTAGTTAAACTAGTTACTGTAAATATGGAAAAGTTAACATTATTAAAGTGAGCTATGAAAATGACAACTATTATGTTTGATAAGTGACATTTCTTTAATGAAATAAACTGGTTTACAGTGACGAAGAAAAAGTCCAAATGTTTACTTGTTATATACAAAATAACAAAAATAAGCGTGCAGCAAAAAGAGCATATAGGATGTTTTATCCAAATCGTCCAAGAGCATCAGAAAATACGTTCAAAAATATTTACCGAAAGGTGAATAATACCTCCAGTTTTAATAGAAAAAAGCGTGTAGTTCAAGGAAACCAGGAAGAACAACTAGATTACTGCTTCTTTTCAAAGATAAGCCCATCCATATTTATTCGCGAATAGACTTTTGCATTGTATTATTTTTTAGAAAATTCTGAATGTAGTATAAAAAATGCAGTCAATCAGTTAGATAAAACTTATTCCAAAATCCAACGTAGGTTAAAAAATAACAGCTATAGACCATATAAAATTTTACCCGTACAAGTTTTAACAGACGCACATGAAAGGGAAAGACTAGACTTTTGCCGCCAGATGATTCAAAAGTTGGATGAAGATACTGATTTTTTTACTAAACTATTATGGACTGATGAATCATCCTTTCTGCGACAGGTGTTTTTAATAGGAAAAATCGAAGGTCGTGCGAAAACAAGCACAACAGAAAAAGATTGGTAAAACAAATAAAAAAATCAGTAAGAAAACTGTTAGCGTTTGGTGTGAAATTTTCAGAAACAAAATTGTTGGGCCTATATTTTATGATTATTCTTTAACTGGAGTTACCTATCTGGAAATAATTATCTCAGAAGCAGAAAATATTCTAACGTAGATAGATTGATCCCATATGAGTAATTATTCATGATAAAGGAAACAGAAAAATTCTCATAAAATTCCTTTATTAATGTGACCGGTTTCGTGAACAAATTAATTACTTCACATCATCAGACACAGGAATTTTTATAAATATAAAACCAGGGTAGTCAAATTAGAATTAAAATAGTTTTGCAACATGTCAAATTATAAGTAAATGTAAGGTATAAATTCTGTTAGTATCTAATTAACCTTTTTTAATAAAATTTCTAAAAAGCACGTTAAATTTTAGAAATGGGTCTCCTAAACTTGAACAACGCCAAACATTAATTTTTAAAGAATTACAAAAAAGATATAATGAAACTGAATTATTTATAAAAATAATTGCATAAACAAATCTCTAATCTACAGACAGGAAATATCGTATGCGTTTGCTAGAAGTAGCAAAGATTGCCGGGAGAGTGCCATTGCGAACCAGTCGAGAGTGTCAGGACCTTGACTTGCTCAAGTCCACGTTCCAGCTGTATGCTACATATTGAATTACATGGCGTCAACTCTACTTATGAAATGGGCATGATATATAGCTCTTTACACTTTTTGTTCATTTGAATTAAGATGAACGATCCACCTAACTTTTATCACTATCAACAATTATTGCAGTGCAAAGAAAACTTCTTTCTCTTTGTCTATAGATACAATACACCGTTTTTCAATTGCGACTTAACTACCAGTTAAAGTACGAAATGAAATGGAAATATTAGCAACGACAAAAAATGTTTGCTAATTATTAATTTCTAACTTTCACAAAAAAAGAACACATCACAGATAAGTATAACATATTATGTATTTTTAAACAACTGCTTTCCCGGCTATTTGCCAAACGTTAAATATTCGATTATGAAAAAGATAATATTATGCACATTATGTTCAGTACGACTGACGCAATGCTGTTATTTTCAATTATAACTCTTATGTTCTGTTCAGTAAAACCAAAAATAAATAAAACAAAAGTACTCACTATTACAACAATCACTTGAAAACTTTAAAATATTCACAGGCACGTGTCCCTGCTTCTTTGCGTCGTCAGTGTGGCTTTTTCAAAGCCGCGAAAGTAATTGGTAATCTTAGTAAATCTAATGTAATAATAAATATCAATGGCTTCAGAGAACAGAATGATTAAAATTATATAAAGGAGAATCCCCGTAGGTTTAGAATAATTTAAAATAAAGTAACAAATTAAATGGAAATATATAGTGGTAAAAAGTGTTGCTAATTATTATTCTCTAACTTTTAGAAAGAAAAGCTTATCATAGATCATTTTAAAGAACTAGTTGCCAAACGCTGAATATTGAATTATATAAAAGATAATATGCACCAGTACAACTAACTCAAAATATTATTTTTAATTATTAACTATTCTGTTCAGTAAAATAAAAATGTTTGTCGTTATTTCCATTTCATCCCTTATTTGATTAGAAATGTTACCAAAAAAGGATACCTAATTTGTTTTAAATTATTCTAATCCTACCCGGATTTTCTATTATATAATTTTAATTAATCCGTTCTCAGAAGCCATTGATATTTATTAGAAATAAAGAAACTTTTGCTTTTAAATGTTTCGAACATTTTTAAAATATTTAAAAGCAAAAAGTTTCTTTTTTCTAATAATTTAACAATATGTTTCACAAGCAGGCGACCGCGACCGCGGAATCAGTTCACTGCAATAATATTTACCTTTTACTACTCAACAATCCTAGCTTGGCATTCGCGCAGATAGAGAGAAGAAATATTGCTAATGTGCATATTATTTTTTGTATAATCAATTTTTAGCGTTTGTCAAATAGTTGTTTAAAATGATGTTATGCTTATCTGTGATAAGTGATAAGTTTTTTGTTGTAAAAGTTAGAAAATAATAATTAGCAAAACTTTTTTCGTTATTATAATTCCTTTTCATTCTTTATCTGATCAAAACATTTACCAAGAAGGATACATAATTTGTTTTAAACTAGTTAAATGTTAACCAGTACTACATTTTCATAAAATATAATATATAAAAGTTAAAAAAGTCCAATTCTAAAAAGGGCGGTGTCAATTAACCTAGCTTGTATCTCATACAAACATTTGAAGGATTATCTTTATTCAGTACTTTATTATTGTTTTTGTCCATAGAATATCCAAACACTCTAGATTATATATATATATTAATATATATATATATATATTATATATATATATATATATATATATATATATATATATATATATATATATATATATATATATATATATATATATATATATATATATATATATATATATATATATATATATATATATATATATATATATATATATATATATATATATATATATATATATATATATGGAACTCAACTGGACCAAATTACTGTGATAGGTAGAATATTCAGTTGACAAAAAAAATTATAATTATTGTTTCTTGTAAGTGTTATACACAAAAACTTTAATTTGGACCCAACCTTTTTCTTTAAATAACTCCAAATGCTCCTCTTTCAACTTTATATCGCCCATTAAATTTATAACATGCCCTTTTGATACACCCAGTATAAAGACACCGCTTGTTTTTATAATTCTTATATCTTTATGGTTTACTATACTTTCGATAAGATACGTTAGAAATATTCGGATATATCTAGGTTTCTTCAAAGTTTTATCTTCGAACCTGTAGGATACTCACGATTTTCACATTCACTTTTATTAATAAATAAACTTATAATTCTCTTTCCTCGAGACATTATGTTACCGCTTAATGGCACAACACGACATTAAAATTTAAACATCGATTTTAATACCCATCTAATTGTTCCTCAATAGCCCCTAATAAAAGTTCTGTTTGCAAATCGCTCGGGGAATCCCAATACAACAATAAATAAGATTTTTTCTGTTAACCCTGAAGTAAATATTGATTCTTATTTAGAATTATAAGATTGGACCACATTATTGATAAATAATTTAGAGAAACATATTGTCAATGTCGAAACTGGATTACTACAAAAATAAAATAATTCGACCACATCGCAAACTTAGGCACGCATAACATTACGTCTTAGTAAATCTATCCATTTGAAATCCAAAAAAGGTCAAGAATAGCAGACTAAAGCCTCTTGAATGACACATGTCAATAAAAAAACTGTACTGAGAACCGGCAACGTCGGTGGATCTTACCCATATTTAATAACATCTCTACTTGTATGATATATTTCATGTATAACTAAATCGGCAAATTCTTTAAATAAACATTAAAAATATAAGGATTCGCTATATATATATACTGTATATATATATATATATATATATATATATATATATATATATATATATATATATATATATATATATATATATATATATATATATATATATATATATATATATATATATATATATATATATATATATATATATATATATGTATATACCGGGTGAGTCACGGGCCGCGCTCCGCCCCGATATCCTAAAAATATTTGGAATAGAAAATTGAAATTTCGAGGGCTTATTATACGACTAAAATGCCATCTTTTCAATAAAAAATCAAGTTTGGTGCACATCCGGTTTGACCGGATGGTCATCTTGTTGATCGGGTTCGTTTCTTAATTTTTGTTCCACTCTGGCAAACAAGTGTCTGCTTGGAGGACGTCTGTTGGGATATCGTTGCTGATACAGTCCTGCAGCTGCAGTTGCATTTTTGTGACACTCTCCATATATCAGTAACATATCGACCTTTTCACTTCTACTAAAATTATTCATTTTCTTTAATTTTTACTCAAAGAGATTTCCGCAACGCTTTATTTTTTATCTCTCTGACAGCTGATATTGTTTTATTACATTCAATGGCTACTATGATTTTTCCAATGTTATTAGGTTACTAGATTTTAAACAGAAATGTGTCATTTTAGTTTCCAAAGCCCACTAATCTATTAGCCGCATGTTTCTAAAAGCTTGGTTGCATTGTATTTTTGGCTGAAATCTCAAAATATTTCTGAGCGGATTTTCAAAATTTTGGTATCATTAGATTCGTATGAAAATGGGGTATTTAAAAATGTTGGTGGACGATTACCTTCCCATTTAAAAGAACCGAGTTAGTGGGTAAAAATCACATTTAAAAATTTTAAACGCCTCTAGACAATTAAGTAATGCAATCATATTGCTCTTTTTGTTTTTATAGTAACGTAGCACACAAACTAAAATACATTTTGGGCACCACAGCACTCTGGATTCAGAAATAGATTTTTTAATAAAATTTTTAATGTTTATCAAAAAGTGACCAAAATGGATGTATTGTATTCAAAATTTCCTCTAGATTCCAAAAATGTAAAAATATATAGGGTGTTTCATTTAAAAATCGAAAGTTGTGGGCATTTCCGGTCAAACCGGATGTGCACCAAACTTGATTTTTTATTGAAAAAGATGGCATTTTAGTCGTATAATAAGCCCTCGAAATTTCAATTTTCTATTCCAAATATTTTAGGAGATATCGGGGCGAGCGCAATTCGTGACTCACCCGGTATATATATATATATATATATATATATATATATATATATATATATATATATATATATATATATATATATATATATATATATATATATTTATTTATTTATTTATTTATTTATTTATTTATTCTTTTCTTGATCGTTAATATCAAATAATATCTGATAGTTTTTGTTGGGGTATTTCGGTCAGGTATAACTAATTTTATTATTTTACGTTAGAAAAAAATAATAAAATTAGTTATACGTGACCGAAACACTAGAGAAATATGATTGTATAATAATAATAATTAACAGTCCATAACCCATAAACATGCAGATTCTTGTACAGTTTGTAAGAAAGAAGCATGTAAAAATATAATGACAGATACTAGATGGCAAATCATGCCGATCTGACCTATTCAAAAAATCTTCCTTAAAGAAATATATCCGTAGCTGATTCTTCCCTTTATATTACCAGTAATTCAGGCACTGCTAGGTCAAACTACCATCAATCATATGAAATTTACGAACCTAGCTGGATTTTCACACCATCTTACTACAGAGTGAAATGATTTTAAACGGGAAATGTAAAATTTGTTTTCGTAATTATCCTTAGAAAATGCATTTTCTAGGGAGAAGTTCGGCAATTGAAAGTGGGAAATTAGTTTTAGAGATATCCGGGAAAATTTTTCATTGGACATTCGGACAAACATCGCTACCAAACTAGAAGACATTTCCGAGGTTGCGTTTCTGAATGGAACAGTCTACAGATAGATAAAATAGTTATTAAGCCACCATTGAAAATTAGTGTGTACTTATACAAAAATTGGAATTTATTTCGTAAAAAAATCTAATTTTACATCTAACAAAACCTAAAAAAAAGTGAATTGATAGGGAAATTTGGTAACACAAAAAATAACAATAACTATCCCAGAATTTCGTATTACTCTTAAAGCATACTCTGAATAAGAAGTAGTTGATTTTGTATTTTTTTGTTTAATTTACTAATCTTTTTAAGAAAATATAAAATTAGGCAAATAGCCGGGAAAATAATTGTTTAAAAAGATATATGTTATACTTATCTGTGATAAGATTTGTAAAACTTAGTAAATAATAATTAGCAAAAAATGTTCAGTTAATATTATTTTTCATTCCACTCTATATTTTAACTTTTACTAAGAAGAGAAACTTAATTTGTTTTTAAATTATTTCATTCGACCCTAAGGGGTATTTCCACTATATTATTTCAATTATTCTGTTCTCTGAAGCCATTAATGTTTATTACATTAAGGTTTACAAGTTTCCCTACTTTGGATTCTTTAAATGTGCTGGCTACCCTGATGACGCAATGCAAGCAGAAACACGTGTCGGTAGATTTTTTAAAGTTAGTGTCAACTGGTGAGTACCTTGTGTTTTATTTATTTTTGGTTTTACTAGACAGAATAGTTGAAATTAAAAATAATATTATTGAGTCACTTGTACTGAACCGAATGTGCATATTATCTTTTTTGTAATCCAAGTTTCAGCGTTTTGGCAAATAGCCGGGAAAATAATTGTTTAAAAAGATATATGTTATACTTATCTGTGATAAGATTTGTAAAAGTTAGTAAATAATAATTAACAAAAAATGTTCAGTTAATATCATTTTTCGTTCCACTCTAAAATTAGATAACCAAACAAGATTTAAAATGTAGTATCAGTATTTAAACTCGCTATTTCTTCCCAACGGAGATACAAACTATCAAAAGAAAAAATATGTTGTTGATATTTTGCGCATAACAAAAACTAGTTGAAAAGAGGCTTAGTTTAAACATGCATTTTTATCAGAGTCCAATGGTGTGCAGTAGGTGAAATCCTGCCGCATACTTTTAAAAAACATTTACGCACCATTGTATCCTAAAAATAATAAGTACAATTTTTTTATTTCGAGATTCATTTTAAACAGCAAATTCAGGTAAAGTGTTAGAATCTCTCTCTCTCTCTCTCTCTCTCTCTCTCTCTCTCTCTCTCTCTCTCTCTCTCTCTCTCTCTCTCCAATTTTATTTCACATTATACCTTAAATTATTTCTCTATGTATAAAGTGTAATATTCATTTGTTTTATTTTTAATATAAATGTCTAGTAATTTCTCCAAAGCATTACATTACATGAAAGCTCTGTTTGTGTAATATCGGTTTCATGTATAAAATTCTCTCAGATTACCGATGTTCCCCAGTGTTCGGTACTAGGACTTCTTGACATTTTGTGGTACGAAAACTTTAAATTAGACTTTACCGTCGGCGTCGCTTCTGATGTTCCTCTGTAAGAATTGTGAAAATTGGCGTTGTAGTTAATTGTAGTTACAAACTCCCGCTTAGTGTCTGTAAATTTAACGTCTTTACCGTAAGAGAAATTGACATTAATATTTAATTGTCTTAAACGATGCTGTTCTTTTCAAAACATGATAAAGTCATGGTTATTGTAGCATACTTTGAATTTTAAATATTGAAAATTTGTAATAATCATAATTTCTAAATTATACCTACAGTTGCACTGGGTATTTCCGTAATTTGCATTTATATTATTATTAAGGGTTTACTTGCATATACCTGCTTTAATGTACGCCACCCCTTTATTCATTTTATAGGTTAGGTTTTCCCAAGAATTTTGTAAGTAGATATTTTGGCTTGGTTAGGTTAGAAAACATATATAAATATAAAGACAGTCTCTCCACAGAGATAGTACTGTTAACATCGTTTTCAATTTCAACATTGTGTTATTTTTCTTGTAAATTTATTTATCTACGGTAAGTTAAAAAATAGTGTTTTTTACTATATACAATAATCAATCCATGGTCCTTTTATTATTTTAAAAACTGGCAAATTATTTATACATTTTGCACGGGGTTACTTAATTCTATTAACCTCAGCATTTTGGTTACTTCGAGCTTGATGTAAAAAAGTTTAATTAATGTAGCTGTAACAGTCCAAGTTTAAGTGTGTCCGAGTCCAAGTGTGTCCAAATCAAAGTGTTTATAAACGAAATCAATCGCCGTCATCAGATCAATTAATTAAGGTGAGTGAATATACATTCCTTATATCCATACATAATTAGTCCAATCCTTTACAATAATCTGGTGGTAGTGTGTGCATTTTTGGTTTTAATTGTTTATAAACATATTTACGAATTCAAGTCAATTTAATAATTATTACAGTTAATAACACAATGGAGTCCGAACGATTAAAATATTTAAATATTAAAAGAGGTCAAATTAAGTCCAAAATCACTAGATTAACGAGTTTTTTCCAAAGTCAAGCTTTCGGAAATGATGTCTATGCTTTACAAGTACGTTTGCAAAAGGTTGAAAGCGCATGGGAAGACTTCGATCAGTCAGAAATTGAAATCTTGACTAATAATCATATTGATCAACTAAACGAACGTGAGGATTTTGAAAATAATTATTCATTAATTGTTGGCGAAATTAACAAATTTATCGAGTCAGGTTAGAATAAAAATTCGCAAATTTGCAAGAGTGAAAAAAATACACGCATGAAATTACCGGTTTGTACGAAGAATGAGTTTCATTTCGTGATCGATTTCAATCTTCTATAAATAGTGACGATTCTCTTAGTGATATTGATAAATTTCAATATTTGCAGTCTTGTTTAAGGTGGGAAGCGGCAGAAATGATTAAATGCATTAGCATAACAGCTGTTAACTATACTGCCCTCCTAAGCCAAAAAGACGTATCTCAAGATTTCATTGTTTTGAGATATAGGCATGTTTTTGAATTTTCGAAATTGCGTCAATATTTTCAAATATTTACTAATATTTTTTTTGTAGTTGTACTAATGTAGGGGTTAATAATGATGTAGTTATGAATTTATATTAATTAAGTCATTAGTTTTTTTTTTAATGAGATACGTCTAATTGGCCAAGGAATTGATATGTAAAAAATTTAAGATACGTCATTAGAGCACTACTATTAATCTTAACTTCTTAATTCGTTTGGAGGTCAGGTTACATAAAAGCATATTATATTAGTGTAAAAATAATTTTATATTTTAAAATGGGAACATATTTGAAATTTTTAAATCGAAAATTTTAATAATTTGTACAAGATACTAACAAGAAAAACAAATGTTAACCAAATTAAAATTTTAATAATTAATTAACATCCGATGTTGGTAGATTTTCCCAGAACTTCAGCCTATTTTTCATAATTCCGCCTAAATGTTTTAATATATTGTTTTTCTTATCAGCCGATATTCCTAGCACTTTTTCTTGTTTTTTGGGGGGAGGCAGTTTATGACTTTTAATTATTTTAGCGGTCAGAAAATTGAGGTCAAATGATGGACCGTCAAAGTCGTTCTGGTATGTTATATTAAATGACCCTCTATTGGCAGTTACCTGCACCATTTCGTGTATATATGGTCTAGGGTTTATGTGGCTCAATTTATATTGCGAGGAATAATCTTCCCAAATATAAAAATTATTCAACTCCATCGGAAATACCTCAGTTTGATGAGACGCTGACTTTACAGCTTTTATAAAATCTTCGAAGTCATAAAGTTTATTACCCATTTTCTTCATGGACATCTCAACCTTGTGATGAAAAGAATCTGCAGCCATGAAAGTATGGCCTGGCTCAAAGTATCTTATGATAATTTTGTTTGCACATATTTCATCTGAATTTACCATATAGATTAGAAATGAAAAAAAAGTCCAATTTTTGTTTTGCGCTGTGCAATTGTCCAACCATAAGGTAATTTTTTGACGCGTCTCTTTTATTAATGAAGAACTGGTAGAAAGTGCTGATCAATTCTTCCTTATTTCTTTTAAATAAGGCATCATGCCAAAGAGCTGCGAATGGTTTGCATGTTCTTTTTTTCCAATTGGCACAAAGCTCTCATTATAAACCGTTAAACGGTGGGTAAAAATTGCAGTCTTGAACATATCGAGCCTTGGCAGCATTATAACCTTTTCGAGGTCTGCACAATACATTATGTCATTGATATCTTCAGGTTTTGCACTGTCCTCGCGGTATTTTGCTCTAGATTTTGTGGCTCTGTCTATATGTTTTTGCCACGTTCTACAACCATTACAAGTTTCGTCGAGATTATTCTTTGTGTGGCTTTCATGGTGTAGATTGAATACTTCACAATTCTCACACTCCTCGTGCCCAAGGTTTGCAAGTGATACATTCATTGTCTTTGCAACTACACGGTATTTTTCGTATGAAATTTTCAAATTTGCATTTTTTTCGAGAAAGTCTTGATGCATTGCAGTGAATGTGAGATCACTTGGCAGATAGAGACGACATGGTGCGTGTTCCCTACGGTAATGTGATATAGTTGGATTAAAAGAGGTGATATGTTGACGAATGATTTCATCATCTATTTTATTGTGTGGCACTTTTGTACATCTCTTGTCTATTACGGGAACAACAGAATTTCTCGCGTTAATTAAAGCAGTACGCACAACTCTATCATTGTTTCTATTATAACCCAGGGTCGTTAAGAAAAATATTTTACATACGGTTTCAGAAGTGCCATTTTCATTCTTGAGCATGTATATAAAAGAATTATTCCTTCGATAATTCTCAGCATTTGTATCTGGATGTGTCGTCCGCTGCTTCACAGAGGCAGATGATACGTGATGCATTATAAAAGTTTTCCTTTGTTTTTCGTCACTCATTTTCCAATACTCACAATTTAAAAAATGTCTTCTCTCCTCTGATATTTTGCTTATACAATTTTTTGCACATTCTTCTCCACAACCACTTTTTACTCCATGTTTTTTCTACATACAAATCATACTTAGTTTTTTTCTTTGATCCACTGATACTTCATACTTCTTTCTTTTTCGTATAGTACCCATTTTAGTGTACTGAACATCCGCGCTGTTATTGTTGGTAGTCATAAAATCTGTTTCCTCCATATTGATGTTAATATTTTGAATGTCATTGTTAACAACATTGTTTTCAATTACTGCGGTAATTAATACAGGATCTGTTGCTTCAAGGCTTACAGATGGTGCTATTACAGTAGAAACAATTTTCTCCTGTACTGGTACACAAGCATTGGAAATTTCTAGCAAAACATGGTCATCAGTAATAAGAACTTCACTCTGAGTTGTTGTTTTGTTATCTTTAACTACAGTAACTGCAGTAATTAATTCATGTTCTAATACATTAAACCGAGCAGACTGTGTTATTATATTAGGCAAGGTTTCCTCCTGGACTGGTGGTACACATAAGCTAGAAACATCTAGCAACACGTAGTCATTAGTTGTAAAAACCTCCTCGCTCTGATCTGTTGTTGTTACAGGAATCAAATCAAGTAAGGTTTCCTCTGTTTGAGTAAGGTTAGAGTTTACTACATCACGGCCGGTTTCCTGCTCAGTTGAAACGGAAATATTCTCTAAAATATTTTGTTTATTGCAGCAGCTTTCATCAAGTTTAGAATTAGTAGCAAATTCTTTAGTTATATAATTTTCCTTCTGTGGTAAACTTGAAAACATGCCATCACTCTCAGTAATACATAAATTGTCCCTACTACTATCGCCATAACTATATGGAAGATAATCTGGATCATCGCAATTTTGGTCACTTGTGTTCCTGGCGATACGCTTTTCAGAAAAAACTTGCTTTGTTTTCTTATTTAGAGCCATCATTAGTAATTTCTTTCCTCGAGATTTCTCGAAATTATCCATTATAAAACTAGAAACAAAACCAAACATAATTATTTGTTTTATCGAGACCGGGTACTTAGCGAGATAATTAGGCATTAAAAAATTTTATTAGCTTATTATTATTAGGTACTGTTATTATTTCGTTCTTTCGCAAGCGCGATGCCGGCGAGTTACTATGTCTGCGACATTCTATTATTATTATATTGATTTAAGCATTACACTTTCTCAACCGAAGCTTATTATTATTATTATTATTTTCGGAATATCCGATGCCGGACATTCCTCCCGTGGCCTCCGACGCCTCACGAGAGTCGCGCCGGCGCATCAACTACAGCCACTCCCCATATCCCGCAGGGTTAGTGACTGTAGATACCAGAATCGTGTGCCCTAAGCAGACGGAGAGAACCCAGAATGACCGCCTTCTACATTTGGCCTGCCAACCATTCGGCTGACTTTTGGCACGCCGGTATGATCTTTAGTTCCGAGAGCAGAGTAGGCTTCATCCCTCCGAATACACCGATTATTAGGACGACCATTTTTACCGAGTAGTCTGGGTACAACACTTGGAGCTCGTACCGGAGATCGCGGTATTTGGTCCGTTTCTCCTCCTCCTTCAAGGTGATGTTTTTCTCCGCAGGTGCCGGGAACTCGATGACTTATTATTGTTATTATTATTATTATCATTAGTATTATTGTTATTTAAATAGTTTGAAAACCAATTTTGTATTAATAGCAAAAAAATAATATATATTATTGAGAAAAACAATTTTTATTCTTTAGATAATTACGACGGAGCAAGTGAAATAATTCTACAGCTAGCTTTGCTAAATAAATCAATAATTATTTAATAATAATGCTTACCTTGGTATTTAGTAGACAGATGATATCCCTAATAAACTTTCTTACATCAGTTTAAAATATAATGCACTTTTACAAACTTTTTCTTAATATAATAACAGCACTCGAAATAAACAGTTTATTATCCCGCGAAAATACAAACTATTCACTGCACCATCTATCGTCAATTTCCTAAGCAATTTATTATCCCGCGCAAAAATCTTGTCGATATTCGTTGTCCCGTGTAAATGACAAATTAATTCATTGCATGGCAACTTCCTAAACAATTCAGACGTATATCAGTGTTGTCTGCAAAGATTGGCAAAACAAATATCACAAATCCTAAGCGAATAAGACGCATCTCTGAGAAGCGACTATTTTGCATAGGAAAATGATTTACGTCTAAATCGCTTAGGTTTTCTCATATTTTTTGAGATACGTCAAACTTTGTTAGCACTTTAAAAATACTTAACAACTGAAATACGTTTATTTCGCTATGGAAATATATAGAAAATAACTCCAGCTATCCTAAGGTATAAAAATATGCATTTCGGCCAAAACTTGAGATACGTCTTTTTGGCTTAGGAGGGCAGTATACTATTGCGTGGAAAAATTAAAAGTTCGATACGAAGATACTTGCTTATTGGTACAAAGTCACATAAATGCTTTGTTTAATTTTCCAAATATAACAAAAGATTCAGCGACCTCAATTAAAAGAGTGCTTGATATTATCGTCACAAATTTAGCCTGTTTAAATTCCTTGGGGGTGCAAACAGATAATTGGGATTTAATAATTATATATTTCATTGTAACAAAATTTGACGTCGAAATGTGACAAAACTGGGAATCTTTCAAGACAAATGGTTTACCAACTCTGGCTAATTTAAGCAATTCTTAACAAACAGATATAAATGTTTAGAGTCCATAGAATTTAATGTCTTCAACAAACAATTTAATTCAGAGTTCAAAATTTTCAAATAAACATTTCGCGCAAAAGCACCCTAAGATGAAAGGATCGCATTCGGTTTCAAATGTGGCCGCGTATCAATCATTTTGTGTATTGTGCAAATCAAGTCATTTATTATATCAGTGTCCAGATCTCTTGAAAATCGGTCCAGAATTACGCCTAAATAAGATACGTGAATTAAAATTATGCGTAAACTGTTTTAAAACGAATTATCAAACATACAATCAGTCCTCCGCAAGATGCAGGACTTGTAATAAGAGACATCACACATTATTGCATATTAATTAATAAAGTAAATACAAATAATCCTATAGAAGTTATAACTAATTCACCTATTACACCGGCACACAAAAAAAAAGTTGTTTGTACATTTGACGCCACCTACCTCCCGACATGTATTTCGACACGCTGAATCCGAATTTGAAGTCAGTTTGGACCGTACACTCTCAAATATCGAGTAAATTGAAAAACCGTAAAAAATAGCGAAAATTGGGTGTTTCGGTAATAAAAAAAATTTTGTGGATCTAAACGAAGCCTAATTTTTATGTATTTCGATCCGCTGAATACGAATCTAAAGTATATTTAGACCATAAGTCGTTTTAAATCTAAGTAAATTGTAAAAAAAATCCTCGAAAATTGCTAAAAATGACAAAAAATTGTGATTATGTTGATGAAAAAAATTTTCATTCTGTTTATACGTCATTTTTTATAGATTTTATAATTTTTCACATTTTCAGATTCTAAACTTGTATTTTATGCATAAAAAAATACAAGAAACGTATTTAATCGTGTTTCATAGATTTTTTTCAATTTTTCCAACTGCAATTTTTTGCTATTTTATCGATTTTTTGCGATTTTTTGAGATTTTGCAGGATTAATGGGCCAAATATATTTCAGATTCGGATTCAGCAGATCAAATTACATAAAAATCCTCTTCGATCCGGGTCTACAAAATTTTTTTCATCAACATAATCACAATTTTTTGCCATTTTTAGCAATTTTCGAGGGTTTTTTACAATTTACTTAGATTTAAAACAGCTTATGGTCTAAATATACTTTAGATTCGTATTCAGCGGATCGAAATACATAAAAATTAGGCTTGGTTTAGAGCCACAAATTTTTTTTATTACCGAAACACCCAATTTTCGCTATTTTTTTACGGTTTTCCAATTTACTCGATATTTCAGGGTGTACGGTCCAAACTGACTTCAAATTCGGATTCAGCGGGTCGAAATACATGTCGGGAGGTAGGTGGCGTCAAATATACAAACAACTTTTTTTTTTGTGTGCCGGTGTTATTAATTCGAATGAGGTACATCCGCAACCATCGACATCTGCATTAACAAGCATTCGTAATTATTCACAAGTTCTATTATCTACTGCTGTAATCCATGTATTTGACAATAAAAACTTCATTCACGAATGTAGGGTTTTATTAGACGTTGGCTCGCAATCCAATTTTATAACAGAAGAGATAGTTAAAAAACTTAAATTAAATACCTCGTTCAATAATACTGGTACAATAATTGGCATCACGCAAAATCCTATTCATATAAACAAATCCGTTGTGGTAAAGATTAAGTCTCGCGTCAACATGTATTCAACTGAGTTAAATTGTTTAATACTTCCAAAAATTACAAAAAAAATTCCAAGTGTTTCATTTTCTCCCGGAAATCTTAAACATTCCATCGAATATATCACTTGGTGATCCCACAATTCATTTATCGCAGTCGATAGACATGTTAATTGGAGCCGAACTATTTGACGAGCTTTTAAATATCGGTCAAATTACATTAGGAAAAAACAAACCTCACAAAAAACGAATTTCGGATGGGTATTAGGAGGCACAATTTACAATCCAATTAAACATAAAAGTCATACACATTCATTTCTTTCAATAGAGTCGCTAGATTTTAAATTAACAAAATTTTGGGAAATCGAGGAATGTCAAAATTCCACAAAACCATTATCTCCATCTGAATTAGATTGTGAAAATCATTTCACACAAACACATCACAGAAATAAAGAAGGTAGATTTGTGGTCAGGTTATCGTTTAAAAATGACGCAAAAAAATTAGGCATCTCCCGAGATATTGCACTTAAACGATTTTATTTATTGGAGAAAAGATTAGCGAAAAATCCTGAATTAAATAGTGACTATGCGGCTTTCATGAAAGAGTATTTGAAATTAGGTCATATGGAACATGTAAAGTCCAGTGACAATCCAGAACCAGATGTGTTATTATTTGCCGCATCACACGGTCATTAAAGAATCCAGCCTAACGACAAAGTTAAGGGTTGTATTTGATGGTTCAGGTGAAAGTTTAAATGATAATCTTTTAGTAGGTCCGACTATTCAAGACGAATTATTTTCAATTCTTAGATTTCGGTCACATAGATACGTTTTAAGCGCAGATATCACAAAAATGTACCGTCCTCTGGACCGTGATTTTCAACGTATCTTTTGGCGCGAAAATCCAACCGAAAAAATCGAAACATACAAACTTGCTACGGTAACTTATGGTACGTCCTCAGCACCATTTCTAGCTACACGCTGCTTGCAACAATTAGCCACTGATGAGCAAGCGGATTATGCCTTAACTCATAAAATTATTAACAGAGATTTTTATGTCGACGATCTTTTGACTGGTGCTAACACACTTGAGGAATTAAGTAAAATTCGCGATGAATTAAATACAGTGTTACTTAGGGTGGTTTCGAATTAAGAAAATGGTCATCAAATACTATACAATTGTTACCTGATATATTAAGCCAAGATAAGACCATTATAGATATAGATAAGAATTTCAATACAAAAACTTTAGGTTTACATTGGAATTGCAAATTGGATTCATTTAAATATTCAGTAAATGTGTTACCTGAGTTAAGGGTCACAAAACGAATTATTTTATCTTACCATTTCACAAATATTTGATCCGTTAGGTTTGATTGGCCCTATTTAAATTAAATCTAAGATTATTATGCAACGACTTTGGTCGTTGAAATCCAGTTGGGATGAATCCGTTTAGTCAGAATTGCATACAGTGTGGGTACAACATATTCAGGAATTACCGAAATTAAACATGATTCAAGTACAACGACAGATTACGTGTGATAATCCAATTAGTTTCGAAATTCATGGGTTTTGTGATGCATTAATTTTGGCATATGGCGCATGCATTTACTTAAAAACTATAAATTCTAAAAATGAAACCTATGTCCAGCTATTATGCGCCAAATCACGAGTTGCCCCATTGAAAACAATGTCAGTACCACGATTAGAATTATGCGGAGCCTTACTTTTAACACAGCTTTTATCCAAGGTAATAACGTCACTGTCACACGTCATTTACCAACATATATTTATGGTCTGACTCCACCATGGTTAAAAACTTGCCCGTCTGAATTAACAACATTTGTAGCCAACAGAGTATTGGAAATCCAAAACTCTTCCAAATCTTTGATGTGTAGACATGTTCCTACTGAACATAATCCAGCAGATGTCATATGTCGCGGTCTAACCCCCAACTAGTTATTAGAATCCAAATTATGGTGGCATGGTCCTAAATTTCTGAAACAATCTTTACAGTTTTATCCCGATTTTAAATACGATCCTGTAGATGAACTTCCTGAACAACGACATGTAACTTGTCTAATCGCAAGCGTTCAGAAGAATCCATTACTTATTAAATATTCTTCATTTTCAAAATTGCAAAGAGTAATAGCTTACTGTTTACGATTTATTGTTAACTGTCGATCCAATTCTAAAAAAATTTAAAGGTCATTTATCAGGTCCTGAGCTCAACAATGTTACCAACCATATATTGAAATTCGTTCAACTTGAAACATTTCCCAGCGAAATTAACCAGTTAAAAAAGAAACAAACAAGTGTCGCACAAAAGTAACATGTTTACATTAAATGTGTTTTTAGACGAAAATGCACTAATCAGAGTTGGTTGGCGTTTGAATAATGCATCGATTCCGTACAATAGAAAACATCCAATACTGTTGCCAAAAAAATCATTTTGTAACGGAACTTCTCATTATGCAAGAACATATAAGGCAATTGCACAGTGGTCCTCAATTAACATTAACATGTTTGAGACATACATATTGGATCATCTCTGGCCGAAGTGCAATACGTAAGATCTTACATAAATGCATAACCTGTTTTCGCACAAAACCAATTATTTCCCAACAATTAATGGGCTACCTACCACGGGCTAGAATTGTACCAGCTCGTCCTTTTTTACATTGCGGCGTAGACTACGCAGTACGCAGGCCCAATTTTAATTAAAGACTGTGTTGAAGTAGAAAGACAATAAAGTCCTATATTTCATTATTTGTATGTTTAGCGACAAAGGCAATTCATTTAGAATTAGTCTGTGATTTAACCCTTTGCAGGCAGCATTTAGAAATAGTCATTTTTTCAGTATGATTTTAAGTACACTGATAGAAAAGGAATAAAGAAGCAATGAGAATTTTTTTCAAAATTTTTATTTAATTAGTTTTTTTATAAAATTGTGGTATGTCAGATATATTACTAAGCCACAGAATAAACAATATTTTTTTTTTATGAAAACTTTGAAAGTAATTTTTTTTGTCGACAGACATAAGCAACGCCACAAGTTTACAAGCCCATTTAGATCTTTTTGATTTCGGGTACTACATAAGCACACCGTATTCATTTCTAAACCTGCATATGCAAAGACTGATCCCATCTTTTCTCAGTGCTTAAAATTTCATTCTATGGACATTTCTTCTCCTCAGCGAAATTTTGTGGAGAACAGTAATTCCTTCTCCGTTCAAGATAAGCATCTTCCTCCTCCTTTCTTTCGAATTTCTGACAGATTCTCCATCAGAAGGATTTTACAAAGCATTTCACCTTATTTATTTTTATCGTTAAACTCCAAACTTTTTTCAAAAAATAAATAAATTAACGAATAAATACCCATAAAATAACCATCAAATCAACATTTTTAAAAACATTTATAATTGCTATTCTAACTACAATTCTAGGTCTTTCCATTGAAAATTTCCACTAAAGTTTTAGAACAATAAAAAACTATTTTTACACCAGTCTCGTTTTTCTGCAAGGGCGCAGTTGGTGAGAAAGAAAATTCGGACACTATGAAAGGGTTAACGCTGACACCTTTTTAAGTGCATTGAAGATATTTATATCTCGCAGAGGTAATGGTCAGATATGTATTCTGATAACGGAACAAATTTTGTTGGTGCAAATAACGAATTGCAGAAATTAAAAAAATTATTCGCATCGGACAATTTTAACTCCACCGTAATTAGCGCTCTTGGATCAAAGAATATTAATTGACACTTTATTCCACCCGGTGCTCCAAATTTTGGCGGACTTTGGGAAGCTGGTGTAAAATCGGCAAAGTATCATTTACGCCATATTGTTGGAAATAGCATGTTAAATTATCCTTTCCTTACAGATGTACCAACCCACGGAAGAGACATGACGCAACCAACCACCTTCCTACAGACCTTGTAGGCACCGGTCAGTGAACCGACCAGTGTCCGTTGTCCCCCTGGCTCCGTGAAGGCCGAAAGTGCTAAGAAAGCACTTAGGCCTTCACCTCCTAGAGCTACACAGTTCATCCTCACCTTGTCCGATGATCCAGATGACAATGTGTCAATTGACACTTTGTGTACTGGCAGTCAATCCCAAGTCACAGAATATCCGCACAAGCTGACGAAGAAAGAAGACGAAGTCAGAAGAGCGCCAGATGAGACCCTAGCCAGCAGGGTTCATCAGCCCAGGACCCAGGGAGGTTGGCCAAAATCTTCGGCACCGCTCACATTTGTGAGTGGGGCCGTTCGTAAAGTAAGCTAACCCGCCCTGCACGAGGCCGGTCTCGGTCTACAGCGATGACTAGGGTAAAAAGGCAATAGTCCTGCCTGGCCCTAGCATCCGAGATCGTCATCAAGCCAAAAGGATATTGGCGATATTAAATTATGACCAACTGTACACACTATAGACACAGATTAAAGCCTGTCTAAAGTCACGTCCACTGATTACTTTGTCCAATGATCCAAACGACCTCTTCGCTTTAACGCCTGGGCATTTCCTAATCGGAGATTCACTTACCGCCCCTGTTGAACCTGATTTGACGTGCGTAAAGGAGAACAGGCTCTCAAAATGGCAAAGAATTCAGCAAAACATTTTTGGAAGCGCTGGTCCCATGAATACTTGGGCAATTTACAGTTAAGATCGAAATCCAGTTCCAGTTCAAATCCTAATTTAAATAATGGTACCATCGTTATTATTAAAGATGAAAATTTGCCACCTATGCATTGGCGTCTAAGGCGAATCGTGAAAGTTCACCCAGGGATGGACGCCAAAGTGCGCGTTGTTAGTGTTAAGACACAAATGGGAGTGACAAAACAACCCATTACAAAAGTGTGTATTACCAATTGAAGACAATGTTAAAAACTCTTTTTTAATTTAAATTTAAGGTTTTATTTAGTGTTAGTTTTTCACTTTCTATAGTTAAGTTTAATGTGTTATTTTAATCTCATCGTCATGGTTGTTGTATCATACTTTGAATTTTAAATATTGAAAATTTGTAATAATCATAATTTCTAAATTATACAGTTGCCCTGGATATTTCCGTAATTTGCATTTATATTATTAAAGGTTTGACGTACGCCGCCGCTTTATTCATTTTATAGCTTAGGTTTTCCCAAGTTGAATTTTGTAAGTAGATATTTTGGCTTGGTTAGGTCAGAAAACATATATAAAGACAGTCTCTCGACAGACATAGTACTGTTAACATCGTTATTAATTTTAACATTGTGTTATTTTTCTTGTAAATATATTTATCTACGTTAAGTTAAAAAATAGTGTTCTTTACTATATACAATAATCAATCCATGGTCCTTCGATTATTTTAAAAACTAGCAAATTGTTTATACATTTTGCACGAGGTTACTTAATTCTATTAACCTCATCAATGGTTTTTGACGCGCATTTTCCCACGGTCAGTTTTTCACACCATATTGAGTAAAATTCGTGCTACTGCGTGTATATATATATATATATATATATATATATATATATATATATATATATATATATATATATATATATATATGTATGTTTTTTTCAGGTTTTCATGGGGTGGTGAATGTTAAATTCGTTTTCCGGGTATACTCCCGCGTAGGTGATAGGCCCCGAGAGGGACCGTGGTTGTCTGAACGACGTTTCGGCAGAATCTCATCTGCCATCTTCAGGTTCTAACCGATAACTCGGGGCCTATCACCTACGCGGGAGTATACCCGGAAAACGAATTTAATATATATATATATATATATATATATATATATATATATATATATATATATATATATATATATATATATATATATATATATATATATATATATATATATATATATATATATATATATATATATATATATATATATATATATATATATATGTATATATATATATGTATATATATATATGTATATATATATATATATATATATATATATATGTATATATATATATAAATACAGGGTGTCCCAATGAAAAGTAGGCACCCTGAATAACTTTGGAGATAAAATTTTTTTGAAAGGTTGGTGAGACACGTCGACTTTGTTTCCAAGGTGGACATATTTTAATGTAATACTTGTATACTCGTACCTATCATTATCTCCTCTACCCTACACGGCCAGACCCTCAATAAATTCAAATATGGCCGTTTTTTCTTCTGTAATAATAAGATTTGAGAAAATTATATTATAAGTCCTCCTATGTTTATATTAACAATACAGAAATCAAATAGTCTCCTTTAGGAAATCTTGGTTTTCAGTAGATTACTTCAGACTTGTTAAGCACATGCATGATCTTAAATTCAATACACAAAATGTTTGCATGAGAATGTACCTGTTTTTTACTGCAGGATCCTGGCTGTATCGGCAAAAGTCGGAATGCTGAAAAAATAGTCACCTAGATGATTACAAATGTCTTATTTTTACCAATAGATGACATCACAAAAATATATGAATCATCCATAGAAGGAATTATATCCAATTAAAATAAAATGTAATGTTTAAAAAACTAGTTTTATTAATCAATCACACTTGGTTCCATTGTTGTTTGCGCATTATATATTATTATTCTTATTATTATTTTAAATGTATACGATTTTTAAATAAATATAAAAATGCAGAGCTTTACGAAGGGAGGTTTTTTTCTATAGTTATAGGTAAAGATGAGCGTCATAATAAGACTTCAGAATCTTCCGTGGTCCGCTAATGCCCTAGATATTCGTCAATACTTCCATGGACTCAGCATACCAGAAGGAGGGTGCATATCGTCGGTGGAGAGCTAGGGGATGCATTTATTGCTTTCAGGTAGAAATATAATAATTTTACACATACAAAAAATACAAAAATAGTATTCTGTCGCCGCCCCCTATACTTTGTGCAGTTACGAGGTGGAATAATAAATTGACGTGATTATCACGTACGTAACGTATATGTCATAATCCTTACTGGTAAAATTGTTTAACTAATTGAATTATTGACTCTTAGTTAATGAAAAGTGTTTTCCAATGTCTTTGATTTTGGACAGATACCATGATTTTGTTTTACGGTGTCTACGTAAGAAGCTAGTAAAAATAAATAGTAGATATCACAAGGTAAAATTTTTTTTATATATGGTATTCTTATTTTACGTTAAAGGAAAAATATAACTATGCTACATCAACAGAAAAGTAACGTGAGGTGCCACCTGATGGTAAAATAATTTACAGTTTATTTTCTTCAAAACAAAAAATGATACGCCACTGGAGTCTTCGAAAAGAAAGGTAAAAAGGATATTACAGCAGTCGTCCAGTATTCTAAAAACAAAGTGAAATACCTAAAAAATATTGTCACTAGTTACTTATTTTATCTTGAAAAAGAAGGTAACTTTTCTCTAGAATATGCAATGTTAGTCAGGCAACGCAGCACAGGGTCGGGGATTTTTAAAATTTGGTAATTTAATACAGTTTGATATTCTGAGCAACAAATTAAATTTGCTACCTTGCAGCGATACCGCTTTTGGTCAAGTAGGCGGCGCTAAATGTAGTTTGAGCAATATCACCTCTACAATATTTCCTAGTCTAAAAATAGTTAATAAAAAAATTTCATCTCGGTTTAAGTATCGTACAATTTGTGTCATAAACTTTTTATTGGTACATTTGACATTACAATTTTTGAACTAGAAGTTATTGGGGTGGAAATATTGCAAAAGAAACCTGTTTTTTGGCGTCATTTTGCAAATATGGCAGCACGAGCACCATTTTCTGTATTAGCTAATAGTTATTTAGCTGTCATAGTGTTAAAAGTTCTTGACAATTTGTTTTTACTCAATTTCACCCTCTAATCAAGTGTCACATTCCGCCACTTAACTGTACAGTATTCTATGTTGTTAAAGAATAAGTAAACCGTTTTTATTAAAAATACCTTTCAGTTGATAAGTCAAAATTAAAAGGGAAAAAAACTGACCCTTGACGCCTTAGGAACTAACCCTGGCTCGCAGTACGCTTTAAGGGTCGTTTTAAACAAGTCTTGCTCCAAAATCCACAGCAAATATTTTTCACACATTTTCAGACCAAAATTATTCCGTTCTCTTAGAAAAGCGCATTGTGACTTATCAGTTTTGAAATTACTGAGAAATTCAAATACTAAAGAGTAATTTACTCGTTTGCTACGAATTCTGGGGCACGATTTTCATTTTTGAGAGGGTCTTTATGGACACCATTTTTTCTCCTCATCATTTATTTTTCTTAGAAAAAGTTTACTCTTGATTTTACTATTATTGAGAATCAGTACATGTAACATTTTACTCAAAATTGATATAATTTAATGTAGCCCTGTAATGTTGCATCTTAATTTCTAAGCAGTAGATGTATCAATCTGATATAGTAGAGAAAAATCGAAAATAATATTTTTAGTTAATATCTTATTTGAAAAATATATATGCCTAACAGATCCTTTCCAACACTTCAACAAAAACTTAATACCATAATTAATAACAATAACTACGAGTATAGATTCTTCGTACTTTATTTCACAAAACATTGCTAATAATATGTTTATTTTAAAATGTTTTGAAAATACAATAGAAATAAATATGTAAAAATGTGTATATTTTTCCATTATTTGTAAAATATTTTGGATGTCTGTACTGAGGGATAATAAAGCAATAACATTCTTCGATGATGACCATTTGAGCCTAACCGCCAAATAAAATATGATTAGGGAAAAATGAGTTTTATTTCATTTCCCACAAGATAAAAAGGGTTTTTCTTGCAAAGGTGATTCGATTTTTTATCATGCAAAGTATTTGCGCAATCACAACATTTCAAGGAAGAACTTTTAAAAATGTTTATTTTTGTCATCATGATCACATAGAATAGATTTTCTGTAACACATACATGAATCTTAGCTAGGATAGCATAGATTAAATATACATCCTTTTGTACGGGGTGATCCTCCATAAATTCACTCCCCCTTATCTTCGTTATTTATGAACTCATTTCAGAATTTCAAAAACAGGGTGATGGGTATGGTTTTTTCAAAGATTTGAATAAGCACTTTGAAAAAAAATGTAGTTACAAATTAGAGGGGATACAAAGATAACGTTTTTTTTTCAACGAAACACCCGAATTTCTTTTTCTTATTCTGGTTTTACAAATACACGTAGTTTGGTATATATAGCCCGAATAGTATCTTATTCTTTATATGAAGCCATTCGCACAGCCGTTATTATTTTTATATAAAGCTCCACAAACAATTCAAGTGGTGTCAGATCTGGAGTTCTTGGTGGCCATCTTATTGGTCCTTTTCTACCCATCCATATATTTGGAGGATAGTTGAACATGGAGCTATTTTTCGTAAATTTGGGCTCGCAAAAGTTCAGATAATATAATATAAAAAGGCTTTAAAAGTAGAAATCAGTCATATGATTCTATAACAAAAAAAATTAAAAAATTGGTAGCTTAAAAAGGGTGGAAGATAGAAACGAAAATTGCTTTGGAATCGATGGCGTAACTATACATTTTGTCCAGTGTGGAGTATTAAAAATTCCTAGAGTATGAAAAATACTACAACCTCGTGCGGTTTTCAGTCTGACGGGCCAACTTGATTTTTTATTACCAAAGCAATAATATTAACATTAATAACACGAGATAACATTGTGGAAACAAGATAAAGAATAATTTAAACATTAACGTTATCAATTTGGCAGACTAACTGCGCTTTCTGAAAATAACCCTACTTGGATTTGAATGCAGTAATCCTTTTTACGTAGTGTCATGTAACGTCTTTGGTTATAGCGATAAAGGTGTTATTAAAAAATATTAAGGCGCTATCCAGCAAATATGAAGCAAAAAACTGCCTAAACACCACGAAGTGAAGACATTTCACAAAGTTATAAAACCTTTGGCATCTTTCATAATTGTCCAAAAATGATTACAATCATATTTAGCAATCTACATAACGCCACGTGACTTTCAGTTATTATTTGCATGTAACCTAAATTGTCAAATAAACATCTGACGACTGCTCATTGTTGGGTACATTGTTAGTTTATTGTTTATATCCCAAACTGAATATGTGACGTTAAACGCAAATACTCTATAGAGATATATTGCTGTGTAATGGGTGGATTATATTAAATTCTGTAAATTCATTCCAATTTACAAACAATAGGAAGCGAGAAATTTTTTTAGAGAAATAAGATAAAGAATCGTCTACAGTAAGTGGATGGATCAACATGAACTGGACATATAGATTTTTGCAGCTGAGGATACAAAGGAAGCAAATAACCATTACTATTAACTTCCGAGTTAATATTTTAGTTCTATAAGTATTGTTAAAGAAGTTTTTTTGATAGTTAAAACTTCTTTTGTGACTGTATGAGGATTATTAACTTCCGTTAGATTTATGAATATCCGGTACAAAATAACTCTTAGATATCACATGCAGAAGGAACTGTTCATTTCTAAAATAATGGTGTTATGCCACTACACTTAAGTACTTTTTAAGAGGTTACATATTACCTCTTAGAGATTTCACAATGAATACTTTTTTCTATAGATTCTTGATGGTGGTGAACAGTATATGCAGTGTATTTCTTGAATCTGTTACAGGCTGTATGGATAACAGCTCTTTCTTCTTATGTTGTCCTGATAATACTCCTAGCGCGGGGAGTATCGCTGCCTGCCGACGGCATGGTTTTTATTATCATGCACTTTGCAACATGATATAATATTTATACAAGGTGTAGGGGCTTATTTTAATTTTTCTTTCCCCGTTTTTGGGACTTACTACCACATGCATAATTCTTTCGTTATGTAAAAAATATAATTAATTATCCAATATGTTACTAGAAAAATAAACCTCCGCGCTTGTGACTTTACGTCAAAAAATTAGTCGGAGAGTTTTTTTTGACAACTATTATGAGACACAAAAATAATAATATAATTCCCTAACATTTCGGAAATCTGTTTCCTTTTTTCAAAGTTATTTATATTTTCCTAAACTTGAAGATAAGAAAGAATAAGTACGACCTGTACCTTATAAGTGAGCTTTCTGATCCTTAAGCCATTAAAAGAGCAATTTCTTATGATATTTAGATGTTCCTTTTCAAATTGATTTATTTAGAAACTCTTTTCTCTTTTATTTATTTTAATCAAACTGTTATTTTTTGAGTAAAAAAATAAAATCTCGATCCCCACAGTTATTTGGGTAGGCTAAAAAAATTATGCTCGAGCCCAGAATGAATAAAGATTATTTGACATCAGTCTTTCCACACTTATTATGAACAACTTTTTTCTTACTAATTTTAGGAATCGTTCTATACTTTGACTTTTAGTACTGAATCTTCATCTTCTACGGTAAAGAACAGTACATTCTCTATGACGTGTGTCCTCTACGTTAAAATCTATTACTACTTCTTCCTCTTCTATTTCTTTGCCTGAAGGTTTACCTGGTGTGCAATTTCATAATATAAGTAACAGTTGTATCAATGGTTTAATAATAAAAATTGTACCGACTACCTATATTTTTGACCTTACAGCACTAGTGCGGGAATTGACTACATCCCGCAATCAATTTGCGTGCGGGAATGACATTCCTAAACATTTGTAGGAAATAGTATATTACATACCGAGGTGGAAAGTGTTTCTTTACTGTCGAGAAGATTAGGTAGTTTACCGACACGCGAAGCGTCGAGGTTAATTTTATCTCGAGACAGTAATGAAACTTTCCATTAAGGTTTGCATACTATTTTATTTACAATCAAAATTTAAAAAGAAATTGTTTTTTTTTATTAAATATAAATAAAATATGCATCACAACTAAATAATATTTAGGTTGTTAAAAATATCAGATAAATTCACAAGTTTGCATATTTTTTAAGTTAAGCAACGGTTGCTAGGGAGAAAAACAAAGCTAGTTAGAAATAAACATCAGTTTAGGTCAGATTTTTTTGCGTTCGATATAGTAAAACCGTGAAAATCGTTTGAAAATGATAATAATGAAATGAGGGCGAGAAGTAGAGGTATGTAATGTGACACTTCCAAACCTTCAATAAAGTCAATAATGTCAACATTACGTATATATGGTCGTAAATAAAAATCTTTACCGATCCCTTATATCACTTTTGGTTGAGAACAGTAAATTAGTTACCTAATTAAACACTCTAGATCTGACATCTGTCAGTTGAATTTTATGAATTTTATTTGTAAAAGATTTCATGTTAAAAAATTTTGAGGCTAGGTTGCAAAAAATTACTGTACTCAAGACACCCAGAAAGTGTTTTTACTGTCCAAACTGGCAATTTTCGGGGCGAGCGCGAGCGAGCCCTGGAAGCCGATGAGTAAAGATTCACTTTTCGATCTTGTTACTTAAATAAGTATTTTCCGCAACTGTCTAGGTCAATTTTTTGAGTGGAAAATACATATTTACTGATCTCGCCCGGTAAAGTGACATAAGTGATCGGTAAAGTCTACCGATCCCTTATGTCACTTTTGGTTGGCAAGAGTATCTGATAACAATTAAAAATTATTAATCCAGTCTAAAAGTAAACGTCTGACATCTGTCAATTGAATTTTATGAATTTTGTTTGCAAAAGGTTTCCAAGTTTTTTGAGACTAGCAAGAAGATTGTAAAAATGTACGCAACACACCAGAAAATGTCTTTCCCAAGCGAGCTGGTAGTGGAAGCCGGTCTTGTTACACAAATAATTAGTAAGCAACACACCCGGAAAGAGTCTTTACTGGGCTTACCAGCTTCCAGGGTTCGTTTGCGCTTCCCCAGAAATTGTCAGCTCGACTAGAAACCATCACTTTCAGTATAGAGACTATAGAACAAATATGTCTGCATTTTGCAAGAAATTTATTTTTTTTTTTTTTTTCGTGGGGGCTTCTGATCATAATAGATGTGTAGTCTGCAATAAAAACTATGGTGCTCTCTCCTCAAAGTGTTATCAGAAAGATTATGTTTTCTCTGCAGCCTAAGCGCTCTCCCAGTAACGAAATTCCTGCATAAATTTTTAGTTATTCTTTTTTTCCCTAAATGAGATGTCCACACACACCCAAATGCCGAAAGATCCGGCGAAATTTTAATGTACACAATAAATCAACGGGAACTTTAGTGTTTTGAATGTATACATAATTTTACTGAATATGTAAACATTCATTCTCAAGAAAACACCTTGCAAGAGTTCAAACAATAACTTTAAAACAGGCTGTCTAACTTTTCTACACAGTTTTGGATTTGGCGAGATATTGTAGTTCACACAATACAACTGATGTAATCTTTTTAAAAAACTAATTCTAAATATTTGAATTTTATTCTTCATTGTACCAAACTCATTAATTATCCCAGAATTATAAAATGTGGATCGAATAACTTTAGCAATCAAACGAACTAAATTTGTATAGACTGCTAGCACTACTTATGATCATAAATACCGAAATAAAGTTCTGAAATGTTTGTGTATTTTGATTGTTGAATTATTGGACTATATAAGTTTTTTCTTAAAAAGATGATCGCTATATTCGTGGTGACGACATTTATTTTAGTAGAATTTCTTAAGAATTTTCAAAAAATGCAAAATACAAAAATTCGAGGTGGAGGGTCATGTATGTAGACCCTGCCTAGTTTCCCAACTAGAACTATAATCACACGTCTTAGTAACTAAGAGCATTGCCCAAAATGCCCAATTTTCGATACAGAGCCAATATCTACACAAAATGCCCAATTTTCGATACAGAGCAAATATCTACACACCAACAGGGTATAATTCTATTCTGTACATAACCAAAATATTTACAATATCTGTAAGTTTGTGCTCATATACGTTGGGCAAATTTACAATTTGAGTCCTGCATGTGAGTTAAGGCATGCGATGTCACCCTATTCTAGTTCGATGGTTAGGAGGAACACGCTTAGATGCGAATGTTGTCTATATCTCCCCCAACTCCAGGCACACAGGCTGATATTTGCTGGAGAGAGTACTTACCCCCCAAATCACAATTGCCGAAGAAGTATGTTTCAAAATATGTTAAAACAGGTTTTGACTATATTTGATGGAAAAAATGGGGCCATATGAGGACAGAACCATGCACTGCATCCCAGAAAATCTTTGGAGATTATTATTTCTATAGAATATTTTTTTATAACAAATGTGAAATGTTTAAGACTTGCATTTCTAATACCACAACGAACGATGCTGTATGGAACCATATAAGTTCCCGTTCCATGCACGTAGCACCTTTACTCATAACTGTCTTGTACCTATTTACCAGAATTTTCTGTCACGAACAGCAATATTATAGAATTTGCTTATCTTATCAAGTGTTAGCTTAGACGTCATCTCCTTGGATTACTAGCAGTGAAGTTCTAGGTAGGTAGGTACTCAAAAATAAAAACAGAATTTCGTAAAAAATTTACAATGATTTAATAATACAAGGCAATCGTGTTTTTTGTCAGTTTAACATATTTAAAGATATGAAGATAATAGAATTTGGAATCAAGATTATTTGGCAATGATGTCCATAACTTAGTCATTTGTGCCAAATAAACATGAATCATGTACTTTAAAAAAATGGTGAGCTGATATGCTCTGACACTTGCCAGAGGTATAAATCTTTCGTGTTATCAGCAAAGCGTTATGTTCTTCATTTTTCTGTTATATCTTCTATACCTCAAATCCTGATCTGATTCCTGCTTATAAAATAGCAAAAAATAGACACACTTCCTTAATCAGAACAACAAAAAAAGAATATTATCAAAATAAAATAATTAGTTCAGAAAATCCAGCACGCGCAGCCTGGAAAGTCGTAGCGGAAATTTCTAATGAACAGAAAATCAAAAATAATATAATAATAAAAAATAATGAAAGAATAATAGAAAATCCCAAGGAAGTTGCTTCAACTTTTAATTCTTTTTTTATTGATGCCCAAAGAGTTTCGTTGACAAAATATCTACTCTTGATATTGTAATACCAAATAAGATAAAAGTAAATCATACTTTTTTTCTAGAACCTTTCACTGAAGATGAACTGTTAAGTTTATTAATAAATAAACTGAATAATAAAAAAGGTCTGTAGGACCAGATGATGTTCCAATGTTTTTAATTAAAGGTGTGCTGAAATTAATAATAGGACCAATAACATACCTAGTGAATTTATCTTTCTTAAATGGTATTTTTCCCGATTTATTAAAGGAAGGAAAAGTGGTACCTATTTTAAAAAAAAAAGATCCAATGTTTTTAGAAAATTATAGACCGGTTACTGTCCCGTCTGGCTTTTCTAAAGTTTTGGAGTATGCTTATTTAGATCGATTGACAATATTCTTAAATAAATTTAACATTTTATCTGATAACCAGCACGGTTTTCGTTCTGGAATGTCCACCATTACTGCCACAAATTCTTTTTTTAGTGAAGTCATTAGGTGTATTGACGCAGGCGAATGTCCTGTTGGGGTTTTTGTGACCTCAGTAGAGCATTTGACTGCGTAAATCATAATATTTTACTCGATAAACTTTACGATTATGGCATACGGGGTCCTCCGTTGAACTTGCTCCTTTCTTTTCTTAAACTGCGTAAGCAGTATGTTTCTTTGCAATATACTAGTCGTGATTCCGTGAAAAAGATAAATTCTAACTCTTGCCTTGTTGAAATCGGTGTACCGCAAGGTTCAGTTCTTGGCCCTGTACTTTTTATTTTATATGTCAACACACTTGAATCAGTGTTAGGTAAAACTTCCTTTACTACGTATGCTGACGATTTGTCTTTAATTATTTCGAACAAATCGTCCGACAGACTGAGTAATGATATTAACAAAACTTTGGAAAATGTGTGTAACTGGTTTAATCAGAACTATTTATATATTTCAATGCTGATAAATCACAAATAATCAGATTTCATAATAGACAGAAAAAGTGTGATAATGTAGTAGTAAATATTAATAATACTGTTCTTGATAGTGCTGCTGCAGATAGTGTTAGTTTTTTAGGAATTCATTTAGACAAATGTCTCAATTGGAAAGTTCACTGCAATCTTCTGGTTTCTACTTTGAATTCGATAAATTTTTTTAACGTAGGTAGGTTAATCCCATATGAGTAATTATTCATGATAAAGCAAACAGAAAAATTCTCATAAAATTCCTTTTATTAATGTGACCGGTTTCGTGAACAAGTAATTACTTCACATCATCAGACACAGGAATTTTTTATAAATAAAAAACCAGGGTAGTCAAATTAAAATTAAAATAGTTTTGCAACATAGTCAAATTGTAAGTAAATGTAAGATAAAATTTTTTTGTTTGTATCTAATTAACTTTCTAATAAAATTCTTAAAAATTAACGTGCTTTTTCTTTAAAACACAAACATACACTGTGTATGTTTGTGTTTTAAAGAAAAGGCACGTTAATTTTTAAGAATTTTATTAGAAAGTTAATTAGATACAAAAAAAAAAAAATTTATCTTACATTTACTTACAATCTGACTATGTTGCAATACTATTTTAATTTTAATTTGCCTACCCTGGTTTTTTATTTATAAAAATTCCTGTGTCTGATGATGTGAAGTAATTACTTGTTCACGAAACCGGTCACATTAATAAAAGGAATTTTATGAGAATTTTTCTGTTTGCTTTATCATGATAAATTTTTTATTTAAAAATATGAAAGAAATTTTAACGAAACAACAATTAATACATTTATATTATGCACAGGTAGAGTCGCGACTACGATATGGTGTCTGTTTCTGGGGTAAGTCCACACTATCACATACTGTTTTTACATGACAAAAACGTATTCTGCGCAACATGGCGAGTGTGCCTAGTACACACACTTGCAGAAACATTTTTGTAGAATTTAAACTTCTTACATTAACATTTTTATTTGTATTTGAAATATGTACATACGTTTTGAAAATATACATAAGTTCTACCTTAATAAAGACATACATAGCGTAAATACTAGGCACAGAAATGATATTCGTGTACCTTTTTCTAAATTATTAGTCACAAATAAAGCACCAAATTATTTAGGACTGAAAATTTTTAATAATTTGCCTGATAATTTAAAAAATGATACTAATTTATACAAGTTTAAGAAAAAACTGAAATTGTTTTTAGTTGATAAATGTTTTTATTCCTTATCTGAGTTTTTTGCTTAGATTAAGTTGTATTTATTGTTCTTTTGTCTTTTAGATCTTATTATTTTTGTTTTTACCTACTGACTATTGTTATACAAGTTAAATTGTCATTAAACAAAAAAAAAATAAATGAATTTGAAATGAACGTGGTCAGTTCTTCTACAGATCTGTTGTTGCGCTTTTGTATATTTGATCATGACGTTTACTTTTTACCAAAGAAAAATCTAGTTTTAAAATCAATAACGAACAAACGAAATAAAATTTTGAAATCATCTATATTCCATATTAGGCTAGTCAACTTATCTAATTTTATACACATGGACTGTGGTTCATGTGTATAAAATTAGATAATTTCGTAATAATTGAAAAATCAAGAAATCAGAAAAAACAACTTAAATTGTGATTGTGATTAATCATAAATCTATGAGTATTGTAATGGTTTAAGTGAAACGTAAGTTATCTTTAGTAAATTACATAATGTGATGCACAATTAAAATCTTGCTTGAATTTATTGTTTAATAGATCACCAATATAAACAGGAGAAGTCCGAGAATGAATCCTTGACGAACATCAGAATTTATGTTACATTTGCAGAAAATACTTATTTCCCTCTTCCTTTTTTAGAAGATATATTTAGATACTAAGTTGAGGAAACCCAAAAATGTTTTTTAATAGTACTTTATCTATTGTTACTGGAGTAATTTCCACAAATACCAAAACACTAAGTATTATACCGGAAGGGCAAGAAAAACCGCACTTTTTATTTTTCTTTGCCATATTATTGTTTCTCAGTCGATGGTGTCAATAGTTAGCTGATTGAAAAGGCTACAAAGACCAAAGGTCAAGATGGCCGAAACATCAATATTCAAAATGGCGGACGCAATTGAAAATATGCCTTTGCGCTTGTTTTTTTTAACTCAAGGTTAAAATAACAGAACATATTTCGAAGGAATAAACGTCAATAGAGGCCTATATGCCGCTTTTAAAATCTGGAATAAAAAATAAACTTTGATATTTTGGTGAACCTCCCGTCTACCTACCATTGTGGTAAAGTATCGCTGTCACCATTGTAATCAAATGTTTGCTTCTTAATCCCACCTGTGCCATTATTATAATAAAATTTAATCAATATCCCTCAAAATAAAGGATAAGCGTTGCTGCCACCACCCCCTGAGGCTGCAAGGCGAACAGACACTAGTAGCGCCAGCTCTTTCAAAGGCTGGATCCGTAGCCCTAGGAATGTCTAGGATGGAACTCTCGACAGAGAATTAGTAAGACACACAGGTTTCATAAAATAATATGTATAATAAAAGAAAAAAATTTAAATTTCCCACACATCACAATAAATTTTCCAATACTCAATGTTAAAAACAAAAAAAAAACCTTTACAAATTATACAGGAAACTCTTGGAGAGTAGGAGATAACACTCAACACTATAAAATATTTCCCGAAAATAAGTAAAATAATTTAAATCTATACCCCAAGTATGTACTATATAATAAATATAATTTTACGTCCGCCCTGATTCGTCTACGTTCGACACTCTAATAGCCAAAATAATTAATTATAATAATTACAAATTCCATAATTTTCAACACCTCGACGTCTCTTGGATCGCATGTTCACCGGCCGACACTCCACTTTCGACTCTCTCGTTTACTCGCCGGCTTTAGCAAAACCGTTTTCTTAGAGCCAGCAATTCATACATGATATAGATGCTGTGTTACAATAAGCTACTTATACAGGGTGTATTACAATAAGCTACTTGTACAGGGTGTATTACAATATTTTGCCTGCTAATTCTTTATTTTTCAACTGACTTCAATGAACTTGGTTTGTTATGTTGACAATAGAATGGACTTTATGAAATTGTGAACAAATGACCGAAATTCCAAAGTACAAGACTCATTTTCTACTAGTACTTCTATTGCTTATACTACTACAACATCTTAAATGTCAATACGAACTATAGAAATAATTTGGAAAAATCTTATCTAGGTAAATAACACAATAATATGTAGAGGAAATTTCACCATAAATCCGTAATTAGGTGGTAGGTACTAATGAAATTCACCCTGTAAAACAAATGTAACATTATTGCATCATTGAAGAAAATCAATATTTTCAAACACTAAAGATTCAATTAATAAGTAGAAAATGAAATATAGCAAAGCATAGCCCCTGAATGTAATTTCCTTGTGAAGCAACAACTGCTGTAAATCTTCTCATCCAGCTCCCCTCAATACCCATCAGTATACCTATCAGACAGGAAAATCAACAGAATTAACACAGCAACCTAGTCGAAATCACCCAATCCCTTCAAATGAAGGAAATTGCGGTGGGAGCTTTTCGCGACATTGAGGGAGCATTTAACAATGCACTGCCCGACTCCTTATATACAGAAGTGGCTGCCAAAGGAATTGAGCCGACTATAGGCGGCTGGATTCATGCTATGCTATCAAAAAGAACCACAACGTATAGCTTCAGAGCCACAAGAGGATGCCCGCCGCCGGTTGGGTTTACTCCCTTTGTGGTCACTTCTTGTGGACGAATTACTGGCTATTCTTACACTGTGGGCTGTTATAGTTCTTACATATGCAGATGATGTAGTCATACTAGTCAGAGGAAACTCTGAAGGAGTAATATCTAATACCCTTCAAGAGACACTGGGCACAGCGGGTAACGGGTGACCGTGAACAGATGTTTGTGAACCCTAAAAAAACAGTAATAGTACCATTCACCCGAAAAATTAAGCTGGAGGACTTAAGACCGTCATCCTTAATGCGGAGAAGTTGAAATATCTAGGAATCAAATTAGGTAAGTCACTTAATATGAAATTCCATGTGTAAAAGATAATCCACAGAGCAAAATTGTCCTTAAGGGCATGTCGTCGTATTTGTGGTAAATCCTGAGGCATGGGTGTCCAACAAATTTACTGGATCTATGTCACTGTCATCAGATCAACGATGACATACAGATCCATCGTTTGGTAGCCAAAAAGGTCACAACGGACGGCCAAAGTTAAACTCTCTGGATTGCAGAGATTAGCGTGCTTGATACTAACGGAGGCAATTAGCACCACACCGTCAGCTGCAATAGAAATCATGCTGGACTTACCCCCTCTTCATATATATTTAGAGAGAGAGAGAGGCCAGGCGGGCAAGGTACAGACTGCAATAACCAGACATTAATATGCAGCAGACTAGTATCATGGAGCAAAACAGGTTGCTGGATAATATAGAGAATCACAGCATCCTAGGAATGCCCTCGGATATTATGCCTACCATGACCAACTACGAGCTGACCTTCAACATTCTTTCTCTCGAAAGAGATGAGTGGGATCGGAATAAAGCCGACCTAATGAGGGCAGACAGTTGCTGGTTTACAGATGGCTCCAGAACTCCTGAGGGAACAGGAGTCGGAGTACATAGCTACAGACCAAGGGTGAGGATATCCTTAGGCTTAAGTACTAATGCAACTATTTTTCAAGCCGAGGTATATGCCATTGAATTGTGTGTGTGAAGGCTGGAATATATGCATCTTACACACAAATCAATAAACATTTTCTCAGATAGCCAAGCAGCTATAGAAGCTCTTAACTTCTACTGGTGTAACTCCAAAACGGTATGGAACTGTCAGAAGGTTCTAAATCATTTAAGCAAAAACAACAAAGTGACTCTGGTCTGGATACCCGGCCACTCTGGTATGGAAGGTAACGAAATAGCGGACTCCTTAGCCAGAGAAGGAGCGGGATCACGATTCATCGGACCAGAACCATTACTTGGAATATCCTCAAGTACTGCCAAGATGGCTATCTCAACCTGGGCTGAAAGGCAAACTCTCCAGTATTGGCAAGAGTTACCAGGATTAGTTCATTCGAAGGCGTTTATAAAATACCCTTTAAAATCAAGAGCCAAGAAACTTTTGGAGTTAAACAGGATAAACCTGAAAACCATAACAGGCCTATATACCGGACACTGCTGGCTATATTATTATCTGCATTAACTCGGCCTAGCCGAAAGCTCTGAGTGCCGTCTATGCCTAGAGGATGATAAGGAGGCAGACCATGTCTTATGCACCTGTCCCGCTGTGGAGAAGATCCTATTCTCAATATTTGGCAAATGGCAACAACTGCCAGTCTGTACCAAGATCAAGTTTATTAAAATCGGTTGAGGAATAAAGAAATAGCAGGCAACATGTTAAAGTGTGTTTTTTTGTTCCAGATTTTAAAAAATGGCAAATATGCCTTTTTTGAATTCGCTCCATATCCAAAATCCATTGATTTAACTCATCGCAGACTTGAAATGTAGAGGAAAGTTCATTCTTTCGAAATCTGTCTTTAATTCATTTTGACAACTTTCAGTTTAAAAGAACGAGGGTAAAAGAAGTCTTATTTTCAATTGCATCTGCCATATTGAATTTTAATATTTCGACCATCTTGATATTTGGACTTTGTAGCCTATTTAATCAGCAAACTAATGACACCATAATAAAGAAGATTTAGTGCCATATCCCCAAAAAAACAACTATGCAGCTACGGACACGTGTTTCGGAGTTATTGCCCTTCATCAGCGTAGCGTAGCTAAAGAATTGAATCTAGGATGGGATAGATCAGGAACAAGAACTAAAATAAAGCTGGAAAGTACAGTACACAGTACTCAATTAGTGCCTTCATGTTCCCATGTGCCACAATTGGGGCCTCAATGAGCACAGTCAACACACAGAGCTCTATGTGTACTGCCCGTTTCCACCTGGCAAATACAAACAAAATAATATAGATTTATTGGGGTCAAAATAAAATAAAGAAGGTTTAGTGCCATATCCCCAAAAAACAACTATGCAGCTACGGACACGTGTTTCGGAGTTATTGCCCCTCATCAGCGTAGCGTTGCTAAAGAATTGGATCTACGATGGGATAGATCAGGAACAAGAACTAAAATAAAGCTGGGAAGTACAGTACACAGTACTCAATTAGTGTCTTCATGTTCCCATGTGCCGCAATTGGGGCTGTGTGTTGACTGTGCTCATTGAGGCCCCAATTTTGTTTGTAATTGACACCATGTTCGTTAAAATCGGCTGAGAAACAACATTTGTTTGCCCCACCCGGTATATTCGTTAGGAGCTTGGCCAACTAAATTGGAATCATCTGAAGATGATTTAAACTAAGGCTGGGAAATTTCCAGATTTTAGTATTCGATTATTCATTCGAAAAATATTCGAATAATCGAACTATTCGGATATTCGAATATTCGGATTATTCGAATTATTCGGATATTCGGATATTGGAATTATTCGAGTATTCGAATATTCAAATAATTCGAATTATTCGAGTACCTATTCGAATAATCCGAATTATTCGAATAGGTATCCGAATAATTCAGATCCTCGAATATTCATTATTAATAGGTATAGCAGTGAATACTAGTGAATAGTGAATACTCTATTTGAGTATTTGGCTGGATAGACCACAATAATAGTCGCGACGTAATCCACTAAGCAGGCAATTTGATTTGCTTTCCATACCCACAATAGGGTATGTCTCCTGTATATGTCAGAATTATTTAGTTAGTATTTTATTTTAGGATTAAGGCGCTATTGTTCACATTTAACTATTGAAGCTTAAATAAAACGAAAACAGAGCTAGTTTATTATACTTCTGTGCCATAACTATTTTTCCTTTTCGAAAAAATAAAAGTGCTCTAAAATTAAAATGTTTTTAAATAGACGCAGATTGTGAAGGTAAAACAAATACATGAGAAGTCAATAGTTAAATATTTACAGGTTTTCTAAAATTTAAAATTTAATTTTAACCCCTGCCTTGGTATAGTAAGAATAAGGTCGAGGCGAGAAAGAGATGGAATAGTTTGACTGGGAGTAAAACGTGCCACTAATGTGGTCTATTTATATATTTGGATTTTAGAATAGGTACCTACCTATACCTACTATCTACCTACTTTGCTTGGATGCAAACTGCATACCTATTCGTACATAATTTAATAATATATTTTAATATTCAAATTTACTCAAATATAATCGAATATTCGAATACTCGAATATATTCGAATATATCCGAGTATTCGAATAATCAAATAATTTCCCGTTAGAATAATTCGTATTCGAATACTCGAATTATTCGCATTCGATTCCCAGCCTTAATTTAAACTTTATATTAAAAAATTCAAAAGTACAATGTAAAGTTCATTAGACTCGTTGCCGCGTTCTGTATGCCAAGTAACATGTTGTTTGACAGTTATTGTCGCAATTAGCAAATGATGACAGTCCTGTACGAATAAAATCTGAACTTAAATTTTCTTGGGCAATATTTTCATTGTATTCAGCCACTTTCACTTTTTTATCGCTGTTATCTCGAAAGACCTGGGTTCAGGATAATTTTTTTTAAGTAGTGGTAGGGATATCTTCTGATATTTTCTGAAAATAAATATTTTTTCTTTTCCAAAAATGTATCGTAAAAAATTCATAAAAAAATTTTGAGAAAAAAGTTATTGAAAATCTTTACATATATAAAACCAATATTACTTTAACGATTAAAAATTAAATTAGATACAATTTTATTTTGATAAGAATTATGCGATTTATACTTTACGTTCAAAAATTTATTGGGCGACTGCCTGTAGGCCGAGCTTAAGTTTGCGCCGTAGTTTCAATTCGAAATCAATTATTTGTTCAAAATTAAGGTTTTCAATATGAATCTGAAAATACTAACAACCGTATTACTATTTAATAAAAATGGTTTTTACCGCATATCTATTGAGATAATTTTGAAATTACCTTAAAATGTGCATCTAATATACTCCTTCCAAATTATATTTGGTTTTCGCCAGGGCCGGGCATTATATTTTGCCGCAAGCTATCTAGTTTTATCTCAAAATTGGGATACGCCTAATATTTCTTCCAGACTTTCAATCTAATGAATATATCTAGATATGTACTACACCACTGTACGTAAGTAGAAACAATATCAATGTTTTTGATGTGTCATACAGTGCGTTCACAATGAAAGGAATTAATTCAATATAATCTGAACTACGTGGTTTTGCAAAAAACGCTCACACAAGTTAATTTTCAAATTTGAATTGGCACATTTTGAGACATTGGGCAAGTCAGTATCACTTCCGGTTGTTCCGGAAGTGACATCAACTTTGTTATTTTAAACGTAACACCCTGTATTTTTATACGAATTTGTATAGACGATAAAAAGACGTTTTCAAAGATGTAATAAACAGGTTTTTATTATGAATATCTTTTTTTTATTATTTAATGAAACTTGATATACTAACTTGCTACGCCAACATGATTTTTAAGTTGTCAAAAGTAATTGAAATTTCCAGTGTCAGGTGTACTGTAATTTCAAGTCAGTTATTTACCACAAAAGTAAATTTAACGGAAACAGGGCGAATTCAGTTGCTTGTGGTGATTGGTTTTGGTGATAGAGGTCGTACTCAGGAGCAGGTATGTACCTTATTTATTGAGAATCATCCTAACCGTCCACCGATTAGCATAGCATTTATTGGCCTAAATCCTTCACAATATTAAATACTTTGGGCACAGGTACAACACGTGATGTTTTCCAGTCACAGTGAAAATTCCACTCTGTAATGATGAATTTGCATTATCCAAAAAACCATTTTCGGTAACCATAAACGCTTCCTTTCTTCTGTTCCAGCAGTATCTTTTAACGTAAACACAATTGCTTTTAATTCATGCAAATTAACGACTTTAAATGCATTAAATAGCTCGTGACAGAATGGACCAGCAAATTTTGATTATTAAATTAAATAATTATGAAATAAACCCTGACATTAGTAATTTATTATGCTCCTATCTTTATAGGAGACAAGTTTATATCAAATTAAATGGTATCAGTCATCATGCTTTGAAGCGAGTTCTGGCGTGCCGCAGGGAAGCAATTTGGGTCCAGTGCTTTTTCTCATATTTATTATTGATCTGCCTGACGTTCTCAATAACTCCACTTGACTTCTCTTCGCAGGTGACTGCAAGAATAGAAAATGTAAATGACTATATTCTGGTGCAGGAAGACATTTATAATGTTTCTGTGTGGTGCAATGACTTCAAGGTTGAGCTGAATATTAAAAAGTGTGTGGCTATGACATTCTCAAATAAAAATCAACCAATAAATTTTCCTTTTACTGTTATTAATACTGTGCTTAGCCGTATTAAAGAATACAATGATCATGGTGTTCTTTTTGAACAAACGTTATCTTTTAATAGTCATATAAAGCAAATTAGTAATGCCAGTTTAAAAAATTGGGATTTCTTATTAGGAACACGCAAGATTTCACTAAAATAAAGTGTCGAAAAATATTATGTAATAGTCTTGTTAGGTCGAACTTTGATTATTGTCAAATCATTTCGTCACCTCTGTATCGTAACCTGATCAACCAAAAAAATTATCATACCTTTTAGTCAATGAAACACTTATGTATGAGCATTTAACCCACTATAATAATGTGTTGCTAATTAAGTATGAGTATGTAGCACTTGAACTTAGGCGTGCTCATGAGTCTGATTTATGTATATAAACTCTTGAATTGTATTTCAGAGACCTCCTTGTTCTTATTTAAGTTACCAATTAATGTATCGAACCGAATAAGTAGAAATTATGATTTATTCTATATTCCGCCGCGCGCCGTTCAGAACTAATCTGTACTTGGCCAACCCCTTGGTGAGACTATGTATATTGGGGAATCTTGCACACTCGAGACGACTTATTTACTCCCAACATTTCCGAATTCGTTAAAAATGTTAAAGCTAACTCCCTAAACGACATTCAAGGTGCGTGGGTTTTATAGAAATTTATTACTCGTATTTTGTGCCAATATTTTTTTGTGACATTTTTGTCTTGTTTTTAGGTATTTTATTTTTAACTGTTACATGTATTTTTATACTACTTGTTTATATTTCCACTATTTTACTGTGGTATAACTTGTTAAATTTTTTTTCTTCTTATTTGTGCTAATAAGGTTGCAACTTTGTAATTGGGCTCTGCTTGTAAAGTTGTAGTAAATAAATAAATAAAAAAAGTATTAAATGATTATTGATTTTCGGTGTTACATTAACTTTGCAAGTAATATTTTTATTGTTTGTAATGACGTAATATATTATAGTCGAACTATGGGCTGTTATTCTTGTAGGATTTTGTACAATTTGTCATTTGATATTTCAACTTCAATAGATATGCCACAAATAGGGCTCCAGGCATTGATTTTTCCTCATTTTTATACAATTCTATAACATGTACAAACAATTAACAGAAACAGTAACACAACAAACAAACTGGAAGCAGAGCTGCATAAACTACTTTTGAAAAAGTAGTTAACTACCAACTACTGAGTACTCATGGTAAATGCATTGTAGTTGAAAAGTACTCGAGTACTTTGATTGAGAAAGTAGTTTAACTACGTGTCTTTTAACTACATTTACAACTACTTTTTGTAGGTACACTTTTTTACACTTGCAGTTGCACAACACAAATTAGGTCATTATAACTTATGTACTTAAGACATTGCAGGCCTTTTTTGTCATGTTATATAACCGCAAAGTCTAAACTGTACTTATAATTTGTAAAATGAATGCCAATACTGCCAGCCTAGCCAGTCAATATGCGACATGACAAAATGCCCCAAAATTCTTTTCTACGTCGGTGTGCAAATAACCCAACAGACAGCCTAGATTACCCTACACCTACAGTTCATTTTTACACATTGTTGCCATTTTCAACCTCTTTAATTCATTTAATTATTATTTAATATTCTTAGGCTACGTTTGTACGCTTTCGTCGCCTCTCGCCAGATTAACTTAAACTTAACTGTTAAAATTTTCTCTCCTAATATCGATAAACTAGAACAGAAGATGAAAAGTGTAAGTTAAAGTTGGCTATCTTTAATAATAATGGATATAGCAATACATGCAGCCTCACTTTAGAACACAGTACACAGTGTATATATAATTACAGACGATATTGATGAGTATATTTTATTATTAATAGAAATAAAAATATATTATTTTTGTGTCGTTTTATATTTTATGGAACTAATAATCGTAGTTTCTATTAATAAAAGGTACGCATCAGTATTGCATGGCCTGTAATTAATTATATAGGTATACTACTACTATTTAAGATGGGACTTTTTTTTTAGTTTTTCGATATCAGTAGTAACAGGAACATTTTAAAAATATATCAAAACAAATTCTACAAAAACACATAAACAGTAGTTGCAATTACTTTAGTAGTTGCCACTACTTTAGTAGTTTAACTACTTTTAAAAAGTAATTTGAGTAGCGGGTACTCAAAAAATACTAGTGTATTCACAACTACCTTATAAGTACTTGTAGTTAGTAGTTAAATTGTAGTTAAACTACAATTGTAGTTAACTACTACTCAGCTCTGACTGGAAGCCATTTTGTTTGGTTTTGTTAAGTAATCAATAGATGGTGCTTTAGAAACTAGTTTGCAGGGTATTTCGAATTTATTTGGAAAAAATGTTCTTTTTAATCCGTATTTTACGTGACATGAAGTTTTGACCACTTTTGTAATCACCCTATGTGATATTTAGATTTTTTTGATTGTTCGGTAATAACCCACGGTTTTGCTTATATAACGTCCACAATAAAAGATATTTAATTTCTTCTGTGGGTTATTCACAGGAAGAATTTCATTTGGAGTCTGCGGCTGTCAATTTTTCGTTAAAAAAAAATAAGTTGTCAAAAATTATAAATTTTACGTATAAGGTTTATTATACAAAGTGATCTTAACAATTTATAATATATCAATTCCGAAAATAAAAATATGGGTGTTCCATTTAAACTAACAAAGTTGACATATACTTCCGGTATAAGCAGAAGTGACAACTGTCAAAATATTTTAGTAAGAAATATCATACACTGAGTACTAGCAGTTTATACGAAGTTGCACAAAAATTCCGTCACTAATTTGTAGAATATGGCTCGTGTAAGTTACCTGCTGGACACCCTGTATAGTAAGTTACAAAAACAGTTTTTAAAAACATGAAACTAGCGTGTAAATAAATATAGTTTAAAAAAACTAAAAAACACGCTTTTAAAGCACATCAAACTAAAAAGTGAAAAATAATTATTAATATAAACTGAAAACAATAATGAACGAAAAATACTAGTATTATTGTGAAAAAAGCGTGGGTTGCTCGATATACGAAAAATATGGCACAAAGCGCCCCACGCTTTTTTCACAATAATACTAGTATTTTTCGTTCATTATTGTTTTCAGTTTATATTAATAATTATTTTTCACTTTTTAGTTTGATGTGCTTTAAAAGCCTGTTTTTTAGTTTTTTTAAACTATATTTATTTTTCACTTTTTAGTTTGATGTGCTATGAAAGCTTGTTTTGTAGTTTTTTTAAACTATATTTATATTGCTTATTGATGCTGTATTATAACATATTACGATCCAACAGATATTTCTGAAAAAAAAAATATTTTTTTATTTCAGCCATGGGATTTGAACTCACGCCCGATGAGTCTGTCGTTTCGCGTCGACTAAGACTTGCCCGCTCGACCAACGACCGAACTGAGAATCACGGGATATACTTACAATATTAAGCCTCTTGTTCTCACGCAGAGGATACGTGAGGAAAGGACTGGCGATCCTGATCAGGATAATGATATAAACTTATCAAATTATTGTATTGTTACCGGTTCTTCATAAGTGTACAAAGTTTCAATTAAATCTGTCCGTTTAAAGTGGGTCAAAATCGAGTCCAAAGAGTCGGTTACAAACAAACAAGCAAACAAACAAACATACAAGTGAAGCTAATAAAAGCATGTTAAAAATACAAATTTACAGTAAATAATCAAGTACACTGACGACTAAAATTAAGGCACCACCCAACATTTACCATGATTTTGAATTTGATTTTTTTCTAAACCGTTCGTCGGATTTTAATGTTTTTTTTTTGTTTTGTATGTTAACTCTTTTGGAGTGTAAGGCCATGCTGATTTTTAAGTAAAAATTATTTGTTCTTTAAATACAAGGCGTAATAATAAAGCTGTCTTTTTATTAAAAATTCAAAACGTCCTGTGGGAATCGCCAACACCAAAATTAAAATCCAGTTTAGACCCAATTGTAGCATCATAGTTTCTTAACATTTTCGTTTTTGGTACACTTTTTTATCTTTGCTGTTAAGGGAGATATTCCGAGCGAAAAAATAATCCAAAGTTTCTGTTTTTTAGATGCCATTTTTTTTTGCTACTTAACCTATTCAAATAAACTTTACGTCATTAGGTAGGTAATTTAGTATGCTACAACACCTATAGTTCAAAATGGCAGACATGAAATAAATCAAAATGGCGGGCACATTTGTAAATTGGAATTTTTCTATCTTCGTACTTTATAGAATTTATTTTTTGGAAATGAGCTATCTAATGATATTCTACCAGAATGATCCTTCCTCTTTATTTTAAGACAAGGTTGAGCTAAATTGGTCAATTGGAAATCATGGAGTATATCTCCCTAATAGCAAAGTGTGCCAAAAACGAAGATGTTAAGGAAATATGAGCCTACAGTTGGGTCTAATCCCAATTTTGATTTTGCTGCTGGCGATTTCCAAAGGGTGTCTTGAATTTTTGATAAAAAACATAGCTTTACATTCCAGAAGAGTTAACCTACAAAACTAAATAAAAATCATGGTAAATTATGGGTGATTCCTTAATTTTGGTCGTCAGTGTATGTAAGTGTTATCATAAAATCAAATAAATATGTATATAAAAAGTTTAATTCCTAAATATAACAATTAAATAGTTAAATATAAAAAAAAATCAGGAAAGATATACATTTGTTTATAGTCACACTTTCACAGTGGGTTTTGATCACATAATTCAAAATAAAAATAAATTTAAATAGATTGTTTTCGATTTACAACGTTTATTGTTAAATATAACAAGATAGTTTATTAAATGGAACTAACAATATTTTTAACACCATAATATACTATATACTTATGATAAAAATGTTACAGAAAGTACAACAGGCTGAGTACAAGGATTACATTTTTTTAAATAATAGTTATTTTTAAAAAAGTAAAATTTAAAAAACTAACAATTTTGGATTCAAAAACAAAAAAAATGAACAAATTAAACAAATGTAGCGGGTGTATAGTAGTGTGCAGTAGAAATATGGCACAAAGCGCCCCACGCTTTTTTCACAATAATACTAGTATTTTTCGTTCATTATTGTTTTCAGTTTATATTAATAATTATTTTTCACTTTTTAGTTTGATGTGCTTTAAAAGCCTGTTTTTTAGTTTTTTTTAAACTATATTTATTTTTCACTTTTTAGTTTGATGTGCTATGAAAGCTTGTTTTGTAGTTTTTTTAAACTATATTTATATTGCTTATTGATGCTGATATTATAACATATTACGATCCAACAGATATTTCTGAAAAAAAATATATTTTTTTATTTCAGCCATGGGATTTGAACTCACGCCCGATGAGTCTGTCGTTTCGCGTCGACTAAGACTTGCCCGCTCGACCAACGACCGAACTGAGAATCACGGGATATACTTACAATATTAAGCCTCTTGTTCTCACGCAGAGGATACGTGAGGAAAGGACTGGCGATCCTGATCAGGATAATGATATAAACTTATCAAATTATTGTATTGTTACCGGTTCTTCATAAGTGTACAAAGTTTCAATTAAATCTGTCCGTTTAAAGTGGGTCAAAATCGAGTCCAAAGAGTCGGTTACAAACAAACAAGCAAACAAACAAACATACAAGTGAAGCTAATAAAAGCATGTTAAAAATACAAATTTACAGTAAATAATCAAGTACACTGACGACTAAATAAAATTAAGGCACCACCCAACATTTACCATGATTTTGAATTTGATTTTTTTCTAAACCGTTCGTCGGATTTTAATGTTTTTTTTTGTTTTGTATGTTAACTCTTTTGGAGTGTAAGGCCATGCTGATTTTTAAGTAAAAATTATTTGTTCTTTAAATACAAGGCGTAATAATAAAGCTGTCTTTTTTATTAAAAATTCAAAACGTCCTGTGGGAATCGCCAACACCAAAATTAAAATCCAGTTTAGACCCAATTGTAGCATCATAGTTTCTTAACATTTTCGTTTTTTGGTACACTTTTTTATCTTTGCTGTTAAGGGAGATATTCCGAGCGAAAAAATAATCCAAAGTTTCTGTTTTTTAGATGCCATTTTTTTTTGCTACTTAACCTATTCAAATAAACTTTACGTCATTAGGTAGGTAATTTAGTATGCTACAACACCTATAGTTCAAAATGGCAGACATGAAATAAATCAAAATGGCGGGCACATTTGTAAATTGGAATTTTTCTATCTTCGTACTTTATGGAATTTATTTTTTTGGAAATGAGCTATCTAATGATATTCTACCAGAATGATCCTTCCTCTTTATTTTAAGACAAGGTTGAGCTAAATTGGTCAATTGGAAATCATGGAGTATATCTCCCTAATAGCAAAGTGTGCCAAAAACGAAGATGTTAAGGAAATATGAGCCTACAGTTGGGTCTAATCCCAATTTTGATTTTGCTGCTGGCGATTTCCAAAGGGTGTCTTGAATTTTTGATAAAAAACATAGCTTTACATTCCAGAAGAGTTAACCTACAAAACTAAATAAAAATCATGGTAAATTATGGGTGATTCCTTAATTTTGGTCGTCAGTGTATGTAAGTGTTATCATAAAATCAAATAAATATGTATATAAAAAGTTTAATTCCTAAATATAACAATTAAATAGTTAAATATAAAAAAAAAATCAGGAAAGATATACATTTGTTTATAGTCACACTTTCACAGTGGGTTTTGATCACATAATTCAAAATAAAAATAAATTTAAATAGATTGTTTTCGATTTACAACGTTTATTGTTAAATATAACAAGATAGTTTATTAAATGGAACTAACAATATTTTTAACACCATAATATACTATATACTTATGATAAAAATGTTACAGAAAGTACAACAGGCTGAGTACAAGGATTACATTTTTTTTAAATAATAGTTATTTTTAAAAAAGTAAAATTTAAAAAACTAACAATTTTGGATTCAAAAACAAAAAAAATGAACAAATTAAACAAATGTAGCGGGTGTATAGTAGTGTGCAGTAGAAATATACATTTGATTTTCAAGAGAATATATTCGTTTTACAAGCATGTATCAGAGGCCGTATTTTTTTTACAATTAAGATTATAATTGAACTATTACAATGAATTGTATGATGATATTATTTATGAAATCATGATACAGCAAGTCATTAAAAATGACAACACCAATCATGTTCACACTCAGCGGGATTTATAATTGCAAAATAATTAACATTTTTAGTCTTGAATAATTTAGCAAATAAAAATTATACTTTTTTGAGAAGGGTTGAAATATAGTTTCATTAGTAGAAGAGATTAGGATTAACGAAATCAGCACTAAACTACTGTTTAGTGCTGATTTAACTATTTACAGTCAACCACTACCTACTGTAGTGGTTGACTGGAAATAGCTTAAACTCGACTTTTTCTAGCCGTTGATTAACCTATTAATTTGGAATATAATATATCTGACCCAAAAAGTATATGTATGCCGTATATAAAATTATAAATATAACAGAACATATTGTAAGTTGCCACAAATAAATAATTAAATTAGACAATAGGTGCGTTCTTTCTACCACCAATCTCAGCTAACCAAAGTTGTTTTACGGTTACACTGCATAAATAATTTCATTTGATGTAGCCTCTGTAAGCGTAAAACAACTTATTGTTAGATTAACTGAGCATTGGTGGTAGACAGAACCACCTAATATAACAGAGAATACTGTAGCTACCAAGTGTTAAATATTTTTAGGAATTTTACGAAACTTACAGTCAAAATGAAAAGTACTAACGTCCATTGCATTAGAACCATTAGATTTTCCTTTAAATAATAATATCACCCCTGTTTATTTAGTGATAAAATCATTGGAAGAGAATAATTATTTGAGAATTTTGCACTAATATCTTTTATTCCTAGTATATTATTTAACCAAGTTCTTAATGCAGTAACTGCGGAACCTAAAATATAAATTATTTACTTTATATTAGAAATAATAAAGTTCCTAATTTTTATTTTAGCAAAATTACGGATATTCATATGTTCTAGAGCAATGGATTATTATAACTTATAAAATTAACGGTCGGAGCTGAGTATATATTTGTAAACAACACAACTATTTTAACTTGAAATATTCACCAGATAAGGGGGGAAACACTATATAAACACTTTCTGCCACAATGGGGAAAATTGAATTAACACCTAAACTATAATAAACCAGATTGCACTGGCTAATAAGGGAAAAGCCCCTGTGACATATTTGGGTGCCGAATTGCACCACTTACTATGTCTATTATTGGAAGTCATTGGCTACTAACCTTAGCAATTTTTTATGACGCATTTGGTTGGAAATCATTTTCAGTCATTTTAAATAATAATTAATAAATTAATTGTAATTGAAGACCTTGATGCAAAAAGGGGATAGGTAACAATATTTAAATTTTTCAGGAGGGCCAAACTAGTAAAACATATGTCTATGACTTTAAGAATATTTTACATACAAAGAAGGATATTATGCTAAAAAACTATTTGTAATGCAATAATGGGACAGGTGATTACTTTTTTATGACATCTTATATTTAATTTTACAACTGATGGAAGAAGGTGATAAGTTACAAGGAATCAAACTATTTTTCAGCACAAAAACTTTATTTTTAGATTAGAACAATGCATTATCAAACAAAAAGTCAAACATTTTTAATAAAAACATGTTTAATCATAGCCGATTAAGAATGTAATTAAAATAGTAATGTAAAAAACTCAACACATCATTTGATCCTTTTTTCGCAATACTTTCATCGTACATAAAAAATATCCAGTTTTATTTTTTGCAGAGTGCACGTAGAAATTATGTACCCATAACTGACGTAAATAAAAGGCATCTCTGGAAGGTATTTTAGGAAGAGGTATATATTTTGTTGGAATTCGAAACATAAAACCTCAATTTCATCATTTTCTTCTGATTCTTTTGTCTTTTCCTTTAGCTCTTTATAAAACCATTCAGAATTCTGAAGATGTATTTTTTTTGTAGTTCAAAGGCTCATTTTTTTCTTCTTCTGAGTCGGCGCTTTGAATTTTGTTGTATAATATGTCACACTTTTTGCAAGTTTACTTGCTTGCTGTACCAAAACATATTAGAATGTGCACGAAAATATCTTCCATAAAAATCATTTGATATTTTTGGTTTTAATTTATGTATGTCAGGTTCATACTTTTTTTAGGTATACATCATACATGATTGAAAGATTTAAGTCGCTGGACAGATAATATTTATCGTTCTTTTTGCGGATATAATGAGAAATCCGTTTTGGAAAGCTACTGATGTGTTCATGCACTTGCCTTAAATTAGGCCTATGTGAATGCCTCGTTTGTCCTGAACAGATGTAATGTTTGGAGACAGATGGGTTGCAATACGGTCCAGAGGATTTTTTTCCTATACCATGGAGAAGACATACTGCCATTTTACAAACTTCTAATACAAAGGCACCCTTTTTTAACTAAAGATAATTATGGGTAAAAACAATGAAAATGACGATCAAGATTTAAAAAAAAAACCTTATATTTGTAGGTGTGATTCCGTATTAATTTTGGATTTCCTTCAATTTTACGGCGTCGGGTAACCTGCGAAATTGTTATCAAACTTGATAAATAAGAGTCTTGTTTTTCTTGATCTGCAACATCATTAAAGTCCATTATTATCTCTTTTAGCCTCTGAAAGTTCTTGTATGCATTTTTTGGTACATTTACAATTATCGCCTTGTTTTCTTTCTGGCACTTTTCTAGTTGAAATAGATTTATAACTTTCACCTTTAGCTCTTTTAGCTTTTTGCACCTTTCTAATCCATTTCTCCGTGTTTCTTTTCTTCCGTCCACGTTGGTTTACAATGAGCTCTTTATCGGCATTATTTTCAGATGCGCTAGATGTGCGTTCATTATTTGATGGCTGAAAGTCACTACCTGAGCTATGGAACAGTTCACTTAACTCAGTCTCACTGCTGGAACTCATAATAATATCCTACTACTTTCTTTTTAAATGAGAGAAGAAATATTGTTTACTGCCAATCACACACTAAACAGCTATATAACTGATTGTCAAAAGGCGACTACGTGACCCGCGCTCCCGCGCACATCACCTGATCGCATAAACATTATGGCCGGGTACAGTATTGGGACAGAGTGGGCGGAGTTAACCAACATACAAAACATAATAAATATATGGTGCAAGGACGGGATAAGGTACACGTAACTTATCCCATTATTGCAGCAGTCTATAACAGGGGATAAGTGCTTTTCTGTTATAACTCAGTTTCTATTAATCGTACTTATCCCATATTTGCATCAGAGAAAAAGAGCAACTTTTTTAACCTATTTTTGCAGTAATATCAGTATCTCAGAATTATACAATTATCCCCTTTTTGCACCAGGGTCTTCAATTATTTGAAAGTAATATTACTGGTTAAATTATTCTTAAAACAAATTTATTTTATATGATAAATATTATACAGTGTGTCCGTTAAGTATGGAATAAATTCATTATTTCTTAAACTAATAATATTTAGAAAAAATCCTCGGATACGTCGATTTTTAATTTCAATTGCACACCTTATCCTTAATTTTTTTTTTTGGTCTTCACTGTTTCCGTAATGACGTCATCGATATTTTTTAAATGGAACACCCTGTATATTTCTCCATTCTTTGAATTCTCAATCAACATCTGATTCCAAAAATATGTCGCACTTAATGCCTAAAATTAATAGATTGAAAGATACGGTCATTTTGAATATAAGAATTTACTAATTTTTCATGTTTTGTTTGAACAAATAATAATCACTAGAACTGACGGTTAGTTATTAATAAAAACAATTTATAGTAAATATTTGAACTGTACTCTTTGTTGTAGCTGACAGTACCCTAAACGATGAATAAAGTGTTGCTGAAACTTGTTTATAGTTTCCTGAGAAATGTTGTTTATTTCTATTCTAAATTCTCTTTTTTTATTCAACAATGTTTTAGACTCTGAGTGATACATATTTGGAATCAGCTGTTGAAACAGAATCCAAAAATATACAGCGTGTTCTATTTAAAAAAAAATATCGATAACGTCGTAACCAAAAAATAAATAAATAAATAAAGGATAAGGTGCGCAATTGAAATTAAAAATCGGCGTGTCCGAGGATGTTTTCTATATATTTTTGGTTTGAGAAGTAATGAATTTATTCCATACTTTACAGACACACTGTATATGTACCATCCCTATATAATTTATTATTGTCCTGTGTAAAACAAAACGTCAGTTAACGAATTGTGCTAAATGGTTTTATTTTCTTTCCAGCACTGATGAGGATGCCCGGCAAGCCTTTACCAGAAACAATGGCAAAATCAAAGAAGTACAAATCACTCTTATGCTCAGCTCACGTACTGAAATGCAGAGGGTAATCGAAGCGGCCAGAGCTCAATCCTACGCAGCATTTTTTGCAACCCTCTCCAGCCGCAGTGCCCTTGCCTGCAGTTGTACCCGCTGTCGTTCCAGCAGCCGTTCCAGAAATAAAGAAAGAAATTAAGGAATCAAAAAGTGACAAACGAGAAGGTAGAAGACGTTCACGTTCCAAATCCAGGGAAAGGAAAGATCGTTCTAGAGAGAGAGACCGAAAAGAAAAGAGGCACAGAGACAGAAGTCGTTCAAGATCGAGAGATCGTAAAGAGCGCCGTCGTCGTGATAGGAGTCGCAGTCGAGGTCGTTCTCGTTCTAGAGACCGTGATCGTAGAAGCTCTAGAGACCACCATAAGCGTTCAGAAGAAAGGACGGTTCCAGCTTTCCAAAGAGATCCGAGAAAACCAATGCCGGAAGTTTGGGTTACTCCAACCCAAACTAAGAACTCCGTTGATGTTATTCCTTCACCCCCTCAAGCTCCTAGCCTTATGGGAGCTTTTCCAGTTCCCATGTTTCAACCTAAGAGGGCTTTAAATTCACTATCAGGAGGAATACAAGCAAATATTTTTCCTGCAAACAATGCTAGCAACTTTACCAATAACAACGGAAATAAAAATAACAGAGATAGTTGGCCTCCAGCATCAAATCCAAATAATAATAACAATGCTTTTCAAAACAATCGATCCTCTGACAATTTCTTAAACAAACGATCAAATATGGGGCCTGATAACCAAGACAATTTCCAAAACCGCTTTCAACGCAACAACTTTCAAAGAAATGACGGACCCCGTAATAATAATAATAATAGAGTAGAGGATAACTTTTCAGATTGTTGTATCGCATTGGAACCGTTCTATGGCGGATATGGCGATATAAGAAGATTCTTCCAAGGGTTATTCATCAGCAACAAGGGCATCAAGTTTATCAACGATGGAAATGGTCATCGAACAGGAATTATTTACATTCAGTTTGGAAACAGAAAAAGTAAAGCGGAAGCCTTGAGTAGGAATGGACAAAATCTAAATGGTATAAATGTGTCTGTTTCGCATGTCGATGATCGTGACTTTAATGATGCAATCGACAGATTTGTGCCTGTTGGAGGTAACCAGGAAGAAAATAACAGCAGCGATGGAAATTTTAAGCATAGAACAAAAAATGTTCCGAAAAATGTTACGAAATATTTCAATAACTCAGTTGAGCCAGAAATCAAGGACTTCACTTGCTTAATAGTGGACGACTTGCCCACATACTGTAAAGAACAAGATATTCTTCACATTTTCTCCCAGCATCCGCTTGTTGCACTGATTCTAACCACAAAACCGCGAGGGGGCAACATAGCTTACGTTAAATTTAGTAGCAAAGAAGTCGCCAAAAACGCATATGAGGAAAAAAATCATCATGTTATTGGTGGAAAACAGGTGACGGTGAAGCCATGCAAAGATGACGAGTTTGAGGAAATCAATAAACAGCACGAAGTGGACTTGACCGGGTCTAACAACGTTGACATTGGAACAGATTGTCTGAGCATATCGAGATTACCTGCTAAAACAAGTGACAAAGACATTGCAGATTTTTTCTCGGACATTGGTGTAATTCCAATAAAAATACATTTGATGAGTAACAATTTGGGTTTTACTGGTCAAGCGTACTGCGAATTTGTTAACAGTGAAGAAGCATCGCGCGCTGTTAAGAAGGATGACACCATGCTGGGAAATATCCATATATCCGTATGCCCTATTAATAGGGAAGAAATGATGTCTATCCTAGGACACACATTACCCGCACCTTCGATCCCCGTTGCACCTGGTGATTCTGTAATGGTAAAAAATAAACCGAACACTGCAAATCCTGCAACAAATAAGCAGATGATTGTGCCCCCTATGATTAGTCCAAATTCTCTGATTAGTCAAAATGCATTGAACCAACCAGTGAATGATCTCATGCCCATTAACAACAACCCTATGAATCGGCCATTTTTCCGCAATTTTGAAAATGGTCCAAATAGAGGACCTCCTAGGTTTGGTCCCAGAGGAGGAGCAGGTCCTCGACCAAGATTCGGTGGACCACCCCCAGACCAGTTTGACGAATCACCATTGCCTGGTTGTGTAGTATATATGAAGAACGTTCCATACAGAGCCGGTACAAATGAAATTTTAGACTTTTTTGAGGGTTATCATATTACTAACAATGTTAGTAGGAGATATAATCCGAATAATACCCCCAGCGATGAAGCAAAAGTTGTATTTTTCGATCCAGAAGAAGCATATAGAGCCGTAGAGGAGTTACATCATCAGAAAATTTGGGACAGGCAGATTTTCTTGAGGCAAGAATGAGAAAAATTACTGAAAATTATCGTGATTGTTGTTTGGGTGTAAGAAAAATACTATTGTTTAAAAGAGACGACAGTGTTATTTATTTTAGTTGAAGAATTTATTTTTTGCAATACTTCTTTATACACCAATACTGATTTAGTGTATAGAAATTTTTATATTTTATGATGTGTACATAATGGGACATTCTATTTGCTACTATGTTAGTAGTGTAATAAAAATTAAACAGCTGCGGAATTGCTGTTTATTTCTAAGAAAAATATATTGTGAAATATATTATAATATCCTCAAAATTAATGTTTTATTTTCTCGTATAAGTGCTTTAACCTGTGAGTTTATATTTAATACACATGTATGTATATAAAGTTGATTCGCTTTCTATTATCTTAATTAAACATCGATTTTCACATGAAGTTGGCATTTATTTTGGAGATTAAGTAATATCAGTGTTATTCATTAATGGCATGACAAAAAACAAGGTCGGTTTAAATAAATTTTTTGAGTTAAAGTATAATACAAAATAATTTTTTGCCATCTTTTTTTAAATCGTAAAAAAGGACGGTACCAGTGGCGGATTTAGGGGAGCACAGGGTGCGCCCCCCCATAGGGGTCGCGCTCTAAGTGTTAGGTATATGGAGAAGTTGGATTCTAACAGAGAATTGTATCTAAATGATTATTAAAATTAAAAAAATTTTCGCCATACACATTCATATTATACAAGAATTTAGATATTAAGATTTTATTATACCTAACCAAAACCTTGAGTTTTATAAGTACATACAAAATTCAATATACGTTGTATTGTACATAAAGCTTGCGCTGGTGAATATTATCATATAACAGTACATAAAACATGTGAAAATTACTTAAATGTAGTCTATACTGTTTATACCTATCGACCAGAATTATTAGATTGTTTAGAAAAAATCATTAATAATAAATCAGAAAAGAACACTCTATTGGTTTAAAAAACTACTTACAAAATGAACATTTTCTTTACTGGTTAAATTTTTTTTATTTAGTTATGCCTCATTGTGATATATTGTTCAATCAATTACAAAAATGTAATATCGATGTCATAACAGTAAATAAGTGTATTCGCGTTTTTAATAGTAAAATTGAAGACATCAGAAATAAAATTTTGAATAACTATTTGGAGGAGACATCCATGCAGTCTGCCCAGAGATGTAAAACGGAAGAATCAAAGGAGAATTTCATTAGAAGTTTGTGATATAATTACATCTGAGATCAAAAACAGGTTTGGCTTCAGTAATCATTTAGCAGTGTCTCAGTTATTTCACGCAGATCGATTTAAAGATTATAAAAAAAGCTTTCCTTAAGATATGTTTAAATTACTTAAAAACGGAGTATCCAGTCATAAATCATTTGAAACTTAAAACTGAATTAGAAGTATTATATAGCCGAGAAGATTTTTCCAATAGTGAAGGTGCAGTTGCTTTGTTACAGCTTTTTATTAACAATAATTTGTGCAATACTTTTTCTGGAAGTGTCAAACTGTTAAAAATCTTGTGTACTCTCCCTATGACTACCGTCGAAAGTGAACGTTGTTTTTCCACCTTAAAAAGAATAAAGACATTTTTAAGAAATACCATGGGTCAGGAAAGGTTATCTTCTTTAGCTATGCTTACCATAAAAAGGGCATTAATAAAGAAGATAAAAGACTTTAATGAAAAAAGTAATTGACCACTTTGCATCTCAAAAAGACCGGAGGATCGACTTGGAATTTAAATCACTTTAAAAGGTAGGTAAGCACCAGTTCCTGTTTTAAAGTGTAGGAACACCACTTTATTCTATCAGCGGTATGATAGAAGTTAGGGTAACTCAGTGAAGAAATGGAATGCCAGGCGGTGTGTGTGTGTGTGTGATTGTCGTTTGCGTAGCAATGGACAAGTTCACCTTACCTGCCGAAAATGGTTCTCAGTATTCAAATAAAATTTATTACTTATACCTTTGCCTTTAAATAAAAGTCAGTAAACAAACTGCACTTATTCTATTTATTCATGATTGATTCCATAGAAGGAAAAAACAACCAAATACACTGAAAAATATATATATACATATATCTATAAATACAACTACAAATACAACTTATTAAAAAAGAAAAAAACAATGTAAATGTTAGTTTTTATCTATAAGCAATGCAGCCTAGAAACCAAGCAAGAGGCTTACGATACGGCGAAGTTTCGGAGACTACGTTTACGGTATTTACTTATAAGCAAGCAATATCAAAATAATTACTACAAGCAGTTATGGAAGCAATCTATGGTTACTGGGGTCCATGGCAAGCGGTTAGCGACTTTATGGTCACTGGTGCTTAAGGCGGAATTACAGCAGACAGGCGGTGCAGAAATATCCAGGTGCTAGTGGTTACGGAGTGCAGGCGTTCCACAACGGGAGGATGCTAATTCAGGGACAGGTGGTATATATGACTTGCGAATGTGCTATATTGGTAGATCAGCGACTTATGTCTCTAGCGAATACAAGTAGCAAACGATATGGTTACCATGTTAGGCTACGCGGCACGGTGAGGCTCTTTTTCACAGTTCTAGAGAAAAACCTTACTCGCGCTGAACAGAACGGTTAGTACATTACTTCCCACGGCACGGTGAGGTTCTTTTCACAGTTCTAGAGAAAAACCTTACTCGTGCTGAACATAATGGCTCATATATTACTTCCCGCGGCACGGTGAGGCTCTTTTCACAGTTCTAGAGAAAAACCTTACTCGTGCTGAACAAAACTGTTCATGTATTACTTCCCGCGGCACGGTAAGGTCCTTTTCACAATTCTAGAGGAGAACCTCACTCGTGCGGAATCTACTAATGAAGTCCCGATATATGCGCATTTAAAATAGACAACCACGATATTTTTCGGATATCTCGGGTCATTCGGTATTCGTAGATAATTAACGGACAAGAGAATATAGCAGAAATGCGGACATAAAGGGTAAATGACGGAAATGCACCAAAATCAACAATAGAGCAATAAAATTGTGAAAAATAATTCTTACCACTGTAGGATTCGTCGGAACACACTGGAGATGAGCCACTGGTTCGGTGCGGTCGGCGTATCTGACCACTTGTCAGAACCATGATATTGTATCATGTGTCGGAACTGTCTGTTGGCTCGTGCGTGCGGTTTTATTCACAGATCCCCCACACGAAAATCACGTGACTACGTGTTTCAAAGGATTCTGAATAAATTGCGCGCGGCGTAAATGTATTCCAAGCAAACTTGGCGTACTGTGCATAAACGATTCCCTGCGTTATTTAATATAAGCAATTGCTTACAAAATATTTCGACGCCCGGAGTCGCTTTCTCATAATTTTAAAGCTATATTTGCAAAAAGAAATCTTTAAAAAAGTCATGGGTTAATATTTTATTATAAATCCAACAACAAATTTATTCTATAAATTATTTAATCAAAAATAGAAGCATACTCTTCTATCATTAACAACTGCTCTCAACTCGGCTTGGAATTTAAACTAAATTGAACTCAATTTTCAACGTCTTACTTTTACTACAATTGAGATAATAAAATAACTTAAGATTACCCTGAAAATAAACCGGTTTGAAACACTTATATTTAGTAAATAATTGTTAGTCCAGGACTTCTAAAAAAACTTGAACTCTGGTTTAAAATGGTTTTAAAGGAAACATTAATACTAGTTATAGTATACAGGGTGTACCAAAATGAAAGATGAACCCAATTAGGTCTTATTACAACCGAGAATGGTTACCGGAAAAATCACTTCGTTACACTTTGTCCGTAGTATATCCTGTAGAAGTTTGGTATACTATTTTTTAAACACCTTGTATACAATACACATAGTACTGTTTTATCACATGCTTTGGTACGGTTACATCAGATATTTTAGATGGAGTTTCATTAGTTGTATTTATGCATCCAAGAGCAAAACACCATTTTCTTGCCGATAAATTTCTTTTATACACGCAGGGAAGTATGTTCTGTGCACATCGGACTATGACTACCCAGGTAACACTAATGCTCTTATTAAGATCTCCAAGGTCGCTTTAAAATTATACAATAAAACTTCGAATAAAACCAAATGATCTTCAAGACAAGCTTAGGATCACCATAAAGCAGCTTCTAGCCAAAAAGGGCCCATCCTAAAAGGGTCTTGAAGACTAAATTTTAAAACTATATTAAAAACCATTTAGTTTTAATTTCATATTCTTAAAGAGTTCTTCAAGGCAACCTTAAATTTATGTATTAAAACGTTTTTCATTTAAAATAAAATTGCAGCAGACTAAATTGCCTTGAGAATCATTATAATTAATCCTAAAAGGGTTTTATTTTGTTTTAAAGTCGGACAACTTTATGCGTGAAATAGTTAAAACAACGGCAAATCTCCAATGGGGCAGAGTGGTAATATTTTAAACGTAACGCATATAAAGCTGATCAAAAATAATATTCAAATGCAAACTATTCTGGTAAAAATTACCAACGGATGGCACTTTTCTGACAAAATATAATAAAATACTTCTACATAACTCGAGCGCCACCAATATAATGTTTTTTTTTATTTAAAAATTTTTTTAAAAATATCGTCAATTTTTATTTTGCATCTAACCATCCAAATGCATTTTTTTTATTAAATTGCATGTTTGGACACACCGTCCTTCAGTTATTTAAGAGGATGTAAAGCGCATATATTTCAATAATATTTTTTTCTTTGGCTATTGAAAATATTCATCATGGCGGGTCTGTATCTTATATAAAAAATGGCGTGGTCTAGATAAAAACTGATTGCAAGTTAATAGAACATTTTAAATCTTACAAGACTTAAAATAGCGTTTTATTTACTACTTTAAGTACAATTACTCTCCCAGACATTTATTTACTCTTCCTTTTAAAACTGAGTTGCTTTAATATGTTTAAACTCGTGGCCTTATTGATTTAAAGGGATCTGGCGCGCCTATGAAATCCTAACTTTGAAATTGTACCGGTTTTGTGATTGCTGGATTTAGTGATTTCGTTTTAATTTAAAATACTTGTCACTAATATTTTCCATTTTAAATGTGTTCTAGTTTTCATTTATGCATAAAGTAGGTACACTGACTGCACTGGTTCACTAAATCAGCAATCAGTTTATTGAGCAGATGGCGTGTTTTCTCCGATTATGGAGGGGGTAGAATTAGTTTTAATAAAGTCATCAAAAATCCAACAGGCATTTCTTTTAATCAAATTGACTAAATTAAAACCTTTGAACTTTAAAATATTCTTAATTTACTCTTTAAAAAGTAAAAACTGTTTTAGGATTTAATGTGGAATTTCATTGAGCATATAGGCTTAAGATAAAATAGTTTTCTTAATGGGTTTTAATGACTACATCAAGGATACTCCATAAAACTACATTAAAACCATTTGTTCCAAAATGGATTGTTTTAAAACCAACTTGCTATTTAATTCTTTAAAAAGGCAAATTAGTTTTAAAATAGCCAATGTCAAGAGTATTATAAAACTAGTATAAGATCAATAGGGCATTAGGAGCAAACAGTTTTTTTATTTTACTTTAAAGAGTGCATTAAATCCTTTGCATAAGAATCAGTGGTCTTTAAGAACTTTTAGTTGATCTTAAGGTAATTTTAAAACCACTATCATTTTATTAAACATATTAAAGCACTTTTAAAACCTAAATAAATCAAAAGTATCTTAGAGTTGTTACTTGGGTACTGAAGCTAGCTCAATTAATTTATTTATTTATTATGGGCATAGATTAATGTATAGTTTATTTCAAACTTACATAAACATACATAAAAAATGTCGGCTTCTTTAATTACAATAAAGGAATCGAAGAAGCCGACGTCTTTTATGTTGCAAATATGTTTGAAATAAACTGTAAGTGTACATTTAATCTGCGCTACGGGCAGTGAGCATGTGACGTCACGCCGCTGGCCTCTATCTTGACAACGTTTTCTTGACTTACTGCGCCGAAATTTCTAAAAAAAATTTGTTTAATTTTTTTTATTGTTACAGTGGTTTTTAATACTGATAAATCTATCATTGTCAGCTGAAATCAAAAGTTTGTGGACAGACTTATTAGAAAATATGCAATAATTTAATTAACCACAAATGATAATTTAGTTTTAATACCTAACAAAATCCAAATTTTGAGACAGCCAAAATTTTGTTAAAGAAAGTAAAAGAAAAAAATCGATGTTTTACTACTACTTCGCCCCTAAATATGCCACTATTGCACCCCGCCTGTAGCCAAATCCTAAATCCGCCGCTGGACAGTACTACCGTATTTATTTACAAATATTAAAAATGTTGGAAAATCTAATGCTTATTTTATAGCAAACTGCAAGGTAGGCGGCAATGGGTGTCTTGGAAATTAAAGGTGTTGATCTGGGTTTAGGTTTATTTCACAAGCTGATGATTTTCGTTTTCATGCTATTGCTGATCATCAGAAATCTGACCAGCATCGCTGTCCCAATCTTGGAGCCCCATCTCAGCAACATGCTATCTATACCAGTACTATACCTATTGCAGAATATCCCAAAACTCGTAATAATATTTAAACCAAAAAGAGATAAACATTATTCGAAACTAAATATTTTAGAAAGCAATGAAACAAGAAACCCGTTAAAAGTGTAGCAATTTCTACAGTTCATACTTTGGAATTTAAAAACGTAGTAGGCCAAAACCTGACCTTAGGGGACCTTTCTTATAATCATCATTGGACACCGGATAATATCCGTGACAACTATGTCAACAATATTACGGAGGGCGCGAAAAAATCAGTACGAGCGGAGTTGTGCTGACAAACCATGGATTTTGAGAGACATCAAATCGTTAATGATTTTTAAAAAATTCCGAATAAAAAACTAATGAAAAAAGGGTCACTTCTCAATTAAACTAACAAGATGTGTTTAATCTCCGTAAGCAATGTAAGCAACTTAGAAAGAGACGGGTAACGTCAGACACGTCACTGGTAGCACAATAGCCGTTTGCACAGAACAACTACCGTTTGTTTTCGTGTTGTTCATAGTGGTAGATTGTTTGGTTTTTAATTGAGATTTTATGTTAATTGTGCTTATGACTATTATTATATTTAATGAAAATACCTAGCAGTTTAAGTGGACATAACTGTATGATATAAGCAGTGGTGGACTGACCACGGTATGGTGGCGATCGCCACAACGCCCCCCGGTACAAAACGCCCCCTGCTCGATCCCAACATGTGCTCTTTTGTTCTTTTACTAAAGAAAAAAGTATTCCAACATAAGGTGCATAAAGAATACGCTATATCTTCAAAAGAATTACGAAGACTTCTGTTATATTGAAAGTTCCTGTTTTTATATCTTCTTTAATAGTAATTTTATTATTGTTACTATTTAGTATTCCCACAACGGAAAAGATTTTTTTTTTCGGTCGGAGAAAAAGGAATGTTTTGAAAGCGATAAAAAAATTCGAAGTATCGAAGAGATAATATATGGAAGAGAATATTCTACAGAAGGTTGAAGTTGATCCAAGCATCAGTTCCAAATGGATATCAGTAGAGGTGGGAGTATACAAAAGTACAGTGAGCAGAATAACCAAAGAACAATTACTTCACCTATATCACATTAAAACCAGTTCAAGATCTTCTACCTCTTTTTTTGTTACGATGTCTGCTTCCGGTAGCCAGTTTAGAGAATTAGTCCAGGATTCCTTTTATTTATAAATAAGAAGGTCCAAAGTATAAATAATGGAGTTTATTTTGTTAAAATAACATTTTTATCAAATATGAAGTCAAATAAATATATAATTAAATCCTCGTATCTTCTAACAATTAGCCAAATTTAAATTGTGTACTAAATTATAACACAATGAATGCTCAACATCATTTAACACGTCATTTAAAGGATGACATAAAAGCAATTGTCCTGATTGAAAATGGGCGAAGTCAAAAGTACGGTCATTTAGGATGGGCAATTCAGCAAGATCGAATTGCATGTAGAACATTTTGAATGAATTCTAAGTAAATTGGATGTGATTTGGAACAATATGGATGAGGAATATATACACAATCTCATTGAAGGACTACCAAGGCGAATACAAGTTGTAATTGGATTGTAAATGTGGTTTGTTGTTGTTGTTGTTTGTTTTTATAAACATTTAATAAAAATTGTTTATATTGTTGCTTTTTTGTTAATCCTGTATATTTCTCTAATAACAGAGATAAAAAAAGTGAATCAAATAAAGGAATGTTACGGAAAAGATGAGGCTAAATTTAGCTATTAATTGTAACTTGCTACTGTTACAGGTGAACACCAAGGGTGTTACGAATTGTTAGACCAAAACCCAACATCATCGTAACCCGGTATTTGTTTAAAAATAAATTTATATTAAAAAAAATCAGTAGACAGTACATTCCCGAAAAGTCAACCTTTCTTCAAAAAAAAAGATCATCCAAATCGAACAAACGATTCAGAAGAAAATTAACATCAAACTTAAATGTCAATTTAAGGTGATGCGATAATTCTTGTGGGGTATATATTTTACAAATTGTTTAAAAAATAACCTGGCACACAGTTTTTTTCAAGTTATTTTCGCAAAATTCAATCACAATTTTTTTTGCAAATCTGCTTGATTTAGTCTTGTTAATTAAAGTATCGTTTGGGTCACATGCTCTAATACTAATATATAGCATAACCTAAATTTCACCAGCCGTCACGACTAATTTATCATTGTCATTAACTAAAAATCGTTTAACCAACTATTTAAAATTCTGTTATTGAGTACCACTTAACTATGCAAAACAAAATATGGTAAAAGTGAAAACTTGGTTGCCTATAATGATATGATTGACGGATGATTTTTTTCTACTTATTAATTTCAGATGAAGAGCAATAACTGAAAACAACAGAATATCGGCTGTAAATAGTGTACTAGGAAAGAAAAATTCTTTATCTGTCCGTATTTTATTATTATAATAATGTAATAATAATAATAAAAAGTTTACCACTAGTCTTTAGGAAAATGGCCCACGGAACCTGTTCAGTGTATTAGACTGCAAATATCTCCCAAACTGTGACAATGTTGGGAACCATTTTTTTTCCGACGTAATTATTTTCTATCCCCAATATACCGAATGTCCCAGAATAACATTCCCCTAAAACTACTTCAAATACTAACTAGTACCTCTTAACCACATAATTCCAAATCAACCCCTATTTTTTTTATCATCCGATCGACTTGATGTTTTTTATCAGTAAGGTATCTAACATTTTTCAACCCTTGCAAAATTTTAATATTTGTCTCGTTTTAATCAGAAATAATACATATCAAAAAATTCCATCAAATGATCATGTACTAATACTCATCAGCTTAAATTCACTATGATGGTCCCTTATTAACACGCACCACTACAAATAGTACCAGAAAGAGAGCATCTGGGTAGGTGGTGACTTATTAAGCTGATGAGTATTGTACTGTACATCCATGCGTAAATTAATCCTTCAAAATTAAATGTTGTCGCGGATTATATTCCAGAGTTCTTCTAGCTCCGTATATCGATTCTCGCCGAATACAATTTTCTCTTCAAAATCCCACCATAAGGAAAAATCACCGGGATTCATAGCTGGTGATCATGGCGGCCAACGAATTGAAACATTCACTCCTCTGTGTTTAAATTTTTTGTGATATTGTTCATGTGTGAATCGTCTCTCAGAGCACGTGCAAAGTGTTTAAATAAAAGTTATGTAATAATTACCATCAAGACGATTCGGAAGTTAAAATGACCCGATAAGAAAATTCTTGAAGATTGCCATCCAGACGTTAATCTTGAATTCATTCTCAAAATGTTTCGCTTTGATGGCATGAGAATTTACGACCACATAAACGTGCTCATTACGTCTAGTGAAACTTGCCTATAATCAGTGAACAGATTTCTATTCTTTCACTGAAATTCAAATTGCAATGAATCGTACATATGTTCGTTACTATAGTTTCTGCAATTCCCGTTCGACCTGTGCTACCGCACAGCTCCTGCCGTCATGAAATTAACCATATATGTTCCTTGCAATAGTTTCTGCAGTATCCTTTTAACCTGTAAGCCGTCACATCCTAGATCTGAATGCACATCCTGGGTGATATATGATATTTACTCTGCAGCGTGTTGAGCTAGAGCCGACCGTCGAACCATTAATCATCGAAAATGCACTCCTTCCCGTAAATTAATTTCACCGATGTATATATGTAAAAAGCATTTATTAACTTTGTGCTTGGGTTAATTGTTAGAATATACGTGGATTTGATTACATATTTATTTGACTTCATGTTTGATAAATGTTACTTTAACAAAATAAACTCTATTATTTATATTTTGAACCTTCTTATTTATAACTAACAGGAATCCTGGACTAATTCTACATACCAGCTACCCGTAAGCAGACACTGTTACAAAAATAGAGGGTGAAGATCTTGAACTGGTTTTAATGTGAAGTAATTGCTCCTTGGTTACTCTACTCATTGTACTTTTGTATACTCCCACCTCTACTGATATCCATCTGGAACAGATGCTTGTATCAACTTCAACCTTCTGTAGAATATTCTCTTCTATATATTATCTCATCGATACCTCAAATTTTTTTATCGCTTTCAAAACATTCCTTTTTTCTCTGCCCGGAAAATAGTGACACTTTTCCGTTGTGGGAATATTTTCACGTACGGTTTTCTATAGAATTAAAAATATAGCCAGATTTATTTATTTATTTATTATCTGTGAAGCAAATCTAATTAGTGCTTCCACTATATCCGGTGGTGTACAAGATCATATAGAAATTTCACGATTACTGCACATCTTGTCCATATTCTACTAAATTTCTTTGCAAAACACAAACTTTGTAACATTTGAAATTAAATAATCCATTGTTACGCTAGTCACAGCTGGTTACAAAATGGGCTCAATAATTTTACTTATTAACAGATTAAATCTGGCGTTTATAAGTGAACAATAAAGTGATTAATTTTTGGGTTTAATCCCACTGAAGAAAAAATAGTATGTATAACGCGTAGGAATAGTGAACTTCCCGAACTATTGTTACCACCATCATCGGAGAATGTACTTTTCCTCCTAGTTATACTTTTCCCCCAATCGTTTGTTTAACGTCGGCCTATTTCCGCTACCAAAGCCAATCACCTACGTCAGGAAACAAGCTACCTATACCCTGAACATTTTGTCGAACCTCTTCTTTGTCGAAGAGCAGGGATCTTATTTGCTTGCTTAATATCTTATAGACAAGGGACCGTCTGCTTTACATCCCCTCCGAAGGATGGTATATCCACTACACAATCGTCGCCTATAGCGTCTGGTTTTTAAGCTGATACACAAGCCAAAAGGAGACAGGTGAGACTGCTGTCTCCTGCTGGTCTTGTCACAATTACACCAAGGTGGTTTTCTTTTATTTGTGTTTTTAGGAAGACCTGTTTTTTGATTTCTCCCTAACTGGGTTATTATTTTTTTCTATTAAGTTGGGCGCCACGTGACGCCGCCACGAAAATAATTTTAGTTTTGTTGCCTTGGTATTTGATCGTAAGAATGGAATTTTCTCAAGGACGATTTTGTTTATACAGAGAGGTAAGGTAGCCTATTCTTAGCCTGGTTGAATTTTCTGAGTGCCTTTGGCTATTCTAGCAGAGCTGAGCAAGACATCAGCAACTCCTCTTCGGCGGTCCTGGCTTGAGGGACTTGTTTCTACCTCAGACTTTGTAGCTGAAGAATTTAATCAAGCGGCTTATGCTTTTTATTTATTTATTAGGGCCAAAAAAATTTGCACAGGGGTCCCTGGCAACTTAGCTTTTTTTAACCTGAAAATGAATTTCTGGAATACTGAAAATATTTTTCAGTCAGTTTTTGTGTAAAAAATAAAATTATCTGTGCACAAATGTCTTTTTACTTGCCTGCAAATGCTGTTAGAATTATGAAATTTATTTTTTTCAAAGTTGCTGAAGCCAAAAATATTTTGAACAGAAATGAATTTTACTAACGAAATCAGGTGATTTGTGAGTGTAAAATTTTTTGTCGTCGTTAGGACCAAAAATAAAATTCGACAAGGGGTCCTTAGATGAACGTAAAATTCACAATCACAAAACACTTTCAAAAAATTTCTCGAAAAATTGTTGAAATTCAGCAGACTGGACGGCAAGTTGACCTACAACTCGGATACTACTAGCCTGTCTAAAATGTCGAGCAAGACTTCATAACTTTTCTTAATAATGAACAATTTGTAAAACCAAAAAAATTTTCCAAGTCGGATTCGAAAAAAAAATTGTTTGAACAGTGTATCTTTTTATGCTTAATATTATTTTATTAAAATTAAAATAAATTTGAAAATTTACTTTCAAACGACTAAGTCGAAAGTTATTGAAAATTTAAAAATTAATCTTTCTATATCCTGGTGGACTAACAAAATGATTTAGATGAAATTTATTTTTTGTAAGAATTTTGACTGTCAATTCTTAAAACTCGAAAAATTTCAATAAATTCTGAATCTTTTATGGCAGTCTAGTAAACACCCGGGAAACATAAAACTAACCAAATTTTGTTGAATAAATGAAATGAAGCTTTAATTTTAAAACAAGTTAAATTTTCTAATATAAAACTGAGGTTCGAGAAAAAATGAAGTCTCTAAGTATGTAAGTCAATTCCTTACCTTGTACTCGGAGATCTCAGATGATGATGTTCTTTTGCATAAACATTTATTTTTTTATTTTTAGACAGCCTACGTCCGTAGGAGTCTGCTTGTGATTTTTTAAGTTTAATAAATAAAAAACCGTAGATTTTTACAGTTAAATCTGATGACGGAAGACTCCTCAAGGCAGAATCCACAGATGATAAAAGCTGTCGAAGAAGTGCTTCTGGTTCTCTGCGGTGAATATTATAAAATTGCTTTATAGGTGATGGGCGCCGTCTTCGTGTCTTGGATACCAAAAAATAACCCAGCCTTGTGCGTGGAGAAATTTTTTAGTGCCAATTTTGCGACTTCTGAGGCCTGTGGGAGATCTATTACCTGTGAAACGGCCAACGAAGGACTGTCCTAAGGGCTCTAGATCAGTTGGTGTTTAATAATGGGGTTCACACCCGGTTTTAAGTTAATTTTTATGCTGATGTCTGTGCTATATGAAAGCCAAAAAGGAATTCTTACTTAAAAACTGAATTTAATACCACGATGCTTGCCTTTCGGTGTCGAGTGTATAATTGTCTTAACTTGTCTGAAATTTTATATTTATAAGGGTTGTGTCGGTCGTCATCTATTGCGATGTTAACATGATGTCATGTTTTTGAAAGTGCGTAGTAAAAATAAAATCTACCCCGCGCGAAAGCTCCGATTTGCCAAAAGCTCCGGATACGGCTGGCTGTCTGGCTGGTCCGCTACACGGTGTACCAAACTCCAATTTTACAAGTTAGAGTCTCGTATAAATAAATCTAGCAGTTAATGAGACGCTGTGGAAACAATGATTGTTGCCTGAAATTATTATTATTATTTTGTCTTAAACTATTTTACTTTGATATTAATTGTTATTTATTTAACTGACTTTGTAAAAATTAGTTTTTAGGTGTGTGCGTCTAGCATCTTTTAAAATTTATATGATAAAAATGCAGAAATTTACCTTTTACTATTTTATGATGGCTTTGGCTGAATTATTTGCTTATGTCGACCACTGAAATTAAAATTTTGTGGGGCCTCGGATTGCAGGAAAATCGTTCAGACTGGTTTGTAACTATTGCTTATGAATGTCTTAATGAGTTTTGGCCATTTAAATGTTTGTAAGTGCACGCTTTTGCTGCGGAGCGGTTTTTTTAATGAAAATTAATTTTACTATTTCGGCTTTTAAAAATCGGAGAATTGAGATAAAAAGTTGCAGTTTGAAGTTTTGAATATGGTTTTTTATTCTTTGTCCAATTTGCTAAAAAAAAGTGGTGTGACATGTGATATTTTGAACCCGTGTAATTTCAGTCTCGGGCATTTTTTTGCATGTTTCTAATGGCTGAAGGCCTTTTTTTGTTATCTGGGTGATTTTTTGGTCACATTATTTTTTTCGAGATAATTAAGTTTTTTTGTAGAAAGAATTTCGGTTCTACAACAGTCTGGTTGTCACCCATCCAACTACTAGCCGCAGTACCCATTACCATTGCCATTTTACCATTTTATTTAATATTTCATGCTTTACATTATAAAACCTTAAGCTAGTATGTCTCATTTGGTATTTCATTTATTTTATTTTTACATTAAATAAATGTTCATATTTGCGGGCGAGTGTTACACTCTCGGAGCGCGGTAGGCACTCGTTCCAACCGCTGGCGCTGTTATGGCCCAGACACTGCTATGTTTTATTTAGGTATATGTATATGCTTTTTCCCTAGAACAAATAATCTCCGTCCTGGACAAAATGTTTTTACAAATAATTGAACATAATTTCATGTTTTTGTTGTGAGTTTTTTTCTGTATACAGAAAAAAATTAACCAAAAAACCTGGTTCATTTCTAATTTTTTGTTGAGTTATTGTTTAAGTGGTTTAACAGGTGAGGGGGTAACGGGAGGTGAGGTATGCGGGTTGATAGGATTGTTACATGTACATGAGTTGTCCGTATGTCTGTCATGTTATACTTGTTCGTCGTAAAGTGGTAGTCTTTCGTAAATATGTTTATGTGTGTGTTGTACGCCAATGTGTCGTCTGTGACGTGTTAAGTCTCTTGTTAGTGTGGAAGTCTGTGTTTGGCCTTTCAAGAATTACGTTGCAGTTTTGTAGATGTATGGTTGTATAAGTTCTAGTCCGTGTTGTTGGTGTAATTGTTTCATGTTTGTGTTTCTGTTAGCGTTTGTTAAAAGTCTGAATATTTTTTTTCTGTCGCCTGTAGTTGTTTGTACTGTGTGTAAAGTCGGTGCTACGCTCGCCCCTCCTAGTTATACAAAATCGTCGGTGACCTGGCAAATACTCCTATCTTATAATTTTCTGGATTTCGAGTTCAATACGTTAAATACGACGCAATTAGTTACCACGCTGTAAACTCTATGTATACAAAATTCTTAAAACATGAAATGTAATAATAACAAGCTCATTAAATAAGACGCAAATATAATGTTTCTTGCCTCTCTGGGAAAATTATAACCTGTCACACAGAATTTGACAGATCGCCAGCAATATACTTATTCTGCGAAGGCTCCTATCAATTCTTCCAAAAGTTGTACGGTAAGGCGCACATCGCTTGAGAAATTTTTCCTGGTAAACCCAAACATTTGCGATCATTACCATGACAAACTCTCAATAGTGATCAGAAAACTACACTATTTGATTATTTTTGAAGCTCATGAATTAATGTTATGTTACTGAAGTGTCAAAATTAGCAAAGCAAAACATATTTCAATGTTTTTATCATAAAAACACGTTTTTTTCTAACTGATTATTTTCTCATCCATGAGCATCCATAAGAATCAATATTTAATACTGGTCGGCAAATTTAAACTTTTTTTTTCTTTTATATGAAGATGAAGAGCTGATCCGTATAGTATTTTTTTTGTGCTGATTTGAAATGTGTAAACAAAACTTTTTGTATCGGGCATAGTTTTTGAGTAGATAATTAAAATTTTTTGTGGTAGCATTACATTATTAAATTATTCAATATGTTATGTGAATTTTATACTCCCCCTAAAATGTATGTTTTATCCATTTTTTTTCTCTACATCGCTTGAGAGCAGCAAAACGTTCGGGACATTTTTTGGTTAGCGCTTTTCCATGGTAAGTATATTCTGGTGAAAGCGATCGCCATATTCATAAGTTTCTCGGGGAAAAAGCCCAAATTCGAATCTATGAAACGTATTTTAAGAGACATATATCTAAACTTTTTATAATTCTGTAGGTGCTTACCAACATGTTTTCTGTAGTTATCCGCCTTATGGTTTCCAATGAAGTTCCTTACCATTTTTTGAAACGGTAATCATGCAGCCGCCTTAGCTTCATTCAAATTCTCTTCAAATGCAGAATCATTCATTAGTTCCATTATTTGTGGACCGACTAATATGCCTTCCTTGATATTTGCATTATTTATTCTAGGAAACGTGTCCTTCAAGAAAAGAAAATCTTGACCGTCACGATCGATCGCTTTGACAAAATATTTCACCAAATTATAAACTTTCTCTCTTCAAGTACAAGTGGCTAACTTTTTCTTCTCTCCTTTAATATGAGTGCATCTCTCTAGCCACTGCTTTTTTATGTAGTAGATTTTCCTGCCTATGCTGTCCCATTCACAGAGGAAGCAACACTATTTTGTGTATCCAAAGTATGGTAAAATAACTACTACTCTTTGAGATCTCCACAAATTGGCAACAATATTTCTCATAATGGATGCCGCTCAGCAAGAGTTTAATATTTTCGAAAAATTTCTTCATATAAGCATGCAAAGGGTTCGGTGGATACCTATTTCCATTGTGACTGCTTTCAAACTCAGCTTTAACCCTTTCAGGACGGCAACGGTTTTAGCACGACACGCTGTACAGACGGCAGCGGACTTCGCTTGCGGATATGTACGGCTCTCACCGTGAGCCATAAGAATATCCTACAGTTCTTGGTCTGTTAAAGGTTTCTGATATTTCCGTCGCTGTGATGTCATTGCGAATAAAAACACGTCACACACATATTTGCAAATATGTACTAAACGCGTAAAAGGAAGAGCCCGAACGACTTGGAATTAAATGTTATTTCAGGAAGTGGGAGATGACAACCTATTAGAACTAACGGTGGGAAGAGTAAGAAAAAGGTTGAACCATTATTGTGTAATGGACGGATACGTATGTTTCGAGTAGTTAAGAGGACCTCTTGTCCTGCGTAGATATCCGGTTTCCGGCTACACATCGCGAACATTTTTTTGCGGATTCGTCCGTTTCCCGGAGCGAAAGGGTTAAGGAACTTATCGCCATTTTTCAGGATTATGTTGCTGTCTCAAACCTTTAGTACGAGAGAAGATGTGTTAAAATCCATACTGCGTTTTACGGAAAGTACTAATTTTTGTACCTTTCTGTAAAAGGTTCCACCCTTTCAATCTTTGAAGCTAACATGAAATGTTGATAAGCTGAGGTCAAGAACCATGTCATTTAATTATATCTGATTAATTGACGTTCAGTACACGTCGTCTAGAAGTCAGTCTTATTCTTATTCAGCTCAGGCGATTCTTATTTTTCATAAGGTACTACGCTCTTACAAAAAGAAAGAGGATTATAGAAAAATTATGACCTCATATTCAGAATCAGCACTTCCAAAACATAAGAAACAGCAAAAATTGTGCATTTCCATTTCATAAAATCCCTGTCGACCAGATTAGTATTTCCCAAATATACAAATGATAATAGAATAGAATAGAATTTTATTCTTAAACACATGTACATAAGTAGCATTTTTCACTTAAAATTTTTATGGTTTTTACGGATATTTGATATTTTTTTCTTAAACCGAGACAAATAACAAAATCTTGCAAGCACTGAGAAATGTTAGGATATGCACCGTTCTGATAAAAAATTAATATTAATTAGTGTATTGAAATAATATTACAATCTACAGTGTAATAAAAAAAATTTGTTGATATTTTGATTTAAAAATGATGAAAAATAATTAAGTAATTGAAAAATATTTAAATGACATGAACTTATTTAAGTAATTGATTTTTATTGTTTAAATAAAACTATTTTGTTTTTTAATTTAACTGGAAAAAGTATAGTTTAACTAATGAAATGTATTTTCATTATTTTAAATAATGGACAGCACTGGCTGCTGTTATCCATATTCTAAAATAAATATAAAATTGATATTAATTAATTCAGTATAAATAAATTAAGTAGCAATTTTAAAGTAAATACCATGTTATAAATGACATACCGAAAATTAAATTGACTTCTAATATCAAAATATTATACCTAGTTGCCAGTAAATTTTGATATTTTACAATAATTAAAACAACATTGTTGAACGTGACCCAACATCATACAATAATTCCTTTATGAGATGATGATGATGATTCCATTCCACCGTGTATAAAAATACATAAAAATATATAATTCAGACATCGCTGCACCTCCTATATCAAGACATAGGTACACAGTATATTAGTGTTTTAATATTCCATTCCGTGTAATCACGTTTTGTAAATTAACTTACACGCTCACGAATCACGATGAATTAAACAGTTGGTTTGCCAGACTGCAGAAAATTGTAAAGTGAGAATGACGCGACCTCGCACTATACGTATTATAAGAAAACCTAGGATTTATATGATAAAATACATTCTAGCACCAAGTAAAGTTACTATACTGTATGTCAATAAATACTGACATGATTTTTTCAATGCTGTAGAATAATGTTAGTGCGGCATTTTTATTGGTGAAATTAGGAGAAGATGAATCAGAAGACAAATTGAACCTAAAACAAATAAAATATATACAGTGTGGAAATTAAGTAACGCATAAATTCAGTAATTCCGTTGATATTAATTTTTTGGAAAACATCTCGAAGGGGTATAGCGATTTTAACTTCGACAAATATTTTCAGTCTAATTTCAGTTTCTTATGTCATTTATTTTTTAAGTTATGACGTCATGGACTTTTTTTTAAATGACAACCTATATTTTTTATTATTGATTTTGGTAGTAGATTTTATTCTGGTTCCGACCGTATAAAATTTTCAATATGTTATTATTTGAAAAAATCGAGAAAGACAGTCTTAAAGTTCAAATAATAAAAATTCATTAAATTGGGTAAATTTATCTAGTTGCCTAAGTTTGACGGAAAGTTATCGACGGCACATTCGTTTTTATTTTGAAATTATACAAATAGTTGAAAAATCGAACTAGAAATTTATTATCTGCCCAATGCAAAGTTAGTAATAACGATAATTTCGTGAGGCAAACATTAGTATAAAAAGAAACTAAATTGCTTAACCAGAAAGAAATCTAACAATATCATCAAACACAAAAATAACCACAAAAATAACAGTTGTTAAATAACATTTACACTAAATGTTCAAATTGACGACCCTGTACCATTTGACAATACCCAAGACGATTAAAAAATTCATTTCTCACATTCTGAATAGTTTGAGGCGATATTAACCTAATCTCATGTTGAATTCTTTGCCCGAGATCGTCTAAATTATTGGGTCGATTGTTGTACACTTTACTTTTTAAGTACCCCCCATAAAAAGAAGTCTAATGGCGTTAGATCAGGAGACCTAGGCGGCCATTCTATCTGACCTCTTCTCCCTATCCATCTTGTTGGGAGAACTTGGTCCAAATAGAGTCGCACAATAATTTCGTAATGAGGCGGAGCGCCATCTTGTTGTAACCAAATGGTATTATTTGGTAGGTCAGGGTTATTTGCATTGGAGAATAATGCAGCTAATGCAGGCATCAATTCCAACTGTAAAAATTGCAGGTATCTATCTCCAGTCAAATTGTTTTCAAAAAGAATGGACCTGTGATTCTGTCACCAATAATTCCTGCCCAAACATTAACTTTCTGAGGATATTGGGTATGACTTTCCTGCATCCAATGGGGATTGTCCCTAGCCCAATATCTACAATTCTGTCTATTGACATGGCCATTTAAACAAAATGTTGCTTCATCCGAAAACATTGGATCGCGGTTGCAAATTTCCATCATTTCTTCGCAAAACTCTTGCCTACGATCAAAGTCATCTTCTGTCAACTCATGAAACAAGTGCACCTTATATGGGTGGAATTTTTGAACTTTCAAAAGTTTTAGAACTGTAATGTGGCTTATATTGTGGTTCAAAGCAATGCTTCTACTAGTTGAATGTGGATTGTTTTCAATTTCTAGTAGCACATCAAGTTGTGCATCTTCATTTAATGTCGCCGGACGTCCAGTTTTTGGAATATTCTTTACAACGCCATGTTCCCGAAATTTTTTTTCAATCCTACTAATTGTTGATTGATTTATGGGCTGATCTGGGTATTTTTTCTCTAAAAAGACACACTTCTTGATGTGTTCTAGCTCTGTCGCCATAACCAATCATTATTGACACTTCAATTCTCTGTTTGTCGCTCAACTGTACCATTCTTATTAATAAAATAGATTTTCTAATTTAGAAAAAGCAAAATAATAACACTTATTCTATTGTGACATTTACAAATTATTTAAATCTGACAGCCGTAATTAATGTGATACACCGGCAACTAGATAAATTTACCCAATTTAATGAATTTTTATTATTTGAACTTTAAGATTGTTTTTCTAGATTTTTTTGAAATAATAACATATTGAAAATTTTATACGGTCGGAACCAGAATAAAATCTACTACCAAAATCAATAATAAAAAATATAGATTGTCATTAAAAAAAAAGACGATGACGTCATAACTTAAAAAATAAATGACATAAGAAACTGAAATTAGACTGAAAATATTTGCCGAAGTTAAAATCGCTATACCCCTTCGAGATATTTTCCAAAAAATTAATACCTATCAACGGAATTACTGAATTTATGCGTTACTTAATTTCCACACTGTATGTATATGAACCTTGACCTTTGCCTCTCCAATCAGCAGCATCCATATCTTGTCAAGCTTTTAATGGAATTTACATTACCACATATTTTGTTTCTTAAATGACTCAAGAACACCGGATACGGTACAACAGTACAAAATTTGTGAATATGTTGTCATTTAGTGTATTCCTGGGTTCGGTTCCCAGCTGCTGTTCGACTTCTGCATCTGGATTTGAGGGTTGTGTAATTTATTTGATGTTTTTATAGAAAACAATCATTCACCCGAGAAAGTACTAGTCGAATTTTACATAAATATTTTATTACACAATATATATCCCCCTACAACCCGCTAATGTGCAACCATCTTCTAGATGCGCAATTAAATATATCGGGGAAATATTTTATGCACGACATGAGAAGTATTCATCACGTCAGTACATGAGCGATAGAAAATGTGCCATTAACTACAAAATAGGTTTTGAACACGACAAATTCCACACGATGAAATTTGATAAATTCACACCAAAACAAGTTACTGTAACACGACTAAAATAAATATTTAACGACGCTTAATGTGATCATCTATGCAAACAATATTCGCGCGACTAAAAATTGTATATCACTACTTTAAAAGTATTCAATAACGACGGTAAGGTCAGTATCACGGCAGAAAAATAATATTCAACATCATTATAAAGTTTGCCCGCCAGAAATATGCATTTGCACAACAGAAGATTTATCAGCTGATTTGTACATATACATGCGCATTTAGTTATCGGCACGATACACATGTCTTGCATATATTTTGTGATTCTGTGTTTATAATTAGTAATAATTAGTGGAAATAATGTATTTAATCTTTTGATAAAGCGGTCGAAAGATAGAGATCCGATGACACCAAAATTTTTCGGAAACCCCTACTATAATGTTACGCTCATGGACTGAAGCATTCCAATGGGCAACTTTGAACCAAAAAGTTTTAAAAGAAGACAGAACATTGTTTGCTAAATTTTATATAAGAGCTTCAAAATCAACAATGCAGTCTATTTCGCCCGACTTTGTGGAAAAATTCAATAGTGCTGAAGAAAATTATTCATGGGAAACGTTCGATATTTTTAAGGAATATATTTCCGGTGTGTGGGTAGTAACTATTAATTTTGAAAATCTAAATGAATCGTCTGTACCTGTCCATATTTCCTTAAACATTACACATGTAAACACGTTTTAGGAATGAAAATTGGTCTTAAATTAATAGAGGTTCCTCCAGAAGCCAAACAAATACCTCTTGGAGCAAGGAGAAAGAGAGGTCGCCCTTCTAAAGCAAAAAGGGCATTAATTATACAATGAAATGTTTATTAGATTGTTTTTTTTTTAAATGTTGGATTTGTGTGCTAAGTTTATTGAGAATTTGTTCAGTTTGTTCGATTTATTTCCTTTTTTTATTTTTCAAATACAGCTTGTTTATTTACTTGAAAATAAAATATTTTTAACTTAGAATAAATTACCATTATTTTTTGCTAACCATTCATTAGATATTTTATTCTATTTCTACATTTTTACAGCTTCAAAATTTTTAACATTCATCTTTATCCGTCTTTCTATAATACATAACCCTTTTCAGCAGAAAATTCGTGAAAACTATATTTTTGGATGTGCAATGTATCGTGTTCGAAAATATATATTTTTTTAGTGTATTTGTCATATTTTGTAGTTTAAATTACGGTGCCACGAATATATTATTTTGAGGGGGAAAGTGGTTATTCTGTCGTTTATAAAGCTATCCTATCGGGCGATGTACTTTTCTGTCGTGCATAGTCCTTTTCTGTCGTGGTAAGTACTTTTTTCTGTGTCAAATATTTATTTGTCGCGTGAAACACTATTTGAGAGTGCATTTCATTTTTCTTATCGTGTTTATCGCCTTTTTTTTCGTTTTCTAACCCTTTTTTGTCGGGCCGAAAAATGGCACCCTTAAATATCGTATATATTTTCAATAATTTGTGGTAGGCTATTAACCAAGAAATTATAACAACGGTCGTATTATAAATGCATATTTTAACAATATGGGCCAATTAAGTAGTTTATCATCTGACAAACCACACCTTACTCGTATGTTTACATTGTTTACAATCATATTGTGCATTACCTGGAATTAAGGAAAGATACCTAGAGGGGATCCACTAAGATTATCAGGTTTTGTACGAATCACTTCCTAGATTTAAAACACAATTTTTTTTATTTCCTTCTTATCAAATAGTCTTTTCCCATTGTTCAGTGATACATTTTAGGTTACTATGACATGACACTAAAGAGTGGTAGAGTGCAGCATGTCAGCACATAAAATAATCCTCGAACTCTGCAACCTGCAAAGTAAATAATTAGTAGGTATAGTGTTGTATTTGTGTAATAATGAAATATATAAATATGTACATACAAGATTCCCATACCATGGGGTGGTAAGTAGGGCTGGGAAAAATAATCGTTTAATCGAAAAATAATCGATTAATCGATCATTTGCTTGTTTCGAAAATAATCGTTTAATAAATAATCGATTAATCAATAATTGATCAATTTATAATTCAATTAAGAAATAATCGTTTCATCCATTAATCAATAATCGATTAGTCAATAATCGATTAATCAATAATAAATTAATCGATTATTGATGAATCGATTGTTGATTTAACTATTATTGCTTAATCGATTAATCGGTTATTGATTAATCGATTGTAGATTTATCTATTGTTTAATCGATTAATCGTATATCCGTTAATCGATTATTGATTAAAATATAAACAACAAATAAATCATACTTTGATAGTGAAAAATAGGTAAATCTTATTATTCAATTTAAATTTGCAAAGTAAAAAATATCCCGGCCCAGTGGTTACATCATAAAAAAAATTAAACTTATTTTATTGCTTCTGCATATATGTAAATGATTTTACAGATATCTTGTTTTATTAGCTCAAAATTTTATCGGCTGCACAGCTCATTAAGATGACTTTATTTAACATGTTGTCTGCATCCAAAACACCGGCCTACTGCGATAAAAGGAAACTCCCAATGTTTCAGAAATCATAGTAGGCCTAGAGATAGATAAAAATTTTATTAACAAAAGTTGTTCAGAATCACAAAATATGCTTCTCTGTAAAATTTGGTGAAAATTGGAAAATAAAAAACAAAAAAATTTTGCTTCACTTCCCATGAAGACATCCTGTATCTTCTTTATTTCTGCCTGTATTCAGTTCAAAATTTTATCGGCTGTACACTCATTAAGACGACTTTATTTAACGCATGAATGTCGTCCGCATCCAAAACACCGGCCTACTGCGATAAAAGGAAACTCCCAATTTTTTCAGAAATCATAGTAGGCTTAGAGATAGACAAAAATTTTGTTAACAAAAGTTGTTCAGAATCACGAAATATGCTTCTCTGTAAATATTGGTGAAAATTGGAAAATAAAAAATAATAAAATTTTCTTTCACTTCTTATGGAGACATCCCTGTATTTTTTTTATTTCTGGCCGAGTTCAGTTCAAAATGGTTTATTTTTTGTATGCCTCTTTATATTATCATCAATAATACCGTTAATGGATTCGGTAGTAATTTTATTAACTAATTACTTCCTCACCCCTCAAAGTAAGGAAGGTACATTCGTGAAAAAAATTTTGAAAATTTTTATTACATTTCTGGACGAATCTCGACGAATTATGACGATATACAAAATTTAGACAAAAAAAATTTCTGTCTATGTGTCTGTCTGTCTGGTTCGCGATAGTAGCTACAGTTTTTGAGATTAAGCTTTCAAATTTGGTACACACATTCTAGAGGTCAAGGAAGAGATTGAGGTGATGATGAGCAAATTTGAAATTAAAAAAAAATATGTGACATTTTTGAAACGTCAGTTTGAAATGTCAAAATTTTTTTTGTCATTTCAAATTTTAAAATATTAGTGACATTCCACCAATGTGACTTTTTTGAAACGTCGAAAATTACATTTTTTACAAACTCCACCACACATCGAGTTTTACTACGGTGAAGAAGTTCTGATCCCCAAATAAGGGAATTACGATAATTGGAGCAATGTATACCGGTATGTGCTGATATCTTAGTCATACCAGTGAGATATGTGAGAGACAAAATGAGTACCGGTATATACCGCTCCAATTATCGTAATTCCCTATAATTGGCAGCGGTTTTTTTTTATTCTCACTAAAATTGTTCTTATTGATGGCCGTGGTTGTTTGTGTCATAGGATACACGAATTCTCATTTTATTAGGTATTTATATGGTCTTGAAAAAAAGCTGCCTGTTTTACAAAGAAGTTTTGTGTGTGTTAAAAAAAAACATTTTTTTAATAGAGTAACTTTTTTTCTTACATCACTACGCAAAATTTTTTAATTCACCTCTGGACAACCTGTATATAAACTTAAATCTGAATAGTTATTTGTAGGTTTTAGGAGAAAAAAGAATTTATTATATAGATTGACTTTTTTTCGTAAATGATTAAATAAAGAAATTTTTCCTCTTGGCAACCCCATCCGTGGACACACTGTATATGCGACCAAGGAAAATTTGAACTTCCTGTATAAGTTTTGAATACATGCGTAGGCATATAACATACCACATGTAATAGCCTTTCTTCGTTTTGTATTTAGCAATGACATTATTATTATTACTTTTAAAGCACAAGCCCTCGTGAAATACAAACACTCCAAATAAAGCTTTTCAGATTTCTAAAGTGCCACAAGCGATTCCAAACCTGCCCGATATGGGATACTTCTAGCACACTAACAGAAACTGCCAGCTTAAACTCGCGCAAAAGTCTTGACCGTTTGTGGGGAGGCACGCTCCTGATGCGTGCCGTTCCAGCATGAGCTTCGGAACGCATCGGCTTTACGCGCGCTCCAAAGTCTCCGTGTGTGGCTAGCTTTTAAGTGACTGAAGTTTATGACTAAATCTGAGAATTGTATAAACAAAACCATATTGTTCCATGTTAAGACAAATATGAATAATATGACACATATGTTTTAAATGTTGGAGATCAAGCTCCATTAATATTAAAAACTTACCCAAAATAGGATTTGTTTTTGTTTATAATAGCCCTGTTTGTTGTTATTTTTATTTAACCATTGAATGTTTCTGTCAGGATTTCAATTTCTTTTTACTTTATCTGGATATTGCGACTCCCGCAAGAATAACATGAATTTAGAACGTGGATCAAAAGTATATACACAAATTGCTGACAGACGTAATTATATTTATTGACATTAAATTAATGAAAATTTCAATTTTTTTCTGCGAAGTTATATAATAATAAAACTTAGGTTTTTGTTACACCTTCACATGTAAGCAGCATTTAACTCATAGTGCTGATGCTTAAAATTTTTTAATTAATTTTTATTTATTTGGTCATAATATCTAAAATATTATTAACAAGAACATATTTCCTGAACATTATTTGCGGCATTTTCTTAATTTTTAGTTTTCCTTCTTGGGTTTTGCTACTTAATAAATAATTATCGTGTTTTGTTTGACAATAGTGTTATATCTTTTATTTTAAAGGTGGACCATAACAAATCCTTGCATAGGTATAATTTTAAGGAAGCCAATAATTTTCTTCTGCCAGCAATTATCAGTGTTTACTTGACACTGATTGGTGCGTGTAGATGATTTAGCTACACAATTGTTTTACATCTATATGCCGAAATTAATTACACCAAGTTGCAGTTGTCCACCCTGTTTCAGCTTTTCTATAATAAAACCGCTGCCAATTACTTGGGGATCAGAACTTCCTCACCGTAGTAAAATTTGACGTGTAGTAGAGTTTATAATAAAAGTAATTTTTGACATTTCAAAAAGTCACATTTTTTTGACGTTTCAAAAAAGTCACATTGGTGGAATGTCACCAATATTTTTTTTAGACATTGGGACCAATTTTGCTCAACTAACTCAATCTCTATCTTGACCTCTAGAATGTGTGTACCAAATTTGAAAGCTTTATCTCAAAAACTGTAGCTGCTATCGTGAACCACACAGACAGACACATACACGGACACACGGACAGAACTTTTTTTTTCTGTCTAAAATTTTGTGTATCTTCATAATTCATCGATTTTATTTATATATATTTAGAAAGTACATAACACTGAAACAGTTTTCTTTTACAAAAAAAATGTAAGACCACCGGTGATGCTCATGCAAATTTATTATTATTGTTACTGTTATTTAATTTTATAATAATTATTCATGTGGTATTAAGACGTGAAGCCCAGAAAAAAAAAGAAAATAAAACATATAAATAGAATAAATTTATTTAGCTATAAATCTTAAATCGTATTAAGGCAAACACGTTTACTCCTCAACTTCATATTTATTTTTATAATTGACATAAAAATTATTTCTTATCAGACAACTGATTAGAAAATTATATAATAAAATGGCGAAGGATCCGGTTGCACATTCTTAAATTTCTTCGTGAAGTGTTTTATTTTTGTTCTCGATTATTATAGATTATTATAGGCCTAGCTTTTATTAATATTGCGTACAAAATATTCGTCTAAAATGTAGAAATATTTTCAATTCGGCATAACATATATTGAGGAGGTTCTGTGAAGGGAAAAATGCTCCAATCTGTTTTTATGATGCACATATCCAAGGCATGATGATGAAAAAGCAGATTTAAAAATAGTCAATGCAAGTTATTGTATAACTTTAAAATTGGATCTTATAATACTCATTATACATAACTTTTGTATACGATTATATCAATTGTTTATAATGGCACCTGCAAAAACAGGAAAAAGTAAAACCGATTAATCGGTTTCCTCAGAAACCAGTTTCGGATAAAACCGGGCATAAACATACAGATCAAAACTGGTTAATTGGTTATCCGAAAACTGGTTAATCGATTATCTGAAAACCAGTTAATAAGAAACCAGATTAGATTGTGTTTATAATTTAGATTTTAGAAAACAAATAATTTTAAAATTTTCATTTCAGTAGATCAGTAAGTACTAGTATAAAAAAACTCGATACAACAATTTAATAAAACTATTATGTACTAGTTAAAATAGTAGTAAATTGTGGTTAGGATTAGGTTCATAGTTGGTAGTATGACGACCCAACCCCCCCCTCGTATCATTTATTGTTAATTAATCCTGGTCACGGCACCAGTGTGACGGCCCAACCCCCCCTCTCGTATATTTATTTTATTTTATTTGTGTTATCCTGGTCACGGCACCAGTTTGACAACCCAAACCTCCCTCGAATATTTTGTATTTAATTTCTTACCCTTTTTCTAAGTCTCAACTGTGTGAAGCAACAGGTAATACTTAATTAATTAATTGGCCTTTTTCGTGATCGTCTAATTTTAGTGGTAGGACCCCAAATTTGTTGTGTTATTATAACTTCACAGGTGCGTTTATAAAGTATGGGATTACTTTGTTTCATTTATAAGATTTAATTTTCTTTAATTTGATTTATATACTTTTAGCAATTATTATGAGCCTTACCTGCACTGCACTGATATATGTTTTAAAGAGTGACTAGTATCCATAAGATTTGGCTTTATGTTTATTATTACTAATGTACTTAGAATTCACTTTTGTACCTGGAAAGTAGTAATAAGTCAAAGAAACTCAAATAACGTTTTCACACCTTTTATTTCTATGCTTAGACAACTGTCTACAAGAAATAGATTACAAAACTTACATGAACAAAACCTTGTTACATGTACGGTGGACAACGGTCCACGAAAAATACATAGATATTTGGCTAGTTGAACCTGCAATGTAACCAAACCTGGTTACATGCGCGGAAACATCCGCCTCGTAGTTTAAATGACATATGTAGAACTCTACATATGGGTGCAAGAGATACTTTCCTTGTATGTGGCACAGAGTGTCCCCTGTCACATGCGCCGGGCAGAGACCGACAACCATGCCTTGTTATTTAATTTGCGGGCTGGTGCTACCACAAAACAGTACCACAAATACAACTGACGCTGGCCAGCGAAGATTCGATGCATATACGGAACTCCGACATATGACGAGCAACTGCCCGTATTGTTTTGGGTGTGTCGAATGCATGCCACCAGTCAAGGTTTAAACCAACATGAAACGAACTACCCCGTAGATTTGTTAATTTGGCAGACGTCGTCGCTTGTACTGCGGCACGCTTATGGAAGCGATAGCCATAAATCATTAAGCGGTATACACTGGTAATCTGGCCTCGGACCCCTGTCTAGAGACAAGGTCCGTCGTCAGAAGACTGCATGTTATTGTTGTCAGCGCATGTCCGCACCCACCCGACAGTGCCACTCTGATCCCCATACGGGTAGTGCAATTTGATAAAGTTACAGATATTGCAGAATCAACTGGACATTAATTCTTTTGCATATTATCTTATTTTGACCTAACTTGAGAAATGAATGAAAGTTTCACCTACTATTATCGGAATTAATATCGATGGTACTAATTATTAATAAACATGTAATGAGCAGTGCATTATAACAGAAACACCCTACCTGTAAATCATGTGGTACCACCGGTCAGATATTGTTAAAAACCGCGAAACTCAAGCATATAGAGTCGTACTTTGATTAGTGTTGCCATTTCACTCGGAACAAAGAAATTGACTTAATTTAATGACTTTTAGTGAGCTCGAGTACGTAGACAATGGCAACGCAGTATAAAAATGATTTAAATGCCGTTCTTACCAATTCTCGGACACATGGAGAGTTCAATGAGGTTTTCTCCCCGGGTTCCTGAGTAACCCCAGTGTTATTCGTCTCCATGTTGGCGGCGGCGTCGGCGGTGTACACGCCCTATTTCTAAGGCAGTGTACAGGTCCACGGTCACAGAGACCAGGCCACAGAGGTTTCGACAACCACTCGGTGGATCGCTAATTAAGCGGTGCTCCCTTAAACGGCGGTTAAGATAACCGGAGTCGTGGTTTCTCTTTGACTTCCAGGCTCCAGAGAGCCAGCGACCAGCACTGGGGTTGCCAAAGAGTTAACACAACGATGACGGCGGCTATAAGCTGGAAGAGCGGTCTATCTTTGACTTCCAGGCCCCGAAGAGCCTGCGACTAGCACTGGGGTTGCCAAACATCTTACCACGATTGTACGCCGCCTCGCGTATTTATATGATTTCCCGTGAGTGAGTTCGTTGTCCAAGCCTCCAGCTTGACGGAGATAGCCAAACGCTAAATTGCGTTCTTTAAACTTAAGATGCTTTAGGTGAGAAGTGATATAATGACTCTATGTTAATAGTCTTTGACCCTATTCTTAGTAAAACACTTACAACCCTACGTGTTTACGTCGGTTTGTTTATGTTATCTCTTCTCGGCTGGAGAATGCTTTAAGATTTTGTACAGTTTTGTCAATGTTTTAAAATATTAAATGAATACTGTGTGTTCTTTTAGTTCTGAATAATTTAGACTCTATAGTTTGAATGCATACGTTTTCTGCCAAAATTCTAAGAAAATGGTTGATCCTTTTTTTTATGTAATAATTAATTTGAAATTTAATGATATAAATGTTTGGAATCATTTAGTTTTATGTAAAATTTATAGGAAATTTATTCACGATGAAGCAGCCCAAGGCTTGGGGTGCTTCACTAGTGTATGCAGTGTGGAGTAATCCGTTTTAGAATATTTTTAACTTTGTTAAATAGTATACATATAGTAACTTGTGCTTGGCTGTATGGATTTTATCCCAATGCCATTAAAAAAAAATGTACTAGTTATTTAATACAAAGTGGGCTGAAAAGATTAGTGAATGTAACACCAACACACACACACACACACATGTATTCTAACTAGCGATCACAAAAGTAAAAGTACATTGTCTATAGTTATTTATTTGTGGCATTCTATAATGTTTCCTCTCACCTTCTTGAGGTTTTAAGCCACTGTCCTATAAACTATTAAAAAAAAATTATTAAGTAAACTTCTGCTCCAGAAGGACTGTTCCATAAAAACATATAAACAGAAAACTGTCGCGTTTGAAATTGCTAAAAAGGAAATAAAAGAAATTTTTCTCTAATTTTGAGAACAGAATGAGAGTATTCCGCTACCTCCCGATCTCTAATTCTATATAAATATTGCATAATAAGATACGAGACGTTGAAGTTGAAAACAAAAACTGCAAAGAAAAAAATGCAAGGCATTGTTTTTTCTGCTTTTATTTAGAGCACACGCACGGCGCACGCCATGCATGAGTCATGTCATAACGAAAGACTAGCTAGACTTTTTAGTGTTGTAGTTGTATATACTGTCTGGTCGGGGAAAGAAGACCCGCGGAAAGAATGTAGTTCTGCATTCAATCACAATTAAGCAATTAAGCGTAAATAAAATAAATGAATTAGTGCATGGCAAATTTTTGCAATTGTTTGCATCTGCACCTACTCATTGGGAGAGATATTATATCCCTAGTATATGGTTTCGCAGAAAGCTGGCGACTTATCATAGAGTTGGCAGAAATTTGCGGCGGGACATAGGCGTACGCATCATAATAAGCGTAATACAAGAAATTAACAATAAACTGTTACAATTTATAACAATGTATGCACAACTTACCCTCTTAACTAGCTTGATTATCACAAACTAGAGAAGATCTGTTAAAACTTTGCAGCATCAGGTATTTTTCTATGGTCGTCTCCATCAGTGATGTTCACTGTGGTGAAAAAATATGCGAACGACCGTTCGACATCTATTGATGTAATAAGGGCATACTTAAAGTAGTCTTTGAACATACTTAACAGATCTAGGGTTGCACCATCAGTACCACCACAAATTTGTCTTAATCTGGTGTCTTGCTTTAACACATGTGCGAACTTTTCTCTAACGCGCTCATTTGTTGCGTCACCTATTGCGTGTAACAGTCGATTTACTTCGTCCACTATTTGCAGTGACTCCGCTAACGACAATGCACTGTTTTGTAAGTTTTGTATGACGTCATGTAGTCTTTTATAGTTCTTGTGAATAGTTTTTAAAACTGTTTCAACGGAAATATCTTCGAATTTTGTCTGGCTCTCAGGATTGAATTGCAGTATCACAGTTTTTATTTGTTGTAAATATTCAGCAAAATAAAAAGCTGCCTTCAACCATGTTCCCTAACATGTAAAAATCGTCTGTGGTGGTTCGGGAATACCGGGACACTTGCTTTGAAATGCGCGAAGACCTTTAGGAGATGTAGGGAACACTTTTTTTGTACTTGCTGTTAATGCATCTACCTCTGGAAAACCTTGTCGAATATGATATAAGGAAAACACTTTACTTTGTTTTTTATCACTAATTTATTATAACTTAAACGTTATTGCAGTTCCGGCACCTTAACGTGCCATTTTCAAACCATTGATTACAAATGAATGAATTTACAAAGGTACATTTATGACCTGACAGGTTGTATTAACAAGAGTTTGGAAATTTTGACAATAAACATTAACGTAATTCAAAAAGTTGATTGAAGATGAAGTTACTTTGTGAAAATCCATTTTGATTTAAAAAATTATAAACACTTTTTATTACTTGTCTAATTTTCACTTTATTTGTTATTTTACAACTAGTTTCATCCTATTCGGTTTACTTTTTGGTTTACTTGAAAATGTCCGAATAGGATGAAACTAGTTGTAAAATAACAATTAAAGTGAAAATTAGACAAGTAATAAAAAGTGTTTATAATTTTTTAAATTAACGTAATTACTTAGAATGAGATAAATGAGATTGCAAAATAGTAGGATTTGAATGCATTAAAGAAGGTTGATTGATGTAGATCTAACTGGTCATTTAGAATGTTTTCGGGACTTTTGTTGGATTTAAAAATTTTTATGGATTCTAATAAATTAAATTTTTGTAACGCCATATCCTAAAATGACATTAAATTGGACAGTTTCAATGAATCAAAACAATGTCATTATTGTCAAGTGAAAAATAAAAAAAAAGTGTGAAATAAAGAAATTTTATTTCACAGTGTGAAATAAAGAAATTTTATTTCACAGTGTGAAATAAAACTTAATAGTCAACAGATAACAAATTAAAGTTCTTACATCAAACATTTATTAATTATTAACAAATTTCATGAACAATTTTATTCATAATTTAACGAAAGTTTATGTGAATAGTACTGTTACTAACATTATTTATATTTATTCCTGGAATTATAGGTTCAAATGTGCGAGGAATATTTGATTAATTTATATTAATATGGTGGTTGGTCTGATTTTCACCAACGACTACATGGGCAGACATAGTCATTTCTGTAGTATTGTTTGAAAATATCTGTTTTGAAATTTCCTTTTTGTTCTGGATGCTATCTTCTATATATCCCTCAGCAACTGTTGAGGATTTCCATCCCCATGACGTTTTAAGGTAAGAATATCAGCTCCAGAACCAGCTAATAGTGATGCCGAAGATCTCCTAAAGCTGTGACCCGTATATTGCTCAGGAATAGATAAGTTAAGGTATTTAGCTATAATACTTGGTATTTTTGAAAATGTATTAATACCAACTCGTTGGACCGTAAATTTTTTTCCTCGATATTGGAAAAAAACCCCTTTGTGATTCACATGAGTAGGGCGAATAGCTGCATATTTATCATAAATATTTAGTAGATTTATTTCATTAACTGTCTCACCAATTACCGTAAAAGCCCTTTCAATGTGGGTCTTCGAATCAGGTACTTTAACAACCAGCATGCAGTATTTTCTCACAATGTCATCAATGGTCATATTGTAGAGTTCCTCTCGACAAGCGCCAGCTAAGCCCATTATTAATACAACTTTCAACATTAAAAACTGTTCATCTGGTGCTTCTAGTAAAAAACGTTCAACATCTGCTCTGTCAAAAACTTTAGATTTCTTAGCCCTATACGCGTTTACTTTTTGATAATTGGATGCATCTACATTATTCTTTACATTCCAAACTGCTTTAAGCATCGAAAACTTGGACCAGCAGCGACTTGAACATTTTAAAGTTTTTGCTTTTTCAGATAGATAAGTCAAAAGAACAGACTCAGATATGTTACTCACAATTTTCTGCGTACACCGGTGCATAAAGAAATCATATTCTCTTTCGTACAATTTTCTACATTTCGCTGGTAATAAATCTAAAGTTGCAGCAATTGCTTGCTCCCTGATTTCCGTAGGAGTACCAAGAATAAAATCTTCCTCACGATCACTCATTTTGTTCCAAGTAATAATTATTGTAAAGTAGAATGTGTCAAGTGCGACGTTTAAATCGTTCAATATTTAGTTGTTTTATGATTGGTTTCTGTGGAAACAGCAATAGAATTTAGTCATTACAAGGTAACCTTGTCAATTTTCCGTATTTTTACAAAATTATACTGTTTTCTAATTTCGAATGGCCATACAAAAAATTTTGTATATAACTCGAGACTAAAATGTGTTTTTTTTTACTCGTGTGGTTTATAGCACTCGCCTTCGGCTCGTACTATAAACTCCCCACTTGTAAAGAAACACAATTTTAGCTACTTGTTATTAATATACAATTAATTGTTTTTTGTTTTTCTATAATTCTTTCTTTTAATCCATTTTTTATTAGACACCATAAAAACAATAGCCCTAAATAACGGATTTCAAGAAAGAATTATAGAAAATTTAATTAACAAAGAACAATTTAAATTAGGCTGTTACAGCATTTACCCACATATTAAAAAACCTGGAAACGATAAATATGTATCCCTAACGTATTATGGCAATATTTCTGAAAAAATTAGTAACACATAATCTTAAAGTTTGTTTTAAGTCAGCTGCCAAATTATCAGATATATTTTATAATGCTAAAGATAAAACTAGTTATTTAGATAACCCAGTAGTTTATAAATTAATATGTCAGGACTGTAATGCCTTCTATATAGGTCAAACTGTTCGTTCATTTGAATTAAGATATAAGGAACATTTACGTTCGTTTAGATTTTAAAAAACAGACTCAACTTTCGCAAATCATACTTTAGAGACAGGCCACAATTTCCCAAATCTAAACGATTTAAACATATTACATGTACAAGAAAAAGGCTTTAAATTAAATTTATTAGAATCCATAGAAATTATTAAATCCAACAAAAGTCCCGACAACATTTTAAATGACCAGTTAGATCTATATCAAACAACCCTCTTTAATGTATTCAAATCCTAACCTTTTGCAATCTCATTCTAAGTAATTACGTTAATGTTTATTGTCAAAATTTCCAAACCCTTGTTAATACAATCTCTCAAGTTATAAATGCCCCCAGTACCTTTGTAAATTCATTCATCTGTAATCAATGGTTTGAAAATGGCACGTTAAGGTACCGAAATCGCAGTAACGTTTAAGTTATAATAAATTAGTGTTAAAAAACAAAGTAAAGTGTTTTCCTTATATCATCATGATTAACTATCACAAAGTAACGGCTTCCGCAATAGAATCCTTGTCGAATAGTTTCTGCCACAAGATGTAAAGCATGCACTTTACACGTAACATGTACCAACCTACAACCGTGTTCTTGAAGAGAACGGCCTACCAAACGTATCGTCGCGGCACCATCGGTCACAAACATCAACACTTGACTTGTCGACAGATCAAATTTTTCTAACGTCTCCAGCACCACTCGCGTAATTGTTTTGCCAGTACACTCAGTTAGTCTTTTGCTAGCTAGTAATAGTGGAAATGTCGGTTTAAGAGAGTCCACTACACGTACTATAACATTTACAATAGAAAAAAAATAATTATATTATAATTTATTATATTTTAGTTTACTTGAAAATGTCCGAATAGGATGAAACTAGTTGTAAAATAACAAATAAAGTGAAAATTAGACAAGTAAAAAGTGTTTATAATTTTTTAAATTTACAATAGAGTTTTTTTTACGATCTGTCGTCTTGTCAACACATAACCACAGCCGCATATTATTTAATACACATTTGATCTTATTTACAATGTCTTCGCGTACAGTTGGTACGAAGTTACGCAACGTTGCGCGACTTGGTAACGTCACCTATTAGTATTTATTTCAGAACTCCCGAAATGATTGTTTATCGAGTATGTGCAGCGGGACATCACAGGCAATCAGCATTAACAGTAAATCGAATATAAATTGTGTTTTCGAAGGCAAGCAATTTTTTTTATTTTCATTCTGCACAGTATTTACATGACGTCTACAATCATATTTATCCCAGTACATCAGGTTTGTCTCGCATACCTTACAAACTATTGTAGCACCATTATAGAATGAATCCGGGAATTCACTGATAAATTTATTCACTATGTCAGCGTATGGCCGTTTTTTATCCTTGCGCATGTCTGACATATTTTATTATTAAATTAATATCAACAATAAAATGCAACAAATAAAATTATCAACAATACAACAACAAAATACAACGGAGGGGAATAAATTAACGTGTAAACACTACGACATACAACAATGAACTAGTCTCGCGGTTCGCTTCGATTTGTCCGCCAGCCGGTCATTGCCTCACCAGATATCTATCTACCTGCTATTGCACCACTGAATAGCTACCCGACTTGCCTACTCTACTTATCAGTTATCGGCAATACTTTCCCTTGCCGCGCGAGCCTTCTTTCACCGGTTGGACAGTTATATTGTGTTTAATTAATATTCACAAACTACGTCAAAATGACAAAATACAAAACATATCAAGTTGTTGCCACCTGCCCGTCTGTAGTTTCAGATTTCAACAACATTTTAAAAATAGAAACGCATATTAGCTAATTATTCGAATAGTCGGTTTTTCGAATAACTGGTTGACCGGATAACCGGTTTTTCGATTATACGGTTATCCGGTTAACCTGTTATCTGAATAACCGATTAACCGAGAGACCAGTTTTCGATTTTGTATAAAGCCGCGAATAATCCAAAACCGAGTAACTGGTTATTCAGAAAACCGATATCAGTTGCCAGCATTAGTTTATAAATAAATTGCGACGATATCTACTATTCGATGTGTAAATACATTCACATATACACTGATTATTGATTAAATTAAATATAACACAATGAATTATGTAATATTTATAAAATTAACAAATACTTGCTTACAATATTTTCGTTAAAATACTAAAAACACACTATGTATTCTTGCACAAACGAACCCATATAAAAAACTATTCTTTATCATAATAATTATAGATCCTTCTAAAGAAATAAAAGAAATAGGTCAAATCTATATTACACCATTGTCGTATTAGAGCTGTATATATTTAGATACAACTAGTTGTAAAAGCTGAAAGTACATGAAAACTACTTCATTCATCTAGTAATTAAATACGTACCAAAATATCTATTCGACAAATTAAAGTTAAAAATAGCTTTAACGTAACACTTAACACTAGAAATTAAAGGCGTAATTTTTTAGCTACACCTAAACATTGACCTGATATGAGAAATATATAAATAGTTTTTAATATTTTTTACAATTATCTTATACAAGGTGGCGCACAGCCCACTGACGGACATTAGTGCGGGATAACTTTTATCATAAAAATAGTGTAGGAGCAATAAATATACGATAAAGGAATGGGATGGCAATTTTATTTTTCAAATATTACATCAGTTAGGCGATTCTCACATTGTCTTCACATTTTTCACATTTTCAAAAACTCTTCTTAAAGTTCGTTGTTGCCATTTCGTTACAAATTTCAAGTTTTGAATCCTCGAGTGTAAGAGGACGATTGACTCTTTCTTTTAGGCATTCTCATAAAAACAAATTGGAAACTGTTAGATCTGGGGAACTAGCAGACCGAGAAATATGGCCAAAGCGTGAAGTCACAAAATTAACGACTCAAGAGTTCAATGTGCTGTATGACATGTGATACCATCTTGCTGGAAATACACTCACTCTTTGTGTTTTCAGTTTTGGTAGTAGAAAAAATTGTAACATGGATATGTACCGCTCAGTTAGCTTCTCCATCGTCGTTTTGATAAAAATATGGTTCAACTATACCAAATGTTCCAACTCTAAAGCATACAACCACTTTTGGAGAATGCAATGGTTGCTCATGCGTTTCTTGAGAATCCTGCTGCGACCAGTAACGTAGGTTTTGTTTATTTACAAAACCTGATAAATAAAGCCGGCAAGTTGTAAGTCAATCCATCGTGCTAAGGTAAAGGCCAGTGTAAGACATGCACTGAGAACTATGCATTTCAACAGGTTCTCAGCGATCAGTAGATCGCGGCTTGTCGCTAGGTAAAGTTTATACGAAGTCAATTGAAATTGGTCATTGTTAAAGCACAGGACTGTGCGCACTTAACTTGATATTTTGTCCTATGCATTTAGCAATGGTATCGAGAATCAAATGGTAGTTGAAATTGTGCAGGTGAGTCCGAGACTGTCAATGTAATCAGCCTGAACGAACCATCTACGACTGCACGTGTTTTAAAGATAATAAAACGGACAGGCCCACTAGTATAAAAAAAACTCATTAAATCGTTTCTCCGCAATTACGGAAACTTGTGAGATGTGCCGGCATTGGCTATGTTTTGAGGACGATGGGCGACGATTGGCTGGGATCAGGATATTCGTCAATCCGGTTGGTCGGTGGGTGTTTGAATTTATATCAGTCAGGAGTCAACGTGGACTCGGATGTTACCTATTTATTTATTACATTTGTCCAGTGCAGTGCAGAAATAACTATTATAATATCAAGGTGGTTCGGTTTATACTTAGTGTTCATATTGGTAAATATTTATTACTACATAAAAGGTATTTAAGATATTGTATTAGGTATTTACTAATTTACCATGGCTTTCTGGAGACCATTTGAAACAGAAGATAATATAATAACGCCCGAAAATCCCGAAATAGTTGAGCCTGTTATTGTCGAGGAAGACGAAATAAATTTAAAGTTTCAAAATAAAGATTTACACGTACAAAGTCAACGCATTATTTTAAATATATATGAACGTTTAAAAAGCGAAAATCGTGAAAAATGTGAGAAAGAAATAATAGAACGTATTAACGAATTAACTAAAATATCAAAATCAACAATTTATCGTGTAATTAAAAAAGGAGATGTTATAGATCACGGTACAAATAGGAAACGGAAAAATATGAAATTAAAAAATATTGATGATGCTACCAAAGATGTAATACGGCGTATAATTTATAATATGTATGAAAAAAATATAGTTCCTACGTTAAAAATGATTCGAGAAAAATTAAGCGATTATCCTGATTATAATTATAGTTCTTTAGATACACTACGAAATGTTTTATTAGAATGCGGGTTTAAACATAAAAACTTGACAGTCGTATGGTAATTATGGAATCACGACGTATAGTAGCACTTCGGGTAGATTATTTGGAAAAAATCAGAGAATATCGTAAACTAAACAGGCATATAGTGTATCTAGATGCGCCGATTATAATTCAACCTGGTAATGATTCCTCTTCAGAAAGTGAAGATTCGGACTCGTCAACTTTTAGCCTTTAACTTTTTTAATATAGATATATTTTCAGAACAAAATATTTAGATATTATATTAGGTATGAAGTTTACTTTTTTTATTGTTACATTTCTTGGAATATATTTTATTTAGTTGACAAGAAATTTTAATTTAAGTTACTTTATTCTAGAGACATATTTTAATTTTGTTTTTATTTCTGTTTTATCTAAACAAATATTTATTTTTGTGGTACTAATTCTTTGCTTTGGTTAAGAAACTTACATTTTTATTTTTGTTTTAGAAGAAACTTTTATTTTATTTTTTACTATATAACATCCTTGCCCCTCGCTAATCTAACCTGTCCCATTCCCTCATCCTGGCAAGGATATGTTCATACCTTCTCGTTGGTCCTTGCAGAGCAATAACATATTTCAATATAGTATGGGTTAACTTTAAAACTAAACCCAATAAATTTAAATATTTAGACTTTATATCTAAAACTGATATAATATTTCAAAAATATTTTATTGGCGAAATGAACAAAAAATAATAAAAATTAATACAATTTTCAAACAAGTATAAAATTTTCTTATGACAAGCATTTCTATTTACCTCCGCCCATGTACAATAAAGAGATGCTGACGGTTTTTGCAGGCTTTTAGTTTTTATACGATTTCAATTGACTTCGTACAAACTATACGGTTAATCGATGGTCTCTTAATGCGTTTACTGCATTCTAGGTTATAAATACTTTTATTAGTTTTATTGTGATTCTAGTAGTGCGTATTTATATATTTTATTTATTTTCTTGTTAGTTTTTAATGTGGTGTAATGGATGCCGCAAATGAAAAAGCGAGTCACGTTTGTTGTTACAAAAGTTGCAGAAATAAACAGTACACTGGGACATTGGAAATATTTTTTTTTGGCTTGTGATCCTGAAAAGTAAGTAATATTATCTGAGGAAAATATAAATTACAAATTTGTCATTTACACTACTCTTAATTATTGTTAACAGGGCTACTGGATACAAAAAAATATGCATATGTTTGTATTTTCCGAGGCGTTTTCTGAAGTTACAAAAAAATGCACAAGTTTTTTTTACTAAGAATATTAAGGAGAACGCGAAATCAAAATTGGTACTAAATTTAATTATTACTAATGGCATCGATATTTTTATGCGAACAAAATTAATATTTTTCAACGTTTTATCTTTTTTTTTAAACTATTTTACTTTGACACCGCGTCACTTAAGTCAAGCGCTGTATCGGCAATATTTCTAAAATATCAAGAAGAGTGCTCTAAGAAAAAAAATACCAATATTTTACACTCTTAAATTTATTGACAGAAATTATAAACTAGCAAACAAAACAGAAAATTAATAGCTTGGAGACATCAATAAAGCATTTGTTTCTTTTATACCTAGCCATTTTATTTTGTAACCAAAAAAATATGTAACAGTCATTATTCAATTATTATATAAATAAAATATTTTGCCTATTGTGTATTTTGTTTCGTTTATCTAGAAAATCTACAAATTTTTTATTTTAAACATGTAGTGTCAAAAAGTGAAATATGTAAACCTTGCTGCACAAACAGCAGACGATACTATAGAAGATTTATTAATGATGCAAGTGTACACTGACAACCATAAACAACTGTTAATGGACATGATATAAGAGTTAAGTCTTTGTAAGATACACCATGTCCCTCACCAACGCTTGATAGAGTGCATTGCATCGAGCCAGCTTTACTGATAAATGGAAGTCAGCCTCATCAATAATTACTCATAAGAAGCTTATTAATTAGATTAGATTGTTCTTGTAATATTATTAACATTGTATTGCTAAAGTGCAATCACGCCTGTCTGTCTTTGACGAAAAGCTTTTCTAGACTGTTTGAATTTTATATGGATCAAATTCTTGCACTTGTGCACCATCCCCAGTACTCCTCTTTCTCGAAATTCCCAAGGCTTAAACTTGCTGTCGGAGTAAACGACGTTCCGTGAACTCGGACATGTAAAACATTTACAAAGAGATTACCAAATAAGTAGAAAATTACACAATTTCTGCAAGGCAAATTACAGGGAATAATGATATACATAAGTCATACATTCATCATGAAGTTGTTTAGAGCAAATACATTGCATCCTTCACCCAACACAGGTGATATAAATATGAATTATGAATAAATGGATAAGAGGAAGAGGTGAGTTGGAAAGGCCTGTAAGTTCGCCTGACCTTATCCCACTGGATTTCTTTTTGTGGGGCCGACTAAAAATCAAGGTTTATCAAACAAGACCTATCATATTTGATCATATATAATTTTACATTTTTAAAACGCTCTATCTCGGACAAGGATTAACCGCATTCGAAAAATATAGAGAATTAAAAAAAAATTGTTAAATCGAAAGCTAGGAAAAATTGGAAAACATGCAGTGAAAATCTCAATCATTCCACTCCATCTAAAGTTTTATGGTCTCAGGCAAAAAAGGGTTCCTGTTAATAGTACCACAGGCTCTAACCCTGAACTACAGGATGATGATTTCTTTAACCAAATTGCTCCCTCTAGCGTCCATACTAACCAACAATCTACTCCGCTATTCTCTCCCTTAGAGGGACATTTTTTCTCCCGGCCGTTCACTATACACGAACTTAATTTAGCTATTGCTAGCTCTCCTAATACTTCTCCAGGATTCCACGAAATTAAATATCCTATGCTAGTTCATATGCCACCAAATGCTAAAAACTTCCTGCTAGACATTTTTAATGAAATATGGATACGTGATGCTGATACCGAAACAGTAGTTGTAATCCCTATTCTCAAACCCGGAAAAGACCCAAATTTACCTGGTTCATATCGGCCAATCTCTCTGATGTCATGTGTTTTCAAGACTTTTGAACGAATGATCAAAAATCGACTGGAATGGTAGTTTTGCCCTCTTGTCCCTCTTCCAAGTTGGTTTTAAAAAAGGCTTAGGTACAATTGACGAAGTTTCTTACTTGCTAACTGATAACTACTCAGAAAATACTTTTTTGGGAGCTCTTTTCCTGAACTTAAAAGCAGCATATGATAGTATTCATTTATATATTCCATCTACTTACATCAAACATTATTCCATCCCAGATTATACTGCAGATATTATAACAAGTTTATACCGTAATAGGTGCACTTAATTAAGAGGCTTGGATAATAAGAAAATCGGACATCGTCTTAATTCGGTTGGTCTTCCTTAAGGAGAAGTACTTAGTCCCATTCTTTTTAAAATTTATACTTTCGGTTTCACTCCCATATGCAAAATTCTTGTAATATAATACAGTGTGCAGACGACTTTTGCTTCTACTTTATACAGAAAATATAATATTTATATTTATAATTTAAGCTTTGCTGCTAGGCAATTACAGATTTGGTTCTTTGATCACGGTTTCGAGGTTTTAGTGGAAAATTCAATACGCACAATATTTACAATACATAACACACCAAATGTATGCCAGCTAAAATTATGTAATCATACCTACTCATATAAAACTCTTATTAATTACTTAGGAATTATTCTTGGTAAAAAACTTAACTGGGGAAGCTGTGTCGACAGTATAGTATTTAAATGTGAAAAAGATATAAACTTCTTAAAAATGATTGCTAAAACCTGGTGGGAAGCCCATCAAGTATGCTTTAAATCTTTTACCACTCATATGTACGTTTCATAATTGATTATGGGTCAAAATTATATGGATCAGCTAGTAATTCAAGATTAGATGCTGTACAAAATAAAGCCTTACGTATTTGCATAGGAGATATGAAATATTCCTCTCTAGTTCCCTTGCACGCAGAAACTCAGGAACCGCTTTTACAATATCGTCGATAACTTCTTAATGAAAAATATGTCCCACAAGCCGACAAGCCGAATACAAGCACTTACCAATCGTTTCAAAAATTAACCAACTGAATTCGTCTGATTTAACTAGTAGGTACTGGTCAAAAAAAAAATTCGCCCCCTCCCTATGTTCTGGATTTCGTGAATTAAGTAAGAATACTACTTATAATTTGCTCAAAATCTCAGATATATCATATTAGGATTTAGACTATTTTGACCTTTTTTTCGAACCTCAAATTATAATTCCATCCTTCACAGTCATACCTAGTCTTAGTTTCATAATTCTAATGAATTTGGAATCAAGATTTCAAAGTTGTACACAAATTTACACTAAAATTTCTGATAGCGTAGGATGTGCTATATATTAAATTTGACCCTAAAATAAAGCTGGTAAAAAATACATCTGTATTTGTTGGTGAAGCCATAGCAGTGTTTAAGGCCTTAGAATACATTAAAGGTAACCATTTCAGGCAAGCAGTAATTTTTACTGATTTCTTGAGTGTATGATCACGTTTAAGAAATACGCATTCAATTTTATCCACACAGATTCATATATACTTCTCAGAAACCTTTTTACTCTGTAAATTACATAAGGATGGGTTTCTTGTCCATTTTGTTTTCGTTAAAACTCATTTAGGTATATCTCATAATGAGCATGTTGACAATCTTGCAAAAAAGAGTACTATGTGTGGCTTAAATTTAAGCTTTAAATTATGTTTATCGGATTGTATAAATTTATCTAAAAATAAATCCTACAATATCTGCTCAAAATCATATGAACAGTATCGAGCAGGTAACGCAATGAGCCACTATTCTCAAGTAGTAGAACATCTCCCCAAAACCCCATGGTTTGAGAATTTAAATATAACTAGGTTGTTCATAACTACAATTTGTAGAATAAGAGTTGGTCATGCTTGCGTTCCCAAACATTTGAAAAGGATTGGAGTATTTGAGTGAGATACCTGTAGTACATGCGGTACTCTGGGCGATCTGGACCATATTTTTTTTAATTGTAAGAACCATCCAAGTGATATAGAAAAACTCTTAAGAAAATTAGTTAATATTAATGTACCACTTCCCACTAATTTAACTCATTTATTGTCTCTTAAAAATATTGACATTTACTACCAACTGGTAAAATTTTTAAATAGGATAAAACTACTTCTATAAATAATGTGCATTATACATTAGGCTAGCTTTGTGATCCATATATGTATTTCCCTTTGTTATATATAACCCCCCTTGCCGTGCCCTCAGTGTGTTATGGAAAAGCCCGATAGGCCCCTGGGCGAGAAGAGAGTGTCCTTTGTTAACATTATCTTTGTGTCTACTATTTGATTTTTTTTAAGTTGGTTTAGGTTAATTTAGGAATAAAAAAGTATATAACCTCAGCAATTGGCTGGACAGGGTCTATTGCAAAAGAAAAAAAAAAAAAAATATATATATATATATATATATATATATATATATATATATATATATATATATATATATATATATATATATATATATATATATATATATATATATTATATATATATATATATATATATATATATATATATATATATATATATATATATATATATATGTTGTTTTTCAGGTTTTCGCGGGTGGTGAATGTTAAATTCGTTTTCCGGGTATACTCCCGCGTAGGTGATAGGCCCCGAGAGGGACCGTGGTTGTCTGAACGACGTTTCGGCAGAATCTCATCTGCCATCTTCAGGTTCTAACAGATAACTGCTTACTGCGGCTTCTGGTAACTCGAACTGAAAAAAAAATAATAATAATAATATTTTTTTTTCAGTTCGAGTTACCAGAAGCCGCATTAAGCAGTTATCTGTTAGAACCTGAAGATGGCAGATGAGATTCTGCCGAAACGTCGTTCAGACAACCACGGTCCCTCTCGGGGCCTATCACCCACGCGGGAGTATACCCGGAAAACGAATTTTAACATATATATATATATATATATATATATATATATATATATATATATATATATATATATATATATATATATATACAAATATGTACATAAATCTTGGCAATGCAGTTATTTAATGGCTAAATTAAATTAAAAATCTTTGTTTTTATCAAGCTTTCGGAATTTCTTTATTCCATTACCAAGTTATCTAAAAAAGTATAAATTATAATATTTAAAAAAATTATTAATACAAACGTGATTATTAGAATAAAAATTGTTACATGGCACAAACACTTTTTTGAATAAAATGTGTATAATATTAGGAATAGAAAATGAAAATAGTTCAGTTTAGACAATTTAAAAAATAAATATACAAATAGTAACAAAACTTTACCAAGGATGTTAAAGAAATTCATAAAAATATATCAAAGCATCTATAAACAACTAGTAAAATTTTGTTAAATAAATTAAAATTATGATAGTCTTTTTAGATCATTATTAAGTTCCAAAATGTAGGTATAAATTTTACTAAGATTATTAAAACCAGTTCTTTTGTACAAACAATTAGGTTCATTATTTATGTATATAATATTTCCAAAAATATTCTCTTATGATAGTTATTTTCAATATCTAAAATTATGGTATCTATAGAATTAAAAGAATGATCCATTACATGTATTTTATTCAAACAAGTTTTTGTGCCATGTAACCATTTTTATTCTAATAATCACGTTTGTATTATAATAATTAATAATTTATTTAAATATTATAATTTACACTTGTTGGTTTAACCTCTTGTGCCATTTAATATTTCCTTATGTAATTTTTATGGCAAGAAAAACAAATATCAGGATTTTTTCCAAAAATATTGTGTTATCATCGAGCTACAGAATTTATTCCATTATGTTTCCATACTGTATTTTAGGATAATGCTACATGAACCTTTCCGATTTCTAGTGCAAAATGGAATTATTGACACTACTTCATAAAACATTAATATTAAGCATACTAAATTTTAAATATAAACTAAAAGTAGAACCTTTTCAGTTATTAAGTGTGGGTGGAAGATACATACTTAACAAAATTAAAGGGTGACTAGAGGAAAGACTATGTTTCATGCTAATTTATTACAATAATAAATGTTTGTTGTAATTACATTATTTAAACTTTATGACTCTATCAATATACACGATTTCCATGAAGAAACGTAATAACAAAACTTTTCCAAAGTCACCCTGGAAATTAATTACATTTAATTCACGAACTGAATCACGATTCTAAAGTGTGCTTGTTTAGAATAATCAATTGTTTATTTAAAAGTAAAAGTAGGACTTAGTTACATGCAATTTCAATATTTTATTACAGTTATCACTTGGACACCGCCAGCCAGGGTGGATATGAAATGAATAAATAAATACCCATATTTAATGATGCGGTTTATTAAGTTTAATAACTCTTTACATAAATATATCATAATTGGAAAAAGTTTATTACCATACAGTTTGAAGAAATTGCTATTAAAAATCATATCACAAATGTCATTAATAGTTTATCTTTCAAAGTGTCGATTTGTGGTCCGTTTCGGTATACTTTTGAATTATACACGAGCAACTCAAAATAAATATCTTACAAGCTTCGCGGAATAAAATTACAGCTGAAAATCTAGGAATAAGTAGAATGGTACAGTAAAGTTTAACCTTAACTGATAAGTAATATTTAAAAATGGAGGAAAATAATTGGAGATATTGTTAAAGACTCCTCGATGTAAAAACCGCATACATTTAAGGAGAATATATTGGATTTTCGGTTTATATACCGGGTGTAACAGGATCATGGTACAACCCCTTTTTTCCTTTAATTTTGAATGTAATTGATTGAAATTTGGAATATCTTATATACATAATAAGCAGCATTTTCTGACATCCAAGTGATTTTTTTTCACTTCCTGTTTCGCCGGAAGTGACACCAACTTTCAATTTTTAAATGGAACGCCCTATATATTATTGCATTTTTAAATTCTGCATAATTTTCTGAATCCAACGATACCAAATAAGTGACATTTCAAACGTCAATATTTTTTTATACCATAATTTTTAATTTTCCATTTAAGTGTACCATGACGGTTCCGATTTATTCTAAATGACACGTGTAATGCTAGAAAAATCGAAATCCCGTCAAAAATACTAAATTACGTGATTTATGAGCAAATGAACTTCATCAAAATGGTTTTTGGGGAACACCAAATTTTTTTCAAATGGAACCATATTGGTACTGTCGTACCATTTATTAGTACTATTAATAAGGAATTTATTCATATGTCGTATTAAAATGTGCGATAAATACAAACAAAATTACAGCTAAAATACGAATAATAAAATAAGAATAATACAATTTTGTTCTAATTACCTTGTTTTACATAAGGTGGCTTTGGAATACAAAAAATGAACCCAAAACATTACAACAGTTGTTCAAAATGCTGTCCATTAACGTCAATGCACTTCTGAACTCGCATAGCTGTTTCTCGAAGAACGTTCGGCAATTACTGGGCCATTATGCTATTAATTGCGCGTCTTACTCATAGCTCCAGGCCTTCACGCGTTGTAATGGCGGTTGCGTAGACAATATTTTTTAAATGACCCCAAACAAAGAAATCAAGGGGTGTTAAATCAGATGATCTGGGCGGCCACCTCACAGGACCATTCATCGAAATTATGTTTTTTCCGAATCTCCGTTGAAGGTAATCAATTACTATCCTTGAATTATGGAGAGGAGCGCCATCTTGTTGGAAATACATCCCTCGTCGTAAATGGAAACGTAATTCAGTTAAACTGTCCGCAATTTCATTTTGCAGAAATCCCAAGTATCTGGCACCAGTCAGGGATCCTTCAAATATTATTAGACCACTGATTCTACTACCGATTATTCCAAGCCAAACATTAAAACCGAACCGCACTTGAAAGTTACCCTCCCGTAATAAATTTCGATTTTCTTGTGACCAATATTTTGTATTTTGTCGGTTAAATAATCCCAAATTTGTAAACCTAGACTCGTCCGAAAATAAAATCATTACCAAAAAATCATTGTTTGGTTGCACGTTATTCTGCAAAATCCAATTGCAATATTCCATCCTACGTTCGTAATCGTTTTCGTACAAGTGCTGGTGCAATTGGTATTTAAAAGATTTATAGTGGTATTTGTGTAAAATTTGGCTTACTGTTTGGTGACTGATTTCCAATTCAAACCCAATTTGCCTTAAAGAAACAGTCATCAATTTCTGCTCGAGCCAAAACATTAATTTCCATTCCATCATCAAGAAGGAAATTTTCTTCGGAATCATTATTGGGCTCACTTCGGAATTGATTTTCAAGACGATTAAAATAATTTCTCGCTGTACATTGTCTAATAGGATATCGTTCGGCATAAAGGTGTCTAGCCGCAACGGCATTTTTTCTACATTCCCCCATAAATAATTATCATGTCCACTATACATCTCTTGTATAAATTTGCGGCATTTTGAACACAATTTACAAGAATTTTTAATAATTTTTAAAGACACACCGGTAAACCAACAAATGTTTGACAAGCTAAATATTTCATTGTTTTCAAAGCCACCTTAGTTAGTTACTTCTTAACATTTAATTAGAGCAAAATTGTGTTTTCTTTTAGCTGTAATTTTGTTTGTATTTATCTCACATTTTAACACAATATATGAATAAATTCCTTATTAATAGTACTAATTGGTACCACGGTACCAATATGGTTCCATTTGAAAAAATTGAATTTTTCCCCAAAAACCATTTTGATGAACTTTATTATGCTCATAAATCACATAATTCAGTATTTTTGACGGAATTTTGATTTTTCTAGCATTATACGAGTTATTTAGAATAAATTGGAATCGTCATGGCACACTTAAATGGGAAACTAAAAATTATGTTATAAAAAATATTGACGTTTGAATTGTCACTTATTTGGTACCGTTGAATTCAGAAAATTATGCAGAAATCAAAAATGCAATAATATATAGTGTTCTATTTAAAAATCAAAAGTTAGTGTCACTTCAGGCGAAACCGGAAGTGAGAAAAAATCAATTGTATGTCAAAAAGTGCCGCTTATTATGTATATAGGATATCCCAAATTTCAATCAATTATCTTCAAAATTAAAGGAGAAAAGGGTACCATGATCCTGTTACACCCGGTATATCCGAGTACAAAAACACTTGAAATAACAATTAGATAAAGCAAAACTGAGCAAAAATCTCTCAAACTGTAAAATAAGTGCACTTAAACCTCTTGTAGTAAGATCCTTTTTAACATTTTAGTTTAGAGCACGTAGTCTCTTGATTTGATTTATCAGAACTGAAATATTTTTTTATTAAAGAACAATATTAGTTTTTATTAACATTTAGTAAATTGTACTGCTTCTTATAATAGATACGCGTAAATTTATTAATTAATTTCAACATTACTACAATGCAACTTTACAAATACATAAACTGTACTATCTGTTTTGTACTCTTAGACCTTTTAGAATGTATACTCTTCAACTAATATTCACTATTTCTAATTACATCTAAAAATGTTTAGGTGATCAATTTTCAATTGACTCGGTGTGGTGTAACAGACAGTGATGCGTCCTTCCATCTAAAGAATCCAAGATCATATCTGGACCGGAACAAGCCGATGAGATTTAAAGTTTCGCCAATTAAGAAATGGAAAGGGGTTAGTGATGACAAATTGTTAGGATCGTTGGCAACGGTCAACAAAGGTCGAGAATTTGGAACTTCTTCTATGCGTTATCTAGGTCTACAAAATGATATTTAGTGACTTTCACTGCTGCTTTTCAACATTCTCCAAAATGCGGTGATTGTAGTGGAATGAATTTCCATTTTAAGACGATGTTCATTTAGAAAATTTAAATTTTGATTTAGTATGGAGGTCAGAGACAAAATTATATAACAATTTTAATTCGTTGACCAACAAACTCAATGCCAATATCTGAGTAAATTTGTTGACATATACCATGTTCAGAGACAAACCTTTTCAATACATTTGAAAATGAATCTATACTAAAATCACTTACTATCTCTAAGGGAGCAGCTTTTATCACGACACAAATAAGTACACAGACTTAAGTAATATTTCACAATTCTTTCTGTTTCGAGTCTTGCCATCTTTTGTGAAGAAAGGACTAGCGTAATCAATTCCAACAACTGAAAACGGTCGAATGTGTTTAACTTGCGATTCAGGAACTTTGTCGGTGTATTAACTAGGGATTTATGTTAAAACATATCTCACTGTATTTGTACCATTTGTGGACCCATAGTTTCCTCTTACTGAAGATAAAATGGCTTGATCTTCTGATTGTGTTTCTAATATGCTAGTAATTTATTATTATAATTGAGAGAGGATGCTTACTCGGAATAAATACTGTATGTTTATTAGTATATTGAAGGTTACATTTTCTTAATCTATCACCTACTCTAATAAGATTATTTTCAATCAAAAGTGGATTTAATGAATGTAGTTTGCTGTTAGATGAAACTATGTTAGATTCTTTCAGAGATTGATTTCATCTGAAAATTCAGTGGATTTTAATAATTTGCGAATGAAATCATCCACTTATCCAATTCTGTTATTTTCAGAGCTGCCATGATTTTTAATTTGATAATATTATGTTATTTATGAAACGTAAACAATATACTACTATCGTTTGAAATGTATTACGAGATGAGTAAAAATAAACAATGTTCAGTTCTATGTTTGATATACGTATTCCGTATTTCAAGAAAGTTTCGGCTGCTGGGATTTAAATCTCGAGATATGATATCGCTAGGATTTTTGAGACTGTCAAAGTGTTGGTACTGGTCAATTTTAGTATACAGTTGTATTTCCGGGACTCTATGAACTATAAATATTTTTAATTGATTGTGTTCCATAGACAATCATGTTGTGACTATCGCAGAGGCTGTCCAGTAAAATGATTTGATGCGCTGTTTCTTTAACAAAAAAACTTGAATTCAAGTTCAAATTTCAACTCTGCCGGAACTTAACCTCCTCACACAATTAGAGTTCCAATGAATTTTTAGCAGTGAAAAACAAATAGCATAATTTATTATAGATAGAAATTTTATTTAATATCACTAATGTACTCATAAATTTTAATATTGAGATTATAAATAATTTTATTCTCAAAATTGTTCTCATGCAAACGCACACTTATGAACTTATGATACTTTTATAAATATAAAATAAAATGATAGAAAATAGTGGATGAATAGTTTTTATAACGCGACAATTGAAGAGCAAATTTTCAAAAGGGAACTATTCTTTTCCGCTACTGAGTAGAACCAGCATGAGGTTCTTTAAACAAACCAATTACGTGTTACATTTTTAAAAATTTAAAATAATTCATTAGATTCCTCTCCTCAACCTTCTTCCTTCACAATTATTAAAAATCCTTAACCATCTCTTATAACATTACAATTTTAGTTAATTTTGAATATTCCCAAATTTTGCTAACTGGAATAGTACCCTTCTGAAAATTTGCTCCTCAATTATAAAATATATGTTATTTTATATCTCTTGTCTAATAACCCAAAAATTATAATTCAATTGTATTATGTGAAAGTTGTAAATATTATGGACAAAATTACCAACTGACAAATTCAGGTTCTCGCTACACATGAATTTATTGGTATCATTGGAATTCTCAGTAAATTGATTTTCACGATTACTTCATGTACTATATTCATCTATTTCCGCCGTTATAACAAAGTTGGTATTTTTTTTCTTCATTTCATTTATGCTAATCTATTTATAGGTGGGTTTCCAAAAAAATACTTGTCTTTAGGCTTCAAATAGCCACGACCCATCACTGCACTCCGACAGGATTTGTATTACCATACAACTTAAATATAGACTGTACAAGCTTATCTGCATGTGGCGCCAAATGAATTATTATTAAGTAACATGCAAAAATTTCTATAAATCATACATCATAAAACTGATTGCAATAAGAGCCTTCCAGGTACAACTTGTACAGGAGCAGAACAATAATTGTAGAAAACAAATTAAAGTGGTCAGATAAAACTGATGAAATGAGTAGATGAAACAAGAAAATTGCATATATCGACTCTCCTTTATGCATCTGTGTCCCATGATACAATTTCTCTTGCAGCCAGCCAGTCCATATTAAAATTCTGCCATTTAAACGAAACCTGCATTTAACTGAACTGGAAATAACAATTATTCGTTGTGAATCCGAGCACGATCTACCAGTGAAACTAGCGAGAGTGAAGATCGCGACTTCAGTCTCTCTATGCTCTTGAGACGCAAACAACACCGACCGATCGGCTCGCCCGTGCTTTCGAGAGCTTTGAACGTTTCACACGCACGCATGAGAATATAGAAAAATGTTTTAAAGTGCGAAACTAACTGGGAACAATGCGGAGATTGTGTTTGGTGGTCTTGGCCTTGTTGGCCCTTGTCGAGGCACAGAGAAGGAATTTTTCAGCGTTTCCATGTCCTTCGAAGTGCTACTGTTTCAGAAGAACGGTGAGGTGTATGAAATTGGATTTAACTCAGGTTCCGAAGACTCCTTTGCCGACTGCTACATTGTAAGTTTTTTATTAAAAATATGAATATGACCTGGAATTTTGCAAGTTTTTGTTGCACATAGAATCGCATTATACTGCCTGAGGGTAAATAGTAATTGCTATAAATTTTGTCTTTTGCAAAATTTTAATAGTTTGTTTATTATTATAATACCAGGTGTCCTTGCGAAACCGTTGATCTTAAATATTTCGGTTACTTTTGATGATGGTTATTTGAAATTTTATATACTTATATAAGTAAAAATGAGACGTCAAACGATGTGTATTACAAAATAGTTGCATGCACCTGGTCACTCCAGTCACCCTAACATTGACATTTCAAATGGTAGTGTAGTGAGTGATAACTTCATTAAAAAGCCTGCTGAAAGTGGCGTGTTAATATGACATAATAAACTGTGGATAGTACTTCGTCTCTTGAATATTTGACAAAAATTATTATATCTATTAATGTAAACTACAGTAGTTACTTGTTAAATTATTTTATTAATTGTTCAAAATGGGAGCCACCAGCTTCCAAGCAGTAGGTAGTATTTAAATGGCGCTTCCCCCAATAGATTTATTATAGACAGCGGATCAATGAATGGCCAGCATATTCTCCTGATCTTGATCTTATTAGTTTTTTTTAACATATAACGTAATGTGTTTTACGGAATGCTACCTATGCCCTTAGAATGTCTATACGAGAGAATGATGTGTGAGTGAAGAAGAATATCTGCATAAACTCTTGACTTGCACGAGGACAAAGTGTGGTCGAAAAACATCTCTATTACTCTTTGGAAGTTTGTAAGTAATTGTAGTTTCCGTTAACAGACAAAAAGATTTTTTGGTAATACACAGGGTGTTCCGTGTAAATCTCCCCGATCTTGTTACTCAAACACTAGAAAAGGTTTTTTACTTTTGTATAAAATAACCTTAGTGGATATAATTTTACATATCGTTGACAAAATTGACGCCGATGTAGTGGAAGCTGCTGCGGAGCTATAGAATGATTTTTTTTTATGACAAAAGTATTTACTGTTTGACGTTTGGTTAATACATTACATTCTGAACAAGTTCATATAGCACACTTCTAAGTTCCAATTAATAGTTTCCGAGATATTATATCTTAATAGCTATTTCAAATATCCCAAAAAGATTTATTTATCCATGAAATAATAATTGTTGTTTTAACTATTGTTAAAACTTTATTAGTGTTGTGTGTTTATTATACGTGAGAAAAATTAAAAATTTAAGGTTTACTGCATGTATCGTATATTGTTATATTTTATATTATCCGTTGCTTTATTTGCTAATGATTTACAAGTGTTGTTTTATAATTGTTGGCATTGCTATTTTATCATTCATTATTGTTGTAGTTTCTTCTTAGCCAATTTCGTTCTACATTTCCATATTTTCACAATAGTAAAGAAGTTAGACGACAATGTGACATTTGTTCAATATTTAACTCATGTCCTTTTTGCATGTTTTGATTTAATTTTAATTTTTACATAACACGATATGGTGCTATTTAATCTTATGTATCTTTTTGGATATTTAAAGCTGACCATAAGTATGTGTCATTAATTTAATCAGAATATAACGATTTTTCCAATAGTGTAATATTATACAGGGTGTTACATTTAAAATAAACAAGTTACCGTAATTTCCGGTTAAACCGGAAGTGACGTTATTTTATTTTATTCACCAGTCTTGAACAGCAGGCTGCATTACCTAATACATTACATTGTGCCAAATTTTTTCCACACAGTTTCAAAATATCAGGAACCCAACCTTTTTCAGAGTCACAGCATAATATGATTAATCTTTTACCTTTATTAGCTGTGGCATTTCTTCGAACAATCAGTCTACCCTCTCACACTATCATGAGTATCGTACCAGGTTTTGTCAAGATAATGTATCTGTCGATTCTGTGATCTCTATGTTTTTATCGCTTCTAGATACTTTAAACGCCATTGCGTAATTATGTAACCGTCCATAATCGTCGCCCGTTTATCCACTATTTTAAATTTAAAACCAAGTTGTAGTATCTATCTTCTTAGTGTCTCAGTACAAAAAATTGTAGGAAGATCGACATTAGAGAGTCGGTGTTGGTGAAATATTTCAACTGTTGGAATTTTATTCCTTTTATACATGTTATACATAACGGGACAATTTGAAAACTTCCACTCGCTATATCTCCGGAATTAATGAAGATATCAAAAATCGCTCGGAACTATTTCGGTGATATGAAGGGGGAACTCGAATACTGTAATAAGTGACGCACCAGTAGTTTTATTTAATTCATGAATAAGTGATTTAAATTTTAAAAATGACTACTGTTTGTTTACTGAACCCGTGAATAGAGAAATAAATATGAACTGTTTTGCCCGAAAGCAAAAGCTGCCACGCGCCAGCACAACTTTTTGTCACAAAAGAAGAAATGTAAACAAAAAATTGTATACGGAGTACGGCAAAATCTGAGATAGCGCAATAACATTGTAACGTACGTCGTGCTGCTGATTGACGTCGATGAGTCTATAGTTTATACGAGCACAATTGAAATCGTATAAAAACTAAAAGCCAGCAAAAATAGTCGGCATCTCTTTATTTTATATATTATTGTATATGTACAATAAAGAGATGCCGACTGTTTTTGCAGGCTTTCAGTTTTTATACGATTTCAATTGTATTCGTATAAACTATACCACCATTTAACTACTTTCATACCATTGATTTGATTGTATATACATAAATTCATCTGAATTCGGTGTATGTTCCTAGTTCCTTACCTCATTCTGTATGTGTGTTCTTCAGTTGGCTAGTTTATATTAGACATTCTTTCTGTATTTTGCGACTTTTTTTGTAAAAAGTTATAATTTCTTTCCGAGCTGTTATTATTGTTGTGACCGATTTCCCAATCCAATCCTAATAATGGTTTACACCACGGCTGAACATGGGATAATATTCATTTATTTTGAGAACCGTTGTGTCTTCAGAACCGCTAAATCTTTCAACCAGAGATATTCTAATAGAAATGTAAGCCACGCTTATATCCAGCAACTAATTTCTAAATTTGAAAAAACTGGATCTGTCGCCAATAAGAAAAGAACCCAACCAAGATTACTTGATGAAGCAACCCAAATTGAGGTCCTTGGACAATTTGCCATCGATTCGATAATGTCTACTCGTCAAGTAGCCACAATCACAGGGATATCACGCTAGTTCAAAAAGTATTAAAAGGTCACAAATTTCATCCGTATAAAATGCAGATTCATCAAGAGTGGTGGTGCGTCACTTATTACAGTATTCGAGTTTCCTCTTCATATCACCGAAACTGTTCCGAGTGATTTTTGATATCTTCATTACTTTCCGAGATACAGCGACTGCCAGTTGTCAAATTGTCACGAAAATAATAGAATAACATAACAAACAGAATAACATAACAAACATTTATAACATATAACATAAAAAAATGTTTGTCTTAGTTCTCCCTATCACGCCACGATACGTCGTCCATAAAACGTTAAGGAATATTATACATTGATAATTCAGTGTTATGATGACGTTTCCGCAACATCAATGATAAACCCAAAACCTACACCAACGTTCAGTCATCTATTGAGGTCGGCCAGAAGTTATTAAAATGTGTCTGTTTTACTTTAGTCACAAATCCGAGTATCCGAGTGACGGATTCCGAATGCATTGCGATTACCTACTGCCGATTATAGTTATTAATATATTCGACAACAGTCAGCGTCAGCTGAACTCGAGAGGCGAGGTTGTGTTGAACGTGATTTGAGTGGTGATCGAATATCATCCGAACTCATTCTCAGTAATCGGAATATTTCAATAATCGAATGACCGATTATTTTTCATTCGAATGATTCCATCGCTAGTTTTTAACATGTGACCCAACTTCAACTGTACCATTTTACATATATGGTCTAAATTTTAACTGCTTAAAATTATTCTGCAATCAACAATTATATTGATGATATAATTACGGAACATAGGATCTTGTATAATTAATTCTGTGCATTTTTGTTAGATCAAAAAGATGTTTAGCTCATGATATATTGAGTTTAGGTTTATTACAGCATAAATATCACTAAAAAATAAAGTTCACTAATAGCATACGGTTAAATTTTTGAGAAAAAAGATTACTGACGATCCATTGTACTGATGTAGAACCAATTTGTTAATGAGGTTATTAATTTTATACTTTGTTAATTCTAAAGTTGTGTCGACTATATACGAAAAAAGTGAAAATTTTTATCGTCTAATGTAATATTTACTAAAACTGGTCTAAATATAAATAAAGAAATGGTTGCTGTGACCTATTTTTAGTCGGCAACGTTTAAAATGTCTACGAAATTGTTATGGCTAAAGTAAAGCCATTAATCAACTTGCAAAAAATTAAGCTGTGACACTTTCACCTAAAGCGAATTCTATCCGATTCGTGCATTATTTTTGTTATATCTAAGACGTGAGAAATATTACTTTATCAATGCTTCTTGCTAAAAACTAATATTACTGATATCCTGCCATAGACATGTCTTTCTTGATTTGTACCACCTATTAATTTAAAACTAACATTATGTAGGTGTCTCTTTCTAACTCCATGCACCTCACTCCCAATCATGGTGGTTTCAGAATACAATAGGTTCTGTGGGTGTTTCACTACATTGTTGAAATCTTTGGTAAGTAAATGAATATTCAGAGCCTTACAAATTAGTTTCAATAAATAATCATCCAAAGAATTATCTATGATCTGACACAGAAATGCCAGAAGAAACATTTATTTTTTGTGTAACCGAATTAGTAATATTTGCAATGGAAGACATATTTATTTGATTAATGTACTAGATATAGCACACTTTATTAATAACAATATTTTACATATAATTGATTGAAGATGAAGTTACCTTGTGAAAATTCATTTTGATCTAAAAAATTATATACACTTTTTGTTTAATTTTCACTTTATTTGTTATTTTACAACTAGTTTCATCCTATTCGGACATTTTCAAGTAAACTAAAATATACACAGATTTTACTTTCATTTAAATATTCATTATTATTCATTCAAAATTAGACAAGTAATAAAAAGTGTTTATAATTTTTTAAAAATATTTTACAGTTTACTGTATTACTATATGTAAGAGCAATATTGTAAAAATTACGGTATATATATATATATATATATATATATATATATATATATATATATATATATATATATATATATATATATATATATATATATATATATATATATATATATATATATATATATATATATGTTACGGGAACGTTTGCAGAAAATACTTTTTAAAAAATTGAACAACTTTATTTAATAAACGATTACAATATTGAGAGAATAACCAAGCTTGGTATTCTCTTAACTACGATAAACTACGGTATAACTTATATGAGTGAGGTAAAGCAAAACTAAACTTTGGTTTACAAATGTTGGCTTTTATAGCTTTGAACCTGCTGACGTTTAGATTTCGAGAACTTGTGCAATATTGCGTTATAGAAAAATAAAGACATAAATTAGTCAAAAAGATCCTTGCAGAAAAATATCAAATTTCATTATGCTTTATGTAACAAAATGATTAATCAGCAGTTTCAAGATTAACAAAACAAATAATGTTTACATTTGAAAAATAAGAGTAATTAAAATGTATAAACAATAACAATATAAAGTTTTACAATAAATTGCGTCGTAGTTGGGACTTGTAATATTTTAATATAAGGGGTGGATTTTTATATAACAACTCCCCTCTTTTAAAAAAAGTTGGTGCTGTATTTTGCAGCAACTTTTAGACATAATTCTTTTCAAAATTATTAGAATTTAATTCAATTTCTTCTTCTTCTATGTCTTCCTGAATGCCTACACTGGGCCGTCTTCTTGGGAAATATTTAACAATTTGTTTTAAAACTCTATTTGTTCGAGGTGGTTGTGGTGGTTGATTATTTGAAGTTTGAATTCCAATTTTTAAATTACGTCGTCTTTTACATTTACAAAATATATACAATGATACAAGGACTATAATTATAATAATAATAAAATAAGTAAACCAAGAAATATGTTTACTCACAAAAGGTTCATTTATAATATCATCTAAATCATGAGAATATTGATCAAGTTTATGCTTTGCAATATCCAAGTCTTCAGTATTAAAATTATTCAATTTTAAAGCTTTTAATTTTAATTCTTTTACATTCTCTGTTAAATGCTTACAACAATCATAAGGTATAGATACTGTATGAAAATTTGATTTTAACTCTGACATTTGTTTTGATGTTGGTTGTACTTTTGTGTTTCCTATATATGCACTACAAGTTATAGTAAGTTGCAAAATTGAAGTTTTATAAATTATTTTTGTAACAGGATCTTGATTTTTACATTTAATTGTTACAGTTAAAGGTTCTGATACTAAAATCAACCAAGTATTTTCTTCTAACTCTTGTATATTATAATTTTTAGCTAATATTAAGTTTGACTGACATGTTTTTGGTAAAATTAATGGGTTTTTTAATATCTGAGCTTCACAAATTGAGTCACTATCAATTGGATATGGTAATACATTTGAACAAAGTTTTGTATTATGATCTAAATTTTTACAGTTATTTAAATTCATCATTGGTATAAACATCAAAGAATCATCATCTTTTGCTATGTATTTTTGTGAAATACTTAAAATATGATGAAGTCCGGTTCTGTTGTCTAAAATTGGAATAGGATATAATTTGTAAATATTATAGAGTTCTGGTTCTACTAATGGAATTTTTAATATAAAAATAATTTTTAATTCTGTTTGAAAAGCTTGTAATTCAATTATTTCAAGATATTGTGCAATTTTTGCACTTGATGCTGTTAAAGGCAAATTATTTTTTTGTAAACTTTGGGAAATTTGCTGTAATGATAAAATTAAATCTTTCGGGGTTATGATTGAACTATGAATTATTTTTAATCTAGCAAAAGTAATTGCATTTAATATATCATTTAACTCATTTTCTAAATACACGTAACTTTCCATTAAATTTTCACAAATTTCTAGTACTTTTAATTTTGAATTTAAAAATCCTATAGAGTCTGAAATATTTAAAATAGATTTTTGAATTATTTGTATATCATCATTAAAAGTCTGTTCATCTATTCGTAATTTTTGAATAGTGTCATTGAAATTTTTTATAACATTGGTGGTTACTGAAATTTGATTTTTCATTAAATTTTCCATTTGATGTTCATCATTTAATAATTTATTGATACACTCTGTATAAAATTCGCCGTCTGAAGCGTCTAAATTTCCGGTTATTGCTTTCCAAATGGTTCCGATACCATTTAAAATTCCACGTTTATAACGTTTTGTGTCTGCGAAAATTTCTTCATATTTTAATTGTAATGAATTTGATAATTGTTCTAATAAACTTATATGTGTTTGTACTTCAGAATAAAATAATTGTGTGCGTATATTTGTTTTAGTATCAACAGTATTAATTAAACTTTTTAAAATATTGTCATTATGATCAAGGTTTTTCCTTATAGTAAACATATCTCGATAAACTAACAAGGTCCATTTGTCATTTGAAACTTTTAAATATTCTTCCTCGTGGTAATAAATTCCAATGGTATTATTTATAGGTTTAAGCACGTACTGGCTTGGTACTGCGCCATTCTGAATTGGAGTAATTACGATGGTAAAAATAATAAGCCTGAAAATAAATCAATTTTTAAGTTTGTTTACAATTAATAAAAATGTTTTATAATTTACTGTTCAAAATAAGGTTTCATTCTATCAAAGTTAATTTTAGTATTACGATTTGTTTTTGGATTGTAAAGCATAGCAGAGTTTTTAAATATTTCTTTTATTTCGTAAGGGCCATTAAATTTGTTTTGTAATTTGTCTTTAATTTGGCCTTCTTTTACATAAACTTTATCACCTACTTTATAGTCCGGGGTACTTTCTGAAATATGTTTATCAAAACGTATTTTTGATTTTTCTTTTTGTAACTCGGTCCTTGTGCGAGCTAATTTATAATAATAAGTTATTCTATTATTTAAGTCTCTTACATATTTCGTAATTAATTCTTGTTGATTATACAAAGTTTCAGGGGGTCTACCAGCGGTATGCCCAAATATTAATTCATACGGGGTAAATCCGTGTGTTTTATTAACTGAATTATTATAGCATATTGTCGCATATGGTAAAATTGTTAAAGGATGTTCATTTGGATTTTCAGTCTTATGCGCTCGTATCATTTCTATTAAAGTAGCATGAAAGCGTTCTAATGAGCCATTTGATTGTGGATGATTTACACTAGAATAAGTAATTTTTATATTGTATAATTTACATAGATCTTTAAATAAACAATTTTCAAACTCTCTACCAGAATCACAATGTATTCTGAGAGGAGTACCATAATGCTGAAAGTAAACTAAAAGTGTATTAACGATTGATTTTGCCATTTTATTTTCTAATGGATACGCTTGTGTGAATTTTGTTAATTCATCTCTAATTGTTAAAATGTAATTTTTCGTTGGTATTTCCAGAACGTCAACATTAACTCTTTCAAAAGGAGTTTTTGGAGTTTCTGTTATGACTAAAGGGCTATCAAGATTTTTACGACATATTTTTATTTTTTGACAAGTTTCACATTTCTTTATGAAATTTTCTACATCTTTCGTTATACCGGGCCAATTATATTTTTCTTTTATACGTCTAATTGTTTCATTAATTCCGCGGTGCAAATGGCCTTTTCCTGTGTGATATTGATCTAAAATTATTGGTCTTTGATCGTCATCTGGAATTTCGACTATATTTTGACATATAACTAGTTTTAATTCTTTTTCTGCTAAAATAAATGAAAGAATTTCTAATATGGGTAAATTCAAATTGTTTTCAACGTGATATGTTTTTGACTCATTTATTTTATTTTGGTTTTTGTAAACTGTTACAAATAATTGTAATATTGCATCTTCATTATTTGACGGTAAAGGAATTATGTGATACTTCCTATTTTTTACTTTTTTACTAGAACAAATATTAATTTTATTATTTTCAAAATCTGGATTTTCTTCAAAAATGTCTTCAATTATTTCATAATGAAAATTTTTTAAATTATTTTGTTGGAAAAATGTTATAATATTTTTATGATCTTTGTCTAATAGTTGAGTATTTGAAAATGTTATTTTAGAATAATCAATTAGAGATTTTGTTTCATACAAATGTTGAAAAGTATCAAATTCTTGTGTAAGTTCTTCTGGAGTTATTTCTTGTTCTTCATTTTCACTTTCTTGTTGAGTTTCACTTATATTTTCAGTTTCTTCATCTTGTGCTTGATTTTCGTCTTCTTGAACAGATTCTTCAGTTTCTTCATCTTGATCACTTGTTAAATGATTTATCTTGATTCTTGAAAGTGCATCTGCATTCTTGTTTATTCTTCCAGGTTTATAAATTATTTCATAGTCATATTCTTCTAATTTTAATCTCCAGCGTGCTAATCTACTGCCTGGATCCTTTATTGAAAATAACCACGTAAGAGGGCGATGATCTGTAATTAGTTTAAATTTCCTCCCGAAGAGATATGGCCTAAAATATTTAACTGACCATACTAAACTTAATAGTTCCCTTTCAATGGTTGAATAACGCGATTCTGCTGGGCATAATGTTCTTGATGCATAAGCTATAGGTAGATCTTTACCTATGGGTCCTTGCGAGAGTATAGCGCCAATAGCGAATGCGCTAGCATCTGTCGTTAATAAGAATGGCTCGTCAAAATTTGGATATATTAAAATTGGAGAAGTCATTAATGCTTCTTTTAGTTCATTGAACGATTTTTCGCATTCTTTATCAAAGTTAAATGGGATGTCTTTTTGTAATAATTTTGTAAGTGGTTTTGAAATTTTAGCAAAATTAGAAATAAATCGTCTGTAATAACCAGATAAACCTAAAAATGATTTAATCTCTTTTTGATTCTTTGGTTGTGGAAAATTTTTTATACAATCTACTTTTTGTGGGTTTGGTTTTACACCATCTTTTGTAATAACATGTCCGAGATAAATTACTTCTTTTCTTAAAAATTCGCATTTATCAGGTTGTAGTTTTAAATTTGCTTGTTTTAATCTCTTAAAAATTTCTATTAGTCGAGAAATATGTTCATGAATAGTTGCCGAATAAACTATAATGTCATCCATGTATACCAAACATCGTTCATTTTGAATCCCTACTAATATGTGATCCATTACTCTTTGAAAAGTCGAAGGAGAATTTTTTTAATCCAAACGGCATTCTTAAAAATTCATAATGACCGTTCTCTACCGAAAAAGCAGTTTTTTTGTACATCTTTTGGATCTACTTCTATTTGATGAAAACCTGAAGCTAAATCCAAAGTGGAAAAATATTGACACTGTCCTAATTGATCTAATAAATCTGATATATTTGGTAAAGGATATTTATCATCTACAGTTACTTCATTTACTTTTCTGTAATCAATAACAACACGCCATTTTTGTTTTCCCGATGCATCTAATTTTTTAGGTACTACCCACACTGGGGACGACCATGGTGAAACCGAATGTTGAATAATTCCTTGATTAAGCATTTCTGATATTTGTTTTTTAACTTCTTGTTTATGTACATACGGATATCGATATGATTTTGTATAAATAGGTTTTGCGTCGCCTGTGTTTATTGTATGTTTTATTTCATTTGTAAACGTTAAATTGTCGCCTTCGATATAAAATATGTCTGGAAATTTTAAACAAACATCTGTGATTAAATCTCTTTCTTCCTCATTTAAATGTTCAAGCCGTAAAAGATTTTTTAATTTGAATTTTTCTATCATATGGGTCAATAGTTGATTTTGAAAAATTTTGTTTATTAAAATCTAAAATTGGTTGTGGATTTGAAATTGTTTCAAATTGTAAGTCTGAAAAATCAATTAATTTTGTAATTGCGTTTGCATTTAAAATTGTAGTGATGAATTCCCCATTTTGATTTATTTTTACTAATGAATTTGGTAAATAAACTCGATCTTTTTCTTGTGCTATTAGAATTGCTTCTGTATTGACTAGATTACATTTTAGTTTAATTACTTTTTCAGTTCTTGGTTCTATTAAAATTTTATTTGTAAAATTATTTTGTTTTTGAATTATTTCATTTTGATTTATTTCATTTTGATTTAAGTCATTTTGGTTTATTTTTGAGTTTGGTACTTGATTAATTTTATTTTGATTTTCTTCATCTCCCATTTTAAATAATTGAACAGTTTTAAAATTTGTAATTAATTTTCGATTTTTTATATCAACTATACCATCATAATGCTCTAAAAAATCTGAGCCTAAAAGACCGTCAAATTCAATGTCTAAATTACAAATATAAACTTTATGTGGGTCGCCAGTATTAAAAGGTATGTAAGTCGATTGATTTATTAAAATTGATTGATTAGTTATACCTTGAATTACTAAGTTTTCTGGATATCTTTGTGAATATTTTTCAACAGTTTTTGGTTTGAATATTGAAAGTCCCGCACCTGTGTCTATTAAAATTTTGAAAGTATTTGTTATATCTTTTATATAATACAAATTATTAGAATTAACAGTTAATAAATTTTTTACATAAATTTCTGTTCGTCTGGGCTCTCTAATTTGAGTGTTTGTAATTGATTTTCTGCTTGAAAAATTCTTTGGTGTAACTCCGAAGGAGGGTCGTCTAGATACGGAGTTAACTGAAAATTTTGATCTGTTTGCTCACTAGAAAAATTTCGTTCATTAAAATGTTGTTGGTAATTATTTTCATATTCATTTACATGATGATATCTTTGTTGAGAATTTTGTTGAAAATAATTTTGATTATTTTGAGGTCGTTGATTTACATTAGGTCGATTTTGAGATTGATTTTGATTAAAATTTTGTGGTCTTGAAAATTGATTTTGATTTTGTTGAATTGGGAAATTTTGTCTTACTTGAAATTGTTGTTGTGGATAAAAATTTCTCGATTGATTTTGGAAATTTTGATTTTGTCTCAATCTACATTCACTAAGAATATGTCCTTTCTTTTTTGCAATATGAACATATTTTTTGTTGTAAATTATAAGAATTTGTTGGTTTTTTATTTTGATTATTTACGACATTTGTAGGTCTTTGAAATTTTTGTTTTTCGAAATAAGAGAGTTGTAACTCCCTTCGAATTCTCATGGATGCAGTTAATATGTCTGGAGGATTTCCAGCTCTAATTATTTGTCCTAATCGCGGTTCTAGTCCAGTTAAAAGTGTATTAAGAGTCATTTGCTCGATTAATTGTTGTTGTGCAACTTTTTGTTCTTGATTTAAATTTTGTTGCTGTATACAAGCATGCATTTTGGCATTGTGAGTTTGTAAACGTGATACAAAAGTTAAAGGAGATTCATTAGACAATTGATGTATTCTTTGTAAATCTTGTATTAATGAAGTTAAATCACGAGAATCACCAAAATGTACTGTTAATAATTGTCTTATTTCTGCCCAAGTTTGTGTATCTCGTGAATTTATTAATTGAGCTGCTTTACCTCGTAGTTTATTCTTGATATGTAAAGTTAAAAGAATTACTTGATCATCTATGCACATTCGATAAGCACAGTTACATGCATTGATAAAAGTATTTAAAAAAATTTGATCCCCATCAAATTCCGGAATTAAACAGAAAATTTCCGAAAGTTTGTATGGTTCAATAGTTGTTTCTGATGTAGCCATTGCTTTTATTTTATTTTTCTTTTATTTTATTAATAAAAAAAATTATTTAGTTTTATTTATAGTAAAATATTTCTTATATTTTCTTATTTATATATAAAAAAAATTCTTTACTTCTATAAAGATTTTTCTCAACAGAACTTTCCTTCCTCTTTTATTTTTTATAATATTATTATATTATTATTTATTTATTTAAAATATATTTCTTAGTATTATCACACATAAAATCATCAATAAATAATTATTTTATAAAATCATCAATAAATAATATAAGCAAAGATAAGATGATTCAAAAATATTTACTTACATTAAAAGAATTTCCATGTCAGATCTGTTTTTGAAAATTGAATGCTACTTCGTAAGCCTCAGTCCACTGAAGTTTCCGCTGCCAGGGGTGTCACCAGGTGTTCCTTCCACAGGGAGTTTCTTCAATGTCGAAGACACCAACCTTCAAGATGAGAATGGATTCTTTAATGTTTTTTTTTCTTATTTTCTTTGGACTGTTTGTTCAGTCGTCTTGTTTGTTTTAATTGTTTCCTTTTCTTTATATCCTTGTGATTTATTAACTTCAAAGGTTTTTCTGTCCCTTTGTTTTTCTTTGTGTTCTTCTTTATATTCTTGAGTTTTTGTACGTTTTTCCATTAATTCAAAATTTTCTTTACTTGTTCTTCTTACTTCTGTTTCTTCTTTAAAGTATTGGAAAAATGTATTTTCTGTCGTTGATTCTTCTTTTAAAGGATTGGAATCCACCGTGAATTTTTCTTCTTATTTCCCGATTTTAGAATTTTTGAAAAATTCGCGTTTTTGAGATATCCTACCGACTGCGCCAAATTTGTTACGGGAACGTTTGCAGAAAATACTTTTTAAAAAAATTGAACAACTTTATTTAATAAACGATTACAATATTGAGAGAATAACCAAGCTTGGTATTCTCTTAACTACGATAAACTACGGTATAACTTATATGAGTGAGGTAAAGCAAAACTAAACTTTGGTTTACAAATGTTGGCTTTTATAGCTTTGAACCTGCTGACGTTTAGATTTCGAGAACTTGTGCAATATTGCGTTATAGAAAAATAAAGACATAAATTAGTCAAAAAAGATCCTTGCAGAAAAAATATCAAATTTCATTATGCTTTATGTAACAAAATGATTAATCAGCAGTTTCAAGATTAACAAAACAAATAATGTTTACATTTGAAAAATAAGAGTAATTAAAATGTATAAACAATAACAATATAAAGTTTTACAATAAATTGCGTCGTAGTTGGGACTTGTAATATTTTAATATAAGGGGTGGATTTTTATATAACATATATATATATATATATATGTTGTTTTTCAGGTTTTCGCGGGTGGTGAATGTTAAATTCGTTTTCCGGGTATACTCCCGCGTAGGTGATAGGCCCCGAGAGGGACCGTGGTTGTCTGAACGACGTTTCGGCAGAATCTCATCTGCCATCTTCAGGTTCTAACAGATAACTGCTTACTGCGGCTTCTGGTAACTCGAACTGAAAAAAACCTTAGAACCTGAAGATGGCAGATGAGATTCTGCCGAAACGTCGTTCAGACAACCACGGTCCCTCTCGGGGCCTATCACCCACGCGGGAGTATACCCGGAAAACGAATTTAACATATATATATATATATATATATATATATATATATATATATATATATATATATATATATATATATATATATATATATATATATATATATATATATATATATATATATATATATATATTTTCAGTTAATATTATTTTTCATTCTACTCTATATTTTAACTTTTATCAAGAAGAGGAACTTAATTTGTTTTTAAATTATTTCATTGACCCTAAGGGGTATTTCCACTATATAATTTCAATTATTCTGTTCTCTGAAGCCATTAATGTTTATTACATTAAGGTTTACAAGTTTCCTTACTTTGGATTCTTTAAATGTGCTGGCTACCCTGATGACGCAATGCAAGCAGAAACACGTGTCGGTAGATATTTTGAAGTTTTTTAAAGTGAGTGTCAACTGGTGAGTACCTTGTGTTTTATTTATTTTTGGTTTTACTAGACAGAATAGTTGAAATTAAAAATAACATTATTGAGTCAGTTGTACTGAACATAACGTGCATATTATCTTTTTTGTAATCCAAGTTTCAGCGTTTTGGCAAATAGCCGGGAAAATAATTGTTTAAAAAGATATACTTATCTGTGATAAGATTTGTAAAAGTTAGTAAATAATAATTAACAAAAAATTTTCAATTTTATTTTTCATTCCACTCTATATTTTAACTTTTATCAAGAAGAGGAACTTTTTTGTTTTTATAATATTTATTAGTCAATCGTGTGACGTAAACACAGTATAACCAGTAGATTATTTCAGATACATTTCATTCAAAAATCTGCTCAGCTTTCTGGGACCTCGAATGCAGGTGGTTGCGTTTCGAGCATAGTATTTTACAAGGATACCATGGGTGTGCAAACAAATTTATCGTTGTTGATTAATTAATTAAATAAATAATTATTAGTAAGAACGAGACCAAGGGTTTTTAATATTTGTGCAGCCAGGTGTATATATTTCATTATTTAACACTTTATATGGTTAAAATAAAAAAATCTGTAGATTATCTGTAGGCCTTGTATTTATGTGGTAATAAAATGATTGATTCACGTACGACCGCATGTATAAAGTAATACTAATACAAATTGCAGTGGTTAACGCTATATTTCAATGTGTGTACTACTTGTTTAATTTTTATATAAAAAATGTGTAACGTGTACATCCGAAATACGCATTTTTTACGCAAAATAAAAAATGAAATATATTTTAATTTATAATTAATAAACTTATTTCTATCCCCTCTCTCGTCAGCCCTGATAATAACAAATAAATGAACAATGTAATATAAACATTAAAAAAATCTTACCAACTATAAAAATCTCTGTAGTTAATAATAATATTTCGAATCATCTAGTTTGTCACACTTTTTTCAACATTATAAAAACACATGAAAACAATACTGAATTTTTGAAAAAATTTTTATATAAAAAAATAAAATGTCTAGCGTCGTTAAAGAAAAATAAGAACTATAAATATTACAATTGTGTTTGGGTGATGTTGACTATATGAATCGTATGACTTATACTCCGCTTCAACGTATATTCGTTGTTAATAATCTTAATCTAGAAGTATGTATTGCACAGTTATTAAAAAGATAGAGACAAAAAAAATAATTAAAATCTGTTTTTACTTTAACGTTGCTCGACATTTTAATTTTTTATATAAAATGTCTTTTTATAGTGTTTAAAAAAGTGTGACAAACCAAATGATTGGGAATATTTTCATTAATTACAGAGATTTTTATAGTTGGTAAGTTTTTTTCCTTTTTAGATAATTATATTAATTTGCTCACTTCTTTGTTGTTATGTATAAACAACAATTTTCTATGATTTTTGATATTTAATGTTATGGTAGGCTTTGAAAAGTTGAATAAAATCAACGAAAAGCGTCAGCTGTAATAAATTGTATTATTTTTTGTCCAAACAACCCCAAAGTTGGCCACTACGTATTATTCATTTGTGGATACGTCTTTCTTGTATAGACGGTGAATACCGTAATTTTTTTCTTTCTTGGGGCTTACTACTACATGCATAATTCTTGGTTTTCTAGTTATGCAGTATGATACTGGAAAAATAAACCTCTGCGCTTGTGACTTTACTAATATAAGACAAAAAAAATATATAATTCCCGTTTGTCAAAAATACTCTGACTGATCTTTTGACGTAATCCACAAGCGCAGAGGCTAATTTTCCAGTATCATACGCCGCCGCTGTAACTCGTTACATATTAGACTTACAAAAAAAATGTTTATATAAAAAATGTGAGGAATTTTGTCTACTTTAACTTTGCTAAAGACATTTTCGTCGTTGATTCAACCGTAGTTACCCAAGGTCGAAAACTTGGATTTTTGTCATGGCCCAGACCTGAACATACAATTTAAAAATTATTACTACCCCACCTTTTGCAGGGCAAAACTCCCTACATACTGTACTAATAAACATTCAGACAATACCGTAATTTTGTTAACAACACGGATGAACTCTTCATTTCAGTTGACCTATACAAAATTATTTTTAAAAAACAAAAGAAATACAATCGTTTCTCGTAACCTTGCCCAGTTATATATTTATTATAAACGATTTAAAGCTTATGATTTCCAAAATGAATTTTCTTTAATTAGGCAAATTATTCCTTAAGCACAGCTTTTAATGTAGCGTTTTGTGTGAAAACTCTCCTTGATTTATATCTTAAATTACAGTGCCTGTGTAACCAATAAAAGGCGGTGTCAACAAAGAACAAATTAAAGAATACGATCTTTATCAATTAATTCCACAGTAGTATTTATTTGATTTGCTTTTGTAGATAGATAGGACCGACATAATATTTTTTTGTAGTAGATAACATCGGTTAGGGATATAAATCGATAATTTCAACGGCAATATAAAAACTTTTTCTAGAGGAATTTTTGGGTCAGTTTCTCAAAAGTTTTGTATCTTGTAGTATTATTATCTTCCTAATAATAAAATACACCAAATATCTTTGTTTTTGAGTGACCTTTGGTCTAACCTGTCAAAGCCAAGTAAAAACAAAAGGCAAACATATATTCATTTCACAACGCTATAAAATCAAACATAAATAAATGACACTTCCGATAACTCAACATCTGCTGAACCAACATTGCTAAGATGGATTTTACAAAACAATATCTTACGTTGTACAGAGGTCTGCAATTCATTTTTTGCCAAAATTATAAATACGGTATAAATGAAGTTAATATACGAATAATTCTCTGAGAAATTACTCGCAATGATTTAGCTGAAACCAGTAACTAATAATTAGAGCTGTCCGAGGTCACCTGGCCGCCAGAGCCATCATATGACTCATATGTTTACATCATATCATAATACTTGAATAAGTACAGTAAATGGAAATAAATTTTAACAATAATGTTACATTTTATAAAAAATTTGTATAAAACTCACCCTTTTAAACAGATTTATGAAGTAGTTTGGTTGTCGTCATCACAAAGTGGGGAAGATCTATAGTATAATAGTATTAGGTATGTTTCTACAGCTGTCTCTGTCAGCGATGTTCGCTTTGGTGAAAAAATATGTTTGTATTTTGAAAATGACCGTTCGACATCTACGGATGTAATACAGGCATAAGTAAAACAATCTGTGAACTCACTTAACGAAGTTGTAGATGCACCATCACAAATTTGTCTTAATTTGCTAAAATCAGGATCTTTCTGTAATACACTCGAATTTTTCCCTAACGCGATTATTTTTTGCGTCATTTATAGCCTGTAGCTGTGTTTTTACGTCGTCCACTATTTGCAGCGATTCCACTAACGACAACGAACTATTTTGCAATTTTTCTATTGCGTCGTGTAGTTCTCTATAATTGTTATTAATACTTTTTAAATCTGTTTCAAGGGAAACGCCTTGAAAGCTTGTCTGGCTTTCCCTAATAGCTGCAGCCTCGTTAGGGTTGAACTGTAGTATCACAGCTTTTATTTGTTGAAAATATTCAGCATAATAAAAAGCCGTGGAAATGTTGGTTTAAGAGGGTCCAGTACACGTACTATAATATTTAAAATAGAATTTTTTTTACAATCTGTCGTCTCGTCAATACATAACCAGAGCCGTGTATTTTTTAATCCACATTTAATCCTATTTACAATATCTTCACGAACAGCTGGAATATATCTACATAACGATGTACGACTTGGTAAGTTCACCTGGGGATTGTATTTATTCCAAAACTCCCGAAATGGTTGTTTATCCAGTATGTGTAGCGGAATATTACAAGCTATTAACATTAACAATAAATCACACATAAACTGAGTTGTCAAAGGCATGCCAATTTTTTATTTTGATGTTGCACGGTATTGATATGACGACGACAATCTGTTTTGTGCCAGCACATTAAGTCTTGATTGCAAACTTTACAAATTATTTTGCATAAATTTATTCACTGTGTCCGCGTACGGTCGTTTTTTACCCTTTTCGCGCGTTTGCCATTATGTATAATTTATAGGTACAACCTCACGCATTAACCTTTCAAATAAAACTGCAGCGTAAATCACTTCTAAATCGGCACGTGTGACGACAGCGCAAGACCGTGGCTGTACTCCAGGCACATCGGACAGCTCTACTAATAATTAATATTGATCAATAGTAGTCTCTACTAATGCTCAATTTTCCCTCTTGCCTTTTTGGAGACTGGGGGAAGTAGTGCCTCTAGGAATTTAAAATGTATCAAATTATTTTCTACCAAATTAGAAGTAGAGCCGAGGAACCATATCTCGGACCTGAGCCTCAATAAATGTGAGTCGTTGCTTCTGCCCTATAAATTTCAAATCTACGTGTTACAAAAATCGTTGGTTTCAAATATATTGTTTTGATAAATCTAATATTTTGAGAGATAATACCGTGTATAGCAAAAAAGAGTCGGAAAATAATTAATTTTTAACAGCAGTGAAACCAATTTCTTTTGTTATTTAAAAGTAGAAAATTCACAGAGCATGTTATGATATTTGTGGGACACATGCCTCGTGATTAGCTTTAGTACGTGTTATGACTAGTTAGAAATTTTTGATTTGTGCCCTGATGACCTCGACGATTTCTTTATGACAAGTGAATTCGGCGTCTACAGGGCACAACCAACAACTTTTGCCTGGTTATACATTTTACACAAAATGTCCCACGGGCTGAAAGATATAAATTGAATTATACTCCACTATCACTGCAGGTGGCAACGTCGCTTACATCTGGCAAGTCTATCTCGGTCTATAAATTCATTATAAATTGAAGTAACATTAATTTAATAACTAACTGGGTTTGAGCCTATATCTTTCATCTGTATATTAATTCCTTCCAAAACTAATCATTTCAATTTGTATCTAACGTTAAATATTTCATAGATAGAAAAGTACCAATTACGTGGATTTTGTAATTTTCTAACCAACAGAACATACCGAGATATACCAAGGAGATTATATGATGTAACAGAAAAAAACTAAATAAATAAAAAATACCCAGGGTACCTATTTCAAAATTAAATGTACATATGTTAACTGCGAATATAAGGCACTTTGATAGTTGCAAATTATTCATCATTAATGGGTCCATCATCCTTCGTTATTAGGTACAGGACGTTTTATTGATTTTGGTCAAATCGGTCTTTGGTCAGAACTTATCAACCACCACCTAATCGGTTCATACTTGTTACGTATATTTTACTCATTTTACTTGGCAACATTTCATTAATGCCAAAATCAAAATCCAGGTCCAGGTTTAAAAAAATATACTATTTTTGATATCGTAAAAAGCGACACTCTATGTAGCATCATTTTAAAAGTCTGTTTAAAAATTTGAAAAGATCATAAAGAAATAAGCCAGATGCCGTATTTTTATAGTTCCCACACTTTCGTCATTTTCTAAATACAACACCGTTTTTAACAGAAAAAAGAAATTGTTGAAAAATACTACAACTGATTTTATTAATACATGTTTACTTCTTAGATTGACCAAATATTCAATTTTTAGGGGGAAGAAAGTTAGAATGTTTGATAAGAGGTATAATTTATTTTAAATTATCTAATAATAAATAAGAAATTTAAAAAAATATATTTTTTACCTCAGACGTACTTAAATTTGTAAAAAATATTGATTGCTACTATTTATGTATGGAGATCGGGAGGTAGTAATAAATTCCAGAGCCGACTTGTACGTAGATATAATATTGTTACGCCACTGGACTGTGTAGACTGGAAAAATGAGACTAGAATTACACCAGAAGGGTCGGAAATGTTCAGGAATGTTCTAGATCACGTGAATGGATCTATAAATAAAGCGCACGGTGGGACGTAAGTTGAAAGTGAACGAGTTAAGATGAAATAAGATAGACCTATAAGTACTTAATTGTAACTGTTGTTAAGATAGTCATTAATCTATTGTTGTTAATTATTAATTAGTTAATAAAGTAGTAAGTGTTACCTGGACTTTCAATTAACGAATTCACGGTGTGGGGTGTTTGTGTGGATGGCAGACACGTGATAATATTATATTGTAAATATCTAATGAAACATTCCAAAACAGTATGAAATGATAACATATTCTTATATTTTACTATGCAATAAATTTGTTCTTTATAAAAATATGAACAAAAGATTAAAGGTTTTTTTCGGGTAAGTTGACGGCTTGTATCTATAAAAAAACAATTACTTACTGACCGTCATCATGAGGGAGAAATGCTTATTATTGTTGGGAGTCCAATAGCAATGCGAACGCATACATTTAGGTTTATCGCGCGCTTGCTAGCTCACTTGGCTATCACGTTTACGCCCACTGCCCCTATGTTGAAAATAAATAAATACACTCCAAATACGTAGTATTTAAAAAACATATATTTGGAAAACACGTAGATACGGGATGCTTTTTCACCAGGTATTTTAAATTTATAAATCGCTGTTAAAATTTTTTTGTTCGTAGGCTATACTGATGCGTATTTCTTTTATTAATAAGAAATACAATTATTTAGTTCCATAAAAGGTCACCAAATAAAATGTTCGTATTTCTTATTAATAAAGAAAATAGGCATCAGTATTACCTCTAATTTTATATATTATATCCATATGACATTTAAGATGAATTATTTGATTTCATTTTTCGTTTTCCTGAATAGAAAAATTTTAACAGCGATCTAAAGTTTTATGTTAGCAATCCTGTTGACAACGGCGTGCCAACACCGCCTTAAAGACAACGGAGATTTAAAATTTTTGTTATTAATTATATTGCATAAGCTGTAAAAAATGATTTCGTGCAGCGTAAAAACAAACACTAAGAGATATGTTTCCTCAGACAGTGATAAAAAAGTGTGTGAATGGTAGTGTTACTGATATTGAGAGGCAAACAAATTTTAACTTAGATTTAGTGGCTACTTCTCACGATGTTAAGTATAGCGGACCTTTTAAATGGCAAAGTAGGCTTTTCTACACAAAACATAAATATGGAGTCTCTGAAAAAGTTCATGCTTTAAGTATGCGCCAATTACATCTGTTGAAAAATTAAGTTTTAATGAGAGGCGTCGAAGAAGTCCGAAACATTTATGACAAAATATTAGTAATATATTTTTAAGACCGATCTTTCCATGTCCCATTAAATCTGTTTGATGATTTAATTTCATGGAAACAATTATTGATATATTGTATCCAAGGAAACTATCTTCCAAATAAATTAAATAGGGGATAGAAAGATCGGCCCTTATCTTTGTGATCGCTGGTTAAAAACACATGTATGTGTTAGTGTTACATTCACCAAAACTTTCAGCTCTCTTCGTATTAACTATGGATGTTACCAAAATAATCACAAGGTAAGATAATTGTGTCATACATGCATGAACATATTTACGCGGTGACACATCACCTAGAGGCAACCCTGGAATTATTGACGTCATTTATCGCTACCTCCCGATCACTGTTTATGAATATCAAAAGGGCAATTGTCAATAATATTTTTTTATGAATTGATTTCTTTTAAAAGACATTGAATAAAAAATTTAATGAAATATATCTCCTATTTCTATTTTTTGTATTATAAAGCAATTTATGGTAACTTATGACACGAAGTATAGTTAAGAAATGTCACATTGACGGCAGTCTTAAAGACGTACCTATATGAAGTATGAAGACGATGTTGAAATGATATTACCTTAGGTATACTTTACAAAAACAAATCTGATGTGGCCAGCACATAACTTTCTTATATATCATCCTGATCTAAAAAAAATCATTCTATTTAATTATTCACTTACCTCAATTAAAATTTTTTGTAGTTGACATTGACATTTTTGTAACCAAATTAGACCTCTCAAACGTCAAACTGTTAAATTTATCCTAACCCCATTTTATGAGGCCAAATGTGTAAAATATTTTAGTTTACATCAGCTTTATTTAAGTACTTGGAAAATATATTTTATTCGCTTGATATAGTAGACATGATTTATATTCTTTCATCAAGAATATATTTTTTTGTAAAGTCAAATACAAAAAAGTTTGGGTCCCGTGAATATTTAGCTGGCCAATTTTGCCAATCACCGAATTTTTCATTGTCTTTGGCCTTTAGAACAAGTGTACCAAATTTGAAATCTTTATCTCAAAAACTGTGGCTGCTATCGCGATACTACAGACATGCGGACAGATTTTGTTTCATAAAGTTTTGTTTTTTTATTATAATTCGTCGAGATTCTTCCAGAAATGTAATAAAAATTTAATTTTTTTTCCGAAATTGTACCTTTTTTCTTCTTTCATTCATTATGTCTCTTCTGGTGGTACCACATTCAGCAAATGTGTTACCTAAAATGTTGTTGACAATCTTAGCTGCCAAATTTGGAAAGTCTCCCATTAGTATTTTTTGAATTATCGCAGATACACACATACACACACACACACACACACACACACACACACACACACACACACACACACACACACACACACACACACACACACACACACACACACACACATCCACACACACGCACCGACAGACATTCGGAAAGTCGTCAGAATGGATTCAGAAGGGTTCAAAACGTATATATCAATCAAAATCTCGAGGTCGAAAAAAATCACGATTACTATACTTCCTTATATTAAGTATAAGAAAGTAAAAACGTAAGTATGATAGCTCTATGTTACCTGAAATGTCCAGTTTGCTAGCTAAATACGCTAACGTTTTTAATTTATAATATTTTATACAACAAATCATATGGTGAAATGAGAAATTTCCTGAAGTCGTAATTTCATGTTGACCTATAATCATGTATTCCACTACTTGATTTAATGTCAACACGTACGCAACAGCTCTTAATGATGTGTAAAGAAACGGATAATGAAAACACAGATTTAGAGCAAGTGTCATTGTTTTCATGTTTGTCGCACATTAGAAATATTCATTTAGAAAGCTTAAAGAGTGTATAAATTAAAAATTAACAAAACTTCTCGAGTGATTCGAGTGGATTAAAATATATGCAGTATTAATTATTCAGACGACCAGATAATCAACTATCATACAGACTGAGTAAATATATTCTAACACCGTTTTACTCTTTGTTGTTGCTACCGTTGGAAATGCTTAGAGTTGAATATCTTTGTTGATACTTTACTCTTATTCGAAATGATTTTAATATAACCAAGCCGCCGTAATGTGAATAATTATTATGTTGCTGTAATCTGTAATAGTTATTTACGTAACAAGACCGGAAAGTGATTATTTACTGGGCGAGTTGGAGGGCGAGCCCTGACAGTCGATGAGCCCAGTAAATACACTTTCGGGGTGTGTTGCGTACAATATTTTTTCTGCAACTGTTCTTGCTGATGTCAAAAAATTTTTAACATTAACAAAATTCATAAAATTAAATTGACAGATGCCAGACTGTTACTTTCAAAGAAGGCTGGATTAATCATTTCTAATTGTTATCAGATACTGTTTTGTCAACCAAAATTGACATAATGGATCGCTAAAGACTTTACTGATCCCTTAGGTCACTTTACAGGGCTAGCTCAGTAGGTTATTTTCCAGTCAAGAGATTGACCAAAAAATAGTTAACTTTCTAGACGGTTTCAAAAAAATATATTAAATGGAAATATAATAGCAAGAAATGGCCAATTTTTTTTTTTAATACTTAAAACTTATCAGTACAAAATATGTCTTTTTAAACAACCCCAATAAACATTTCGAGTTGTAATTTGGTCGCGTGACCAAATTACAACTCAAAATTTGGTCGTGTGACCTAATTACAACTTTAAATGTTTATGGAACTACTTTCCTTACTATTTTCTCGGTTAATATTGAATTATATAAACTTTGCTGTAAATTTATACCTTTTTTTGATTTGATGAAATATGTGTATAAGAAACATTTCTTTGATATTATGCAAAAAATATGCATATTTTTTTCATACTAATAAAATGAAATCAAAAGTGGTTAAACATTCACAAACACTAGGAAGTTTTTTAATTTCAGTTATACAAGGTGTCCCAAAATTAGCGTGCAACAGTTCGCCAGTGATTTCTACGACCAAAAAATAAGAAGAAAAGTTCCCATACACATAAGTTTCGATCCATGTTTATGGATAATTTTCTTTATTATTTTTGGTCGTAGAATTCGGTAGCGAATTATTGCATGCTTATTTCGAGATACCCTGTATGTACATTAAATATTATACAAACTTGGCACTGTGCTAATAGTTATATGCTATAGACAATGAAATTTCCACTATAAAAAAAGGTATAGAAGTGATTACCTAAAATATGTTTCTTCAATTATGGTAGTAAGCAAAAACAAATTATTTAAAAAAGATGAATAATGTTTGTCTTGTATACTCGCTCTCTATATTCCTTATTAAAATGTTAAAAAAATATGTGACGTGACTGTTATAAACAAAAAAATAAACTGATTTTATCTGTCAATATTAACTTAACAATGTTTGTTTCCGTTTGTTGCACACATAAAATGATTCAATAGATATGGTGGATATGTATAAAATTTATACAGAGTGACACAAATAAAAGTGTGGCTTAAGATATGTTTCGTGTCGAAGAATTCCAAGAAACTCACTGAATACTAAATTGAGATCAGTTACAGACGAGGTTAAAATAACTGGTAATAGAAATATTTTAACCGAAAATGAATAGGTACAACACAAAAATATTTTCTATTCTAAACACTAATGAAATAATAAAATTAAACCATGACCCAACTAATAAATATCAAGCCGACATCATAAAAACCTTAAAGCAGTGTACATCAGTCATACCACCAGAACAAACATATAAATTTAAAATAATGAACCCTTCACCTCCATTGTTCTACGGACTACCAAAAATCCATAAAGAAGACAACCCTCTTAGACCAGTTGTATCCTACATAAATGCCCCATCCTGTAAACTTTGCAAGGAATTAAATAATTTACTACCTGCTCTCATAAATTTTGAATCGAGATATTCAATCAAAAATTCCTTTCAGTTCATAGAAAAATTTAAAAACCTAAAAAATTCCTAGAAATGCGAATTTTGATGTGAAAAGTCTTTTTACTTCAATTCCACTACAAACTTTATTTAATATAATAGACCAACTTATAAATAATTCAGATATAAGCGCAGAAAATTAAAAAGAATTAAATATCATTATTAAAAATTGCACTAACCAAAATTATTTTAAATTCAACGGAGAAATTTAGTTAGATGGATTACCGAAGGGTTCACCAATCTCTCCTTTATTAGCCGACATTTTCATGTCATATTTTGAAAATAAATTATTCAACACCAAAAACATTTTAATAGAAAATGTGTTCTTTTGGATACGCTATGTAGATGATGTATTTTGCATTTGGAAAGGTACGGAAAGAGTTAAAACAATTTCTAAATTTACTTAACTCCTTTAACGAAAAAGTCAGTTCACGTTAGAAAAAGAAGATGAAAACGGATTAAACTTTTTAGACGTCAACATAAAAAATCATAATTGTTGTTTAGAATTCGATATCTACCGTAAACCTACCTGCACAGATACAGTAATACACAATAGTTCTAACCAGTCCTTCCAAATAAAAATGTCATCGTTTCATAGTTTTGTTCACCGTCTGCTAACCTTTCCTTTAAGTCCAAACAATTTTGAAAAAGAAGTCAACACAATAAAACAATCAGCAAGAAATAATGGATACAAAGAAAGTATCATGGATAATTTAATAAAAACAAAACAAAAGAAAAATATGTATAAGGGGTTTTATGCTGGTTCTGTACAAGACGCCAATATCATCCATAAATGTATTAATTATAGACCTGGAATTAAGTAAATTAGGTTGCAAAGCAATATCTGTAAATAAAAATAACCTAGGAAAAAATGTTAATAAACAATAAGGATAAAACAGAAAAACTACAAAAGACAGGAGTGTATGAACTAAAATGTAGTGACTGCGACGATATATACATTGGCCAGACTGGACGTAACCTAAAAAAGCGACTTGAAGAGCATAGAATGTCTATTGTAAACAACGTATATAGCACCGGCATGTCAACACACTGTATAGAAAACAATCACTTTATAAATATGGATAATGTAGAATTACTTCATTCCGAAAAGAAAAGCAAAAAATTAGACTTACTAGAAATATTAGAAATTAAAAAAGCTTCCAGAAACAAAAAAACGATTACAAATGAACATCAAATATTCGCAGGTCATCACATTTTAGATAAAGTAATTTAACTTTTCTAAAAAATCCCAAATCTTTCAAACCATTTTTATTAGTATAAGTTGCCAGATGTAACATTCAATATATAAGCAAGGAACACAAATTATAATTTAGTATCTCTCATCTGTACTCTTGAAAAGGGCCTAAAAAGCCGAAACACGTGTAGAGTGAAAATACAATTTTGAAACATTTAAAAGCAAATTTCCTTCATATATATAAAATATTTAATAATGTTTCACAAGGAGCCAACCGCAGAATCAGTACAATGTATAGAAATATTGTATTAGAAATATTGTTGTATAATCCCAGGTTCCTCTTGATGATTTTAATCGTCTCTACGATTATATCAGTAAATGTATATGCATTTCCTTTCCAAATTTTAACATTTTGCAGCACTGAATTCGTCTCATATACAGGGTGTTTCAAAAAAAGCAGCGAGCCCGGAAACGCTTCGTCGAGATACAGGTTGTTAAGTGTTACAAAAAATATATTGTTTACCACAAAAATCTAAAGACTGCTTGTAAGTATTGAAATTTAAAGTAAGTGTGTACTGCAAGTAATTTTTTTACTTAAATAAATTTAATTTATTTCCATAAGGTTGGTGCGTATGGGTAATACTGGTGATATTGTTGTACAGGTTGTACTCCCGAGAATGCCCACCTCCCTTTCTTCGTTATTTTTGGAGTTAGAGAGACGTTTCGAAAAACAGATTGTAGGAAATTTTATGAATTTTTTTTATGATGACCTCTGTGAATGTATATGGTGTTGTATAAAAGTGTGATCAAATCAGCTTATATATTTTTTTAAATAGAATAGAATTTTTAGTTTTTTAAAATCTACATTTCGTTACGATTCCAGTAATATACAGGGTGAGCCACGGCGGGTGGAGTATTAAAAGTATATGGAGAACGGATCAACCGATTGCTTTGAAATTTTGTTTACCAAGATAATCGAGTATGATCTCTCCAACTAGAATATTTTCGAAATTGCGGTGTTGCCACTTATACGTAAAACTGGCAACATCTTCGTTATTTTAAATGGAATACCCTGTATATTTTTGCATTTTTTGGATCGCCGTCTCTTTCTGAGTAACTTTTGTTAATTTTTCCCTATACCTATCTCAAGCCGTTTTCGAGATAATAATTCTTTTCTGAATTTATTGCCAAAAATTTGACTTTCAGTAAATCGTGTTTTCTCCTACCTACGCAGCAATTAAAAGATAATTTTTTAGTTGCGGCAAGGCAAGGCCTGGGGGCATCTCCTCCATTAATCAAATGTTTCGAATATTATACAGGGTGAGTTAGAGAACGCTTTCTATAAGTGACTTAGAAAAATGCACGAAAGTCAATTTTTTTAAATGGAATGCCCTATATATTATTACTGAATCGGAAAGGCGATACATTTACCTATTTAAAAAGGATATACTCTATACCTAATGCACACCGTTTTCGATTTATGAGCACTTTTCTGTAACCTTACCAAGAATATTAGTCTTTTGGTATATCATAACGAGTGGGCCATGAAATTTCTGTTTTATCATTTTGTAATGACAACAGATGTTATTTTTCTAAATAAATTTGACGAAAGTGATATTTGCACCTAATTTGAATAGCTGTAGCACAAATATGGCAGAAAATAATTATACAAACACAGTTTTAATGGATTTGTTTATTATCCATGGACAGTGCAATAAGATTATCAGCAGAACTTGTAGAAGATTTAATGAGAAATATCCGAATTTACCGCAGATGAACAACAGAAAGTTTCTACTAAATCAGAGGAATTTTATAAATTTTGGTTCATCATTAAGATAAGCAAGAAATTTACCTAAACCTGTGACATCTGACGAGGTAAATGAAATCAATGTGCTAGCATATTTTCATGCAAATCCCCAGTATTACATACGTTGTGCTGAACGGGATTTAGGATTGCCATATTCATCCATTCGAAGAACACTAGCAAACCATAAAATGCATAATTACAAGTGTGTGAAATATTTCTATTAAATAAAATCATATATTATTCTGAAAAAGGACGCAGGAATATACTCGAAGCATATTTTAACTATCGTCCAAATTAATAATGCAAATATATATCATGTATATAACACTGGAATCGTAAAAAATGTAGATTTGAAAAAAACTAAGAATATATAGGGTATTCTATTTAAAAAAATATAAGTTGGATTGGTCACACTTTTATGAAATACCATGTATGTTCAATGAGGTCATCGTAAAAAAATTCATAAAATTCCCGACACTCTGATTTTTAAAACATCTTTCTAACTCCAAAAATAACGGAGAAAAGAGGGGGTGGAAATTCTCGCGGGTTCAGCCTGTACCAAAATTTGGTCCGCCACTGTCTTTTCATAGCTTTTTTTAAAATTGTCCTTTTTATCTACACGAAAACTGCCTCTAGGGTTTTTTTTTTTACTAATTGAAAGTTTTTGAGAAAATTGGCAAAATGTGTATTTATGCACATTTTTGGTACCTAATGAAAAAAATAAGTAGGTATGCTTTGAAACCTAAAAGGTATAAAAGATTATTGTCTATTTATTAGTATACATAAATTTCATCTTTTGCGACTTATTTTTGAATTTACTTTGAGCGTTGCTGCATGTTTTTTAAAACGCCCTGTATAAGCAACACCCCGATAAATGGTATTGTTACATCCTGTATTTGTACTAAAATAAATTGATAATATCCTAATCACTTTACAAAGAAATAATTTTGTAAATTTTGTTCGGCCTTAAAGAGCAATGAAAAAGAATGGTGGTAAAAATCAACAAAGCTAACAACGTAAATAATAATTGCTACTTCTATTATAATATTCGTCTGTTTAAATTTTCGTAGTACGTGGCTGAAACCAACCACTGGAACTGCCTCTGTTAAAAAAGTTTATTGACTTGAAAGTCAATTGAAAAAAATTAAGTATGGCAAACAATAAAATTAGCCCGTCTAGATGAGTGCCTACAGTCATTAATATTATTAACTGGTTATTTACATATGTAGGTTCCACTAGTATAATTATAGACAAAGTTGCTACCACTACCAGATAAATTTTAAAATATGCTAATCTTAATGACATTATTAAATTTTGTTGAAATAACATTCGACCTATTAACGAAAAAAACTGTTTCTAAGTGAATAAATAATATTTATATCTTCTCTGTAATTGTAATTGTTGCAGTTCAGTAACTTCAGTTTCCTCATTTAATTTTTTAATCTTACCTGGAATCAATAGAACCGGCTACCGTACGGTGTGATAATGCCAAATAGTTAATAAATTTACTAAAATATTTTAAAAATGTATAGGAATATTAGACCATGAAAAAGAATGCTATAGTTTACAGAGGTATACAAAGTTTGATGACCTCTCAACTTTATCTCTTAATCCCTATTTTTTTTTATTTTTACCATTCGTTCTTATTAATTACTAGGCTATTCAACATTTTATTTTATATTGTTTGTTAATGTCGTTTTTCATTCAAGTAGTTATTGATCAGTAGAGTCCGGTTCCGAATATTACATGATGTCAATACCAGAGGCAGATCCAGGGTACCGATGTTAACACATGCACAGAAATGTTAAGTACCAGATTAAAATAAGTATTTTAAATAAACAAAGAAAGTTTGCTTTTTAAATAAGTGTATTTTAAGCGCTTTTCAGTCGCCTTCATACGGTCTGTTGCAGGCCACAACACTGCGGTGCGACGACGCATCGCAAAAACGAAGTCGCACCGCAATGCGATGCGATGAACGTTTATTGCACGGCCACAGAAGACCTATACCAGAAGCGACACGTTTGATGTATGTATGGCGTGTTATAATTAAATATAAAAACCAAATAAGCTGCTGGCAACATAAAACATTTTTTCCAATAAAATAAATCATTTTTAGACGATACTAAAGGATATAAACGAGATTTCTGTTTCGCAATCCGCAGTACAAATCTAGCCATATGCATAAATATAAAAATAAATATTTGATTAACAATAACACGCAAAATACAATAAAAGATTTATAGGTTGACAATAATACCACCAAAAGTCACGTATAAAAGACAACCAGACTTCAGTGATTTGCACGTGCGTTGCTTGAGAGAATCATTGCCGATCTCATAAGTGAAAACACAACACTGCGGTGCGACGTCGCATCGCAGAAATCAACGACGTCGTGGAAATTTGCAATGTTGTGGTTTCACCCAGGATTTGTACTAAGCGACGTCGCATCGCAAATTTCTACAACGTCGTTGATTTCTGCGATGCGACGTCGCACCACTGTGTTGTGTTTTCGCCCTAACGCTGCCAATTAATATTCGTTGGGACAACTGTCTTTTATTTGTGGGCTTCGTCGAGTGCACCCCGCCTTTACGGCTTAAGCCAAGGTGAAACGAACTACCCCGTAGAGTTTTGTGTCGTGGTTGGCAGGCGCTAACTGCATTTCTGCCACGCGTACGGTAGTTATGGTCATAAAACATTTAACGATACTCACTGGATGCCGGCCACTGAGCCCCCTGTCGAGAGACAAGACCCACTAGTCAAAACTCAAAACAGTCAAGAGACTTCAAAAAACTGCATGTGATGGTATCGGCACCTGACCATACTAATCTGCCAGCTGATCACTCAAGATCCTCGCACAATAGGTGAAATTTGATATATTTACAGATATTGCAGATTCAACTGGACACTATTTATTTTGTACATTATCTTATTTTGACCTAACTTGATTTGGAAAAATAAATGAAAGTTCCAACTACTATTACTGATCCTATCTGAATTAATATAGACTGTACTAATTATTAATAGAAATGTATTGAACAGTGCATTATAACAGAAAAACCCTATCTGGAAATCATTTGGTATCACCGGTCAAATATTGTTAAAAACCGCGAAACCCAAGCATATAGAGTCGTACTTTGATTAGCGTTGCCATTCCACTCGTAACAAAGAAATTGAATTAGTTTAATGAATTTTAGTGAGCTCGAGTACGTAGAAAATGGCAACGTAGTATAAGAAATTATTTAAATGCCGTCCTTAATTCTGGTATACACGGAGAGTTCCGCGGGACCCACTCCCCCGGATTCTGGAGTAACATCTGAGTTACTCGCCTCCATGTCGACGGCTGCGTCGGTGGCTAGTGCACGCTAATGAAGCGCGGCTCCCAATAATGGTGGCTAGTTATAACTCCGAGACAGGACCACTCTCTTATTTCCCAATCCCGTAGAACCAAAGCGTAAAGCTTGGGGCTGTCAGAGAGCTGACCTGGAGTACAACTATATCACAGAGAGTCGTACAATCTCTTCGTACCCGATTCCTTAGAACCAAAGTGTAAAGCTTGGGGTTGTCAGAGATGTGACCCAGATCGTAGGAAATCACGCGTATTTATATGATTTCCCGTGAGTGAGTTCGTTGTCCAAGCCTGCAAGCTTAACGGAGATAGCCAAATGCTAACTTGTGCTCTACCAACGAAATTAAACTCAAGATGCTTTAGGTGAGAAGTGATATAATGCCTCTATGTTTATTAGCCTTTGACCATATTCTTAGTAAAACTCTTACAACCCTACGTGTTTACGTCGGTTTGTTTATGTTATCATTCTCGGCTGGATAATGCTTTAAGATTTTGTACAGTTTTGTCAATGTTTTAAAATATTAAATGAATACTGTACGTTCTTTTACAAGATGAATAATTTAAATTCTATAGTTTGAATGCATACATTTTCTACCAAAATTATAAGAAAATGACTTAACCTTTTTTATGTAATAGTTAATTTGTAATTTAATGAGATAAATGCTTGGGAATAATTTAGTTTTATGTAAAAATTATAGGAAATTTATTTGATATTAACCCAAATATACAAGTTCTTTGGTGGATAATAATTAAAATATTAAGAAAATACGCTTATCAAGTAAGTATGCCGTGGAAATTGAATAAAACTAGATTCAAAACATTAATTTTGTCAACAAAACAACATTTTTTTAACTATGCAATCGGACTTAAAATCATCTCCGGAATCCAAAAATGTAAGAATATACAGGGTGGTCCATTTATAATTTAAAAGTTGGGTTCATTTTCGAGGAAACCAGAAGTGATGGAAAAGTATCAAATAGAGAAAAATTGGCCTATTTTGGTATATATTACACATGCTAAGTTTAAGACTTACATATTGACACCCTCTAAAGAGGAATCATGCCAAATAGCCCAAAATGACATACATTTTAATTACATTATCAAGTAATCTCCTCACATTAGCGCAGTTCTATTTATGTTAAATATTTAGGAAAAAACACTTTTTCTTCCATTTCATTTATTTCGAAGAAAGCAGTAAACTTGGCATTACTTCTTTATAAATTACAACGTAATGGCTACCTTTGTTTTCCATACAAGGAACATGAGTTCATTGTGTTTTACGGTCATAAGTAAATCGTTAAACTCAAGGATAGCCCATTGTAAATAAATTGGTTTCTTAGGCACACAAGAATTACATCATCTATATAAAAAATAAAGATAGCGAATCATAAAGGTTAATTATTGTAGTAGCAGTGAGCAGAGTAGCAAATTTGCCGAAGAAATCATCCACATTTTTCACTAGAAGATAGGTGTTATTATTGTCAAAAACAGCATAAATTGACATTGACATTTTGTCTCTTTTATTTATATTTATTTATGTACAAACTCTTTTTAGAAAAATCATTTATTCCTCTTATTTATTCTAATGAAGGAAAAACTTATGAGTAAAGCTACAAATCGTTTCTGTGTATCATGGTCGTAGAGTACAGATGTACTTACTGTCGCCGGCATTCATCTTGACTGCGAAACTCACTTGGGCGTATTGCATATTGTTTTTGTGTTTTTATTTTATTTGGTTTTACTGTATTGTTGATATTAATTTAATAATAAACCATGGCAGACGTACATAGGGGTAGAAAACGGCAATTAGCTGACAAAGTGAATAAATTCATAGGTGAATTCCCGAATTTATTCTATGATGGTGCTAAAATAATTTGTATGGTATGCGAAAAAGATTTGATGTGTTGGGATAAGCGTGATTGTGGACTTCACGTAAATAGTGTACACTATAATAATAAAAAAAATGGCGTGCCTTCGACAACACAGTTTATGTTTTATTTACTATTAATGCTGATTGCCTGTGATGTTTCGCTGCATATACTCGATAAACAACCATTTCGAGAGTTCTGGAATAAATACAATGCCCAGGTGACGTTACCAAGTCGCACAACGTTATGTAACTATCTACCAACTGTACACGTAGACATGGTAAATAAGATGAAATGTGAATTAAAAATACACGGCTGTGGTTATCTGTTGATGAGACAACAGATTATAAAAAAAAATTCTATTTTAAATGTTATAGTAAGAGTACTGGACCCTCTTACACCGACAGTTCCACTGTTACTAGCTAGCAAAAGACTAAGTCAGTGTACTAGCGAAACAATTACCAGGGTGGTGCTGGAGGCGTTAGAAAAATTTGAACTGTCAAAAAGTCAAGTGTTGAGTTTGTGACTGATGGCGCCGTGACAATGCGTTCGGTAGGCCATTCTTTGCAAGAACAAGGTTGTACGTTTATACATGTTACGTGTAAAGTACATACTTTACATCTTGTGGCAGAAACTAATCGAAAGGGTTTTCCAGAGTTGGATGCATTAATAGCAAGTACAAGAAAAGTGTTTCCTAAATCTCCTAGACGTCTCCGTGCATTTCATAGCAAGTGTCTCGGTATTCCTGAACCACCCCAGCCGATTCTTACACGTTGGGGAACATGGTTGCAGATAGCTTTTTATTATGCTGAATATTTCCAACAAATAAAGGTTGTGATACTACAATTCAGTCAGCTATTAAGGAAAGACAGACAAAATTCGAAGGTATTTCCGTTGAAACAGCTTTAAAAAATATTGCGAAGAACTATAAACCATTACATGAAAACATAAAAAAATTAGAAAACAGTGCGTTGCCGTTAGCGGAGTCACTGCAAATAGTGGACGAAGTAAATATACTGCTACACGCTATAGGTGACGCAACAAATGAGCGCGTTAATAAAAAGTTCGCAAGTGTGCTAAATAAAGACACCGATTTTACCAAATTAAGACAAATATGTGATGGTGCAGCCCCAGATCCTTTAAGTGCGTTCAAAGACTATTTTACGTATACGTGTATTACATCAGTAGATGTCGAACGGTCGTTTTCAAAATATAAGAACATATTTTCACCAAAGCGAACATCACTCATGGAGACAACCATAGAAACAAAGCTGATGTTGCAAAATCTCTACACATCTTTTCCAGTTTGTGATAAGCAAGCTAGTTAAGAGGGTAAGTTTTACATACATTGTTATAAATTGTAACAGTTTATTGTTTCTCGTATTAGTTAATTTCGCGTACGCCACTGTCCCGCGGAACATTTTTGACAGCCCTACTTATGAGAGTAGTAGTAATGATTTTCAAAAAGTTTTGTTTCTGGTAATAATATACACTCACTTTACGAAGTATTTCTGGACATTTCTTTGATTATTTTTAATATAAATCCAGTGTGATGCTATTAGCCCAGGAAACGAAATTTCGTTCGGAACAAATTCCCCTAAGGCTGTTTATTTTAGGGTATGTTTGTATAGACTATGAAGAGGTATTAGAATTTGCGTCTTTATACAGGATGTTTATAATTTAAAAAAAGTTCCTATGAATATGGGCCCGGAAATGCTTCCCTGCCGTCAAAGTTAAAGAAAAGTAAAAAAAATCTCTGATTATCTTTCGTAATTTTTAATTGAATAATAATATTAACAAAGAATCCCATATTATGCCACTGTCTTTTTAGTGCTTTACTGTAATTAGTAGTTTAATTAGTCCAACTTATTGTCAATATTGTTTCTATAACTTAATTAGGTACTTGTTTTGCCTCTTAGTTTAAAGTCAGTTGTATATTGCTACTTATGTAAATGGTTAAGTACGATCTCATTTTTCATCTGATATCACAGTTATAGTGTGGCCGTGTGTGTTTAAATATATTGTGAGAAAACATTTTATAGGATACTAATTTTCGTTCAGGAAATATATTGAAGCAACATCAGTGAAATGACTTTTTGCGTTAATATGAGTGCTCTTAATTCTATGCACGATTATTGCTCATATACATCGCACTGTATCATATCGTTTTTATAACTCTTCTATTCTGTTACCACATAAATATGATGTAACCAACAAATCCCTAAAGCGATATTGAAAGATTGAAGCCTCCTCAACGAATTATTTTATTAATTATTTCACTTTTCACTTCGGTTATGGGGGAAATACCAGCAGCTTTCTTATATAGGGATTGATCATATGTTTGTTACAACACAGGTATAATTTTAGTAGTATATTTCGTGTTTAACTGAATTGCATATAACATAGCTACGATAGACAGTATGGGTGTTACTAGGAATTGCGAGTAGCAGCAAAGACTATTGGTAGCAATGGTAGCACTCGGCTAACAAATCAAGTTTTCTGATTCCTTCCCAGAAAGATCTAGCTTCAACAGTGCTCAGCCACGAAAATTGAAGTTATATAGAATGGACACTTCGAGAATTATAAATGAAACAGCTAGAAATTATTTATGACCTCGCTGTTGATCCTTCATTGGTCACTCCCAAAATGTTTGTATTTATGAATTATAGGGGCGTGATGGAAGTTGCGAAAAATTATGAGTAGGAATTTTAGTTTTACCATGTTTTACCCCTGATTTAACTGGTTTGATTTTATAAAGCTGTATTTTTTCGCATTGATTTAAGAGAATGAACTGAAAGTAGTGAACTTTATTACAAATTTACATAAGTATTGTTGTTATCACTTTGTTAACTTAAATCAGTTCGAGGAAATCGCTTACTATTTCAACCTTTTAAAGTAAAGGGTAGTTCAATATATAGAAATATTAAAGGTACACCGGAAATGTTCCCTTATGTTATAAAAGTTTTCGAATTTTCTTCACGAATCTACATATTTCCGCATTAAAATTATTTAACATTTAACATATTTTAAATAATAGAGTAATGTCTATGTACAATTAAAATATAATTTTAATACATTTGTGTGAAGAACAAGAGCACTGCCATTTAGAAGAGTCTGTTGATATTTTAGCTCTTCACTTTCACACATATTATACATAGTCTTCTATTGCATTATATCCTCAAGGGTAGAATACGTTCTACCATTGAGGATATAAGCTGGTAGTATTACGCTACTACCCGCTCAAAGTCCTGAAATTATTTTTCATCAAATCATGAGTGTCCCACAGCCCTACATAATTCGGTAAAGTCGCTTTTAGATTCTGAGGAATACTTTTGAGGAATCATAAATAACTATAACAAAAATAAGAATTATTTATCATTTCATTTGATAGTCATCAATATCAGAACTGTCAGGTGCGGTAGACATATCACTTTCTTTTACATTTTCGGAAAAATACGTTAGCTGTACTACTGAAGAGGACACCGGATCTGTGGTATAGGTGGCTAAAGCATGCAATGGCATGCGTGACTAAATATTTATCTGCTGTAGCTGCGGGTTCGAATCCCGCCACCGGCACTGACAATGACCATGGGAATGGTTGTATGTTCATGTTTTTCTAAATACAACCCCCTTCTAGACAGCTGCGGCTTTGGATTTCGGGGGTTGTCCAAGTTCTGTGATGTGGTGTTCTGTCGCGTAGGCATTTCAGGCTGCTTTAATAAATTTTGAACTTCCGAGAAACGTTACTTTTTTTGGAGCATCTTTCTGACTGACGAAATGAGGATATCCAGGACTTTTTCCTGAACTCTTGGACCTCTTCTATTCTACACCTAACAAATAAAAAAATAATAAAGATAAAAAGATTTGCAACATGATTGTAGTTTTCTGGAAAGAAAATAATTATTTTATTATTTTTTTCTAGAAATGCATAAACGTAGTAAAGTAATAATATGTCAGATTTTTTAATATGGTAATATACTATTATGTAGAAACTTTTGTTTAGTACAAAAAGTATGACAATACTTTTGCCCCTGTGGTTAATGGCAACTATGAATATTTTTATTAATTTTGTTGGGTTTGATATATTTTAAGAAAACTTTTCTAGTTATTTCTGTTCGTTAAAGAATGATTATCATTTATTTGGGTTTTATCGATACGTTAGTATTAATTGTAACAGGTATGTTTTTTCTGCATCATGTTATGTTTATCCCTATTTATGAGAATGCAGCGCTCTCCTAAAGTCTCTAAAACTTTTAGCATATGTTACCAAGAAATCATTCATATAAGCAATTCTTTGAAAAACAAACTAGAAAGCGGCATCTGATGGAATTTTTTTCGTAGGCCTACGTAAATGGAAAAATATTCTATAATGCTTTAGCATAAACATTGGTAGTAATGAAGTGAATAATTAAAATGTATACGTTTTGAATAATTGTATAGGTATATAAATGAAAGTATTTATCTTAAGGAAGTTCTGCAAAACTTTACACAACATACACTGCGTTTGTAAAAGAAGTAACAAACTTTGACACTGACACTTAATAAACTTTAGTCAAAATCTGCAGTGAGTAAATCAATGCAAGACTAAAAGAATATACCAAATTCTTTTTTTTTTTACCGTTCGTTTCCTGGAGTATATTTATCATGACGTTTTAGAATCAGAATCCTGGCAAATCTGAACACTCTACAGGGTATTTCACGACCGAGTGCACTTAGCTAAACCCATAAATATGCATTGTAAAGTAAGTAAGTAAAGATATACAGAATGCTTTGTAGATTTTGTCCAAAACTTCAGGTGCTTCTATTTTTCTAATGGTTAGACAGATCAGGTGATGTAGCTGGCCAAGTTATTGGTCCACCGCAACGTATTGAGCCATTCAGTGCTCAATAATTTCTAACTTCTTGGGAAAAATTGGCATAACGGTCCACCGTTATGCTGAAAAAAACATTCCTCATCGATAGACGTTCTATATTAACGTCGGCAGAAGCACAAATATAGTTAGCTAGTTAACCGTCCTTAAAAAAAAAGCGGTACAACAAGAACATTAGATATGGTGCCACATCAGATGTTCAACGAAGTTTTATGCTGAGAATTTCATTGAAAAATTGCTTTAGGATTCTCATAAGCCCAAATATGGGAATTTCAATAGTTATGTATTCTATCCTAGGTGAATTGAGCTTTATCGGTAAATAATATTCTCTGAACATTGCGCCTATGGTTAGTAATCCACTTGCAAAAATTCATCGTTGGATCTCATTTCCAGCTTCCAATCGTTATACTTTTTGCAAAAAGAAGGGATACAAATGAACTTCCTTCAATGCCCGCCTAATATTGTGCATGGTACATTGAGCGTAGTCCCTACAAATCGAGTACTGAGAGATTGGTTTTGTTTTACAACGTTAAAAATAGTTCATCATCAGCTCTTTCCTCGTCTCTCAGGATTTATTACATTTTTAAATCTTCCCTACTTCCTTGTGTATCGATAAATGAAAGAGTTCGAGGATTTGGTGTTCGACGACTAGGAAAACGTCTTGTATGTTCTTCCATTTATCTATACCAGCTTTGGTCATTGCTTTAGCTAAGATCTTTTGCTCATCCTCATTCTTATTTGTGATCTGTGCTGGGTAATATTCATCTAAATAATTGACTATTACAAAATCGTTAATTTTTAATTGGCTAAAGAAAGTTAATTCAATTTCTGCATCACCGTGATTAGTTTCTGTTTGAGATGAGTTTTTTTCAGCCACTACTAAGCCTCTCTACTTCCTCTGTATTATCTCCTACCTTTTGTTGAACTTTTTTCTCGGTATTTTTCTTCACGCAATTTCTTATTTTCTTCCCCTTTTCGTTTTCTTTCTTCTTTTTCTTCTAGTTTTTTTTGTTCTTCTTCTTTTTTTTAAAGTATTCTCTCCACGCGTCAGAGGTGCCTACAGAAGGAACTTTAACACGGCTATTTCTTGAATTCACTTTTTTACTCGGTTCAGGCCAGAACAGCGACTTTTTAAATGGAGATGGTATATTCACTCCTGGCAGCACCAAAGAAGGGTTAGCATTGCTTTTAAGTTTTTTGACGGTTTCTTCTCGTGGTTGTTTGTCTCTAATAATGTGTGTCCGTTTTTCCGGCATCTTTTGAGTATTTTCTGATACCACTTCTGTACTGCTACTACTGCTACCATTTCTGTCACATTATCTATTCTTTCTTCAACTTCTGTTTTAGTAGAATCTTTTGCAGTAATTTCCTCAACGTTTTTTCCTATTTCCACCAAATTGTCTACTACTTCTCTTTCAGCATCTTTCATTGCCATTTCCTTTTCAATTTCAAGTGTCACTGACAATCTCTACATCAATGTTTTCCTTATCTTCTGACACCTTAGCCGAGTCCTTAGAGTGTTGGCTCTCCAGAACCGCTCCCTCAACATTGGGGCATGGCGGCATCTGGAGACAACAGGAGGTCCTGGTGGGTGGCACCTGATCTTCATGGTTGGCCAAGACACGATCAGACACCTGGAGGACGCTGGGTGGGTGCTCTACTATGAGCTGGTAACTCTGACAGTGCGCAGGTTATCGGCTTGGGGTGGATCCACTCGCCAGGGGCCTTCCGGGGTCGACATGTCGAGGCCGACCGAGGAGAAAGAGAAATAGGTCACACAAACCCGCACCATGCAGATCCCCCCATGGACCTATTGCGGATGAGTCAAATAAATCTCCAGCACAGTCAGGATGCCACTGGGGAACTGGTGAACATCTTGACAGGTAAAACTGGAGAAATTGTACTAATTCAGGAACCCTACGTTTTTAGGAATCGAGTTAGGGGATTAGGAATGTCCGGCTACCAGGTGATAGTCGGAAAGGAAGGAGGGGACGACCGACCAAGAACTTGTATAGTAGCCTCCAAGGATCTGCAGTTGGTGCCACTGCCCCAACTTGGAACCAAGGATGCTACAACAGTCGTCCTAGAATATAAGGTAAGAAATATTAAATGTAAGGTGGTAGTTAGCAGTATTTATCTTCCATATGATAACGCGCGACTACCGCCTACTCAGGAATTAGAAGATATAGTCGCATTTGCAAGGAATGAAGGTCTTCCATTAATAATTGGATGCGACGCCAATGCTCATCATATAGTGTGGGGCAGCTCCGACGTCAACACCCGGGGCGAAGCTCTACTAGAGTACCTGGCGTCGACGAACCTACAGGTTATGAACAGAGGAAAAGAGCCAACGTTTATCAACCGCATCCGCCAGGAGGTGATAGATATTACGCTGGTCTCTCAAAGTTTGATGGAAAGAATTTCTGACTGGAGGGTAACTCAGGATATCTCGATGTCTGATCACAGGATGATTAGATTCGAGATTGGGTCCGATAGGACAGAGGACACCCTCCGAAGAAATCCAAGGAAAACTGACTGGGAGAGGTATCTCCTTACTCTGGCAAGTCTTAAAGACGAACCGGTGGGGAGGATTATCTCCCCTGAGGAATTGGACATAAAGGTAGAAAGCCTAGAAAGTCATATAGTCTCAGCATATGAGGAAGCCTGCCCACTCAAGGCCGTGGGAGTACGTAGGGCCCGATGGTGGAGTAGGTCGCTTGATGACCTGCACCGGACGGCCAGACGTGCTAACAATCGAGCCGTCAAGAGAGGGACGGATTCCTCATGGGACGACTTCAAGGAGGCTAGGAGAAATTTTAAAAAGGAACTAAGGCGTAGCAAGAGAGAAAGCTGGCGGCAGTATTGTGGGGAAATGAACTCCCTACCGGAAACCGCCAGACTGATGAAAATACTCAGCTGCGAGACAAGGGAGACAATAGGATCACTACGAAGGCAAGATGGGACTTGGACTACTTCTAGGAGGAGTCATTAAGACACCTCTTAGAGGTTCACTTCCCGGGCGAACGCCCTGCCGTTGCAGTACCCTCGGAGCGGCCGATGCCACCAGTTGACTGGCGGCTTGCCGAGGAGATTGTAAAGGACGGAGCTGTAGTCTGGGCAGTGAATGAGTTCGAGCCCTTTAAAGCAGCGGGGCCAGACGGGATCTTCCCAGCTCTGCTTCAGAAGGGCCTGGATATTCTTCTACCGCATTTAAGAGGAATATTTGTGGCCAGTCTGGCACTGGGATATGTTCCCCTGACCTGGAGGTCAGCTAAAGTGGTCTTCATCCCCAAAGTGGGAAAAAGGACTACACAGCTGCCAAATCGTTTAGGGCGATCAGTCTCACGTCCTTCCTGCTAAAAGCACTGGAAAGGATAGTGGACAGATATCTGTTGGAAGGGGACCTAACCAGGTACCCATTCCACAAGAATCAGCACGCATATAGGCGAGGGAGGTCCACGGAGACAGCCCTTCACGCCGTCGTGCATAAGGTAGAAAGGGCCCTCCTGCATAAGGAGGTCACCCTAGCAATATTTTTTGATATAGAGGGTGCCTTTGATAAAGCAAGGACTACTACTATCTGCGATGCCCTTCGGACTAGAGGTACTGCTCCAGTACTGGTCAGATGGGTGAAATCTGCGCTGGAAGAGAGACGAGTTAGTGCGGCTTTAGGAGACTGCCAATTGGACGTCGGGGTGAGGGGCGGCTGTCCACAAGGCAGCTGCCTATCACCCCATCTATGGTGCCTAATAATGGATGGTCTCTTGGAGCACCTAACTTCGGAAGGATTTTATGCGCAGGCATATGCGGACGACGGGCTGGTCCTAGTGACCGGCCGCTTCTTAAATGTCGTTTGCAACAGAACGCAGGTAGCTTGTAGAATAATAGAAAGATGGTGCGGCGAAACAGGTCTCTCAGTCAATCCATCTAAGACTGAGATGATCCTATTCACCAAGAGAAGGAAAATAGAGGATTTTAGGGCACCAACCATGTACGGTAAACCTCTTGCGCTTGTGCAGGAGGTTAGGTACCTGGGAGTGACCCTAGATAGCAAACTGTCATGGGGGGCCGCATATCGACAACGTCATCAAAAAGTCGACTGCGACCTTCTGGCAATTGCGCCGAGCGGTAGGTAGGAACTGGGGCCTCAACCCACGGATCCTACACTGGCTGTACACGGCGGTCATCAGACCTAGGCTCCAATATGGATCCGTGGTCTGGTGGCCGAGCGTGGACAGAGCGATGACATCCCGAAAGCTGGCAAAAGTCCAGAGACTAGCCTGCCTAGGGATCACTGGCGCAATGAGGACGACACCGACAGTTGCTCTGGAGGTTCTGCTAGGCCTTCCAACGCTTCCCTCGTGGATAAAGAGGGAGGCTATGGCGGCCTATCTGAGAATGCGGGATTCTGGGAGCTGGCAGTGTTCAGGCAGAGCTGAAGGTCACGCAGCAATTGCTGGACTGACGGAGAGGGAAATCCCTCTCTCTGTCCTGAAGGTGAGAGAAGCGAAAGATCAGCTAAGGTTGGAAAGGAATTACACTCTCACTCTTCCTAGTAGGGAGGAGTGGAGTGAAGGGAGAATTGACTTCCGCCCGGACTCTCTGGTGTGTTATACAGACGGATCTCGGCTGGCCACTAGATCGTCTTCCGGGGCGGGAATATATCTGGAAGGCAAAGAAGTACAGGAGAGCTTTGCTCTAGGCTCGTACACCACGGTCTTCCAGGCAGAGGTTTACGCCATCCTAGCGGTGGCAGGTAGGGCTGAGGTTAGGAATGGGGCGGAACAGATAATATACATCTGCTCCGACAGCCAGGCTGCTCTAAAGGCGGTGTGCTCCCCCCAGGATGAGATCAGCTCTCGTCCAGGAGTGTGGGGATGCCCTAGAAGAGCTGGCCAGGCATAAACAAGTCAGACTGGTATGGGTCCCGGGACATATGGGAGTTCCAGGCAACGAGAAGGCCGATGAATTGGCTAGACTCGGAGCCGAGGAACCCTGTCACGGGCCTGAGCCTATGTTAGGTATTTCAAGAAGGCAGGTCACAACGGCCCTCAATGAGTGGGCCCACGAGACACTGAGGACGCACTGGAGGACCAACAGGGCCTGCAGGCAAACCCGAGATTTTGTGACGGGGCCGAACAAATCGAGATCGGCCTGGTTGCTGGGACGGAGTCGTAAGACTCTGAATCTCTTAATCGGTGTTCTGACAGGCCACTGCAGACTTAAGAGGCATCTATCATTGATAGGTATTGAGGAAGACCCTACATGTCCAAGATGCAGGAGTGATGAAGAGACATCTTACCACTTCCTGGGACAATGTGAAGCGTTTGGGCGCCTGAGACACAGTATCTTCGGTTCTGAGGCGCTTCTAAGGGAGGAGATGAGCTCCCTCGCAATGAGTGACATCCTGACCTTCATCAGAAGGTCGGAAAGATTCGATGAGGGAGCAAGAGAAGCACATGGCTGAGGGGACAGCTGGGGGTTGGTAAAAAGGGCCCGTCTGTGGCCTACTTGCCAGGCGTCAGCCTCCCCCACCATTACCATTACTACATTACATCTTCTGTCATAGGATCTTTTTCAGTATCTGTCAACGGGGATGATTTTTTAGCTGTCATACTGGTTATTTCTTCAGGTAATCCATCATGATTTTCGTCATTATGTCCAAATGCAACTAAATTTTTCCATCCATCTTCCAAAATTAAGCCCTCTTCTATATCTATTACAACATTTGAAGTTTTTTCTTTATTCTGAGGTAATCCCAATTTTTGGTACATTCTGTACTAAATATTGTATAAACCCTTATCCTCAAGTTTACCTGTCCAGTCTGCACCCATCAGTTCATAACATTCATTAAGAACTTCTGGCTCAATATAAGATTCAGCATACCGCACTCATTCAAATCTGTCTAATCGTTAGAACGATAAGACTCGAAGTTTTGGACAAAATTCAGAAAACTCTCTATCTCTTTAATGAATTACTTTAAAGGCATATTTATGGGTGATTCTAACTCGCGTTGATATCCTCTATCTATGGTTGAGCTACATGTATTCGGTCGTGAAACACCCTGTACCCTGTATAGTACATAGATAAGGAGGACCATTAGTTTTTACTATAGATGCTTTCAAGGATGCTTTCCTTAACATCCCCGTCTTTTAATAAATGTACTGCAGTTAATTATGGTTTAATTATTATTCCTCATAGTTATACCGTCTCATATTTCCAGCGCGTCTTCTCGTCTAATTCTCCCATCTTTTCATAACCCTCTCTGTATTTTAGAGTAACAGTTTGTGTGGAATCATAATTATTCAGATTTGGCGAACTGCTTGCAGTATATTAAATTAATTCCAGGAATATAACCACATTTGCATAATCAAGAATGTCAGGGTATGAAATTATACGAAGTTGCTTAACACTTTAAACTTTAAAATTAAACGATAACATCTAGGGTAGAGCGGTCTGTGTTCTCGTTCCAGTTAGTTTAAATTTTAGTCTTAGTCCAGGCATCTGCGGACAAAAATGTTATTATGTGAATGTACCTATTAAAACAATGGTTAACTGGTCGACCATACAAGGCATTTTAGAGTTTATTATGAAGTCCTTAACAAAATAAAACAAAAAATATAATTCTAAGCTGAAAATGTCTAATAAACTTATTCGTATAAAAGGAGCTGCAGCGCTGAAAAGAAAGTTCATAAAATGTAATATGTATGTATGTGAACTTGGCATAATAACCATCGGTGCTAATGGGGTATTTTCATTGATCTGCGATGAAAGTAGAAATGCTTATATTTTGAAAACATTTTTTCTGTATTTTTGGCACCGAAAAAATCGCTATAAAATAATTATTCCAATTTAATGTTAAAATTTTTCATAATTACGTCACTAAGCGCAACTAGGGAAATAACCAAAAATTTGTTGGAACACTGGCAAAACTGGTAATTCTATTATTCTGTTGTAAATCTTGTTTTAGTATTTTTGTTTCCGTATTTGTTTTAAAAACATTCTAAGGCAGACAATATACAAACGATAAATGAGGTTACGATCTAATGTCAAATCTGGCACAATACCAGAAAACTACAGAATGCAGGTATGTTCAGTAATGTTGATTCTAGCAGATTCAAATAAATTTGTCTTTTTTCAACTTATGTTAAATCGCTCTCCATCTCTCTCATTTCTTGGCTCAAACTTGTTAGAATCAAAATTAATAAACATGCCTTATGAAATATCCTAAAAATAACTACATTTGGCGCATGACGTCACGAAAATTTAGCATATATTTTTTTCAGTCTAAAAGAAAAAAGAAAACAGAAAAGAAAAGACACGTTCTCTAGTTTTCGATTTTCAAATAAAAATGAAGTGAAAAATTACCCCATACCATCATTTATCACTCTCCGAATATTTACAAGAAACAGAGGTGCTACTTGTTACAAAGTTATAAACATAATTTTAGAGGAAACTTTATACCAGCACCAATACCATCGGTGTTAATTGCGAAACTTATACCATCATTTAGCACTCTCTGGAGATGTAAAGAAACAGAGATGCTAATTGTTTTAACAAAGTTATTAACAATTTTATAATTTTGGTGCCACCTTTACACTAGCACCACGACCATTGGTGCTAATTGCGAAACTTATACCATCATTTAATACCCTATTAACTCTCTGTACGTATCTAATAAAAACTGCAATATTATTGTTTTAAAATAGTAGTAAACAATTTATTACTTTTAGTGATGCCAGTTTCTCACTAGCTAAGAAAAGTGTGTTAATTTTGAAATTTCGGGTATTACTTAGTACCCTATTGCCAGAAGAAACATCTAGAAATAAAATAAACCGAATGGAAATAGAAACCGTACAGCAGCGAAAGGTATAAAATATTTAATACATAATACTTATAATATATTCAATAATTTCTTCCTATAGTTAAATAGATCCAATAATAAAATTACAATATTTCTTACCAAAAATAAAATAAAAAAAGTGCTAACTTAAAATTACTTGTCATTAAAAAAATAAAATTGGAAAGCAACATACCTTCAAAGCCAACTAGTCCAGTCGGTGAAGTCGAGCACTCGCATACAAAAAAATGCATTTGAAATTTAATGTAACTTTTAACATAACTTTCAGAAACAATTCTTGATAAAATGAAAAGGTTTTTCAAAAAGTTAGAAACTGTGTTAATATGTCATGACATCGATCCAAATAGCTGCTGCGGTTATGGCACTAAAATAAAAATTTACAAAGTAGTAATAAATACTGGAAATGTTCAATTAAATAAATTGAGAAGATTTCGACTTTGGTACCTATTTGGGTATTATTTTTATTATTTATTACTATTTTGTAAATTAACTTTTACCCTCTCTGTTGAAATACTTCGGTATTATAATTTTTATTATGCGTTTATGACTAAAATAATAAATTTGTTAATAACTTTGTTCAAACAAATAGCACTTCTGTCTTTTTGAAAATTCAGAAAGTACTACATGACGGTGTAGTAGTAGTAGCTTCTTATTTTACTAGGCAAATAGGCTACAATGGGCCATTTTTACCTAGGGACCTATAGTTTAGCGTGGACTCCGAACCACGGTCCTTGGCTGTCAACTAACCCACCGCCTGGGCCTGCCCGCCTGCACCGCTGACAAAGTGGCTAACCTCCTGGGTAGGTCTCTTCGACCCTCTACCCGGGCTCGCCTCTCCGCCTATATCAGGCTAGCGGCCTTCCCGGGATTGTCCGTTGTCAGCCTACTCACTGTACGACGAGGTATCACAAATAGGATAAGGCTTTGTATGAATTTCTTTTGAAAATACTATGTTTATCGATTTCTCCCTAGCTGGGTTATTATCTTTTTCTGTGTTGAACGCCACGTGACTTGCTGTCACGAAAATAATTTTTTTGTTTTGTTGCCTTGGTATTTGATCGTAGGATTGGAATTGTCTCAACATCGATTTTGATTATACGGAGAGGTAGGGTAGCCTGTCCTTAACCTCGTTGAATTTTCTGTACGCCTTTGGCTATGCTAGCAGAGTTGAGCAAGACTTCAGCAACTCCTATTCGGCGGTCCTGGCTTAGGGACTTGTTTCTACCTCAGACTTTGTAGCTGAAGGATTTAATCAAGCGGTTTATGCGTTTTATTTATTTACTATTGCTTAAAAAAAATTGCACAGGGGGACCCTGGCAATTTGGCTTTTTTCTAGCCTGAAAATTACTTTATGGAATACTGAAAATATTTTTTTCAATCCGCTTTTGTGTAAAAATAAAATGGGGGCTGTGCACAAATGTCTTTTCACTACCCTGCAAATGCTTTTAGAACTATGAAATCTATTTTTTCAAAGTTGCTTAAGACTGAAAAATAATTCGAACAGAGGGTTCCTTACAACATTGAATTATACTAGTGAAATCAGGTGATTTAGGAAAATGTAAAATTTATTTGACTCGTTAAGACTAAAAATAAAATTGGACAGGGAGTCTTTTAGATGAACGTAAAATTTACAATCACAAAACACTTTCAGAAAATTTCTTGGAAAATTGTTAGAATTCAGCGGACTAGACGGCAAGTTAACCCTCAACTTGGATACTACTAGCCTGCCTAAAAGGTCGCGCAAGACTTCACAACTTTTCTTAATAATGAACGATTTGTAAAACCAAAATTATTTTATCTAAAATATGGTGACGGGTAAAAATTTGTTGTTCATTCGTTAATTTTTTTTTATTATTTTTAACAGCTGTACTTATTTCTAATTATTTTAATAGATCAAGTTTCATTCCTTTCTTTTTTCGAATGGAGTAATTTGACATTATTTAAATCTAAAAAGTGATCCAAATTAAACTTTAGGATTTGCTTTCTGAATAAAAATCAAAATATTGGAAAAATCCGAATTTTATTGCTATCAGTATAAAGTACGAACTTAGCAGTTAGGTATGAAATATGATGTCAGCCAAATGCCCTCCACAGCTCCGCTGACATGATACCAGTCTTTTAGAGAAGTTTATCATAACGCTTTCGCATAGATGCGGCTCTATTTCAGCAATTGCACCTCTGATGTTCTCTTTTAGCTCTGGAATCGTAGCAGGTTTGTTGACATAAACCCTTTCCTTCAAAGAGCCCCACAAAAAAAAATCTAATGGAGTTAGATCGCAAGACCTCGGTGGCCAATCGATAGATGAGAGATAAAACGACCAGGATATTTGGTTTGAAGTAAAGTGACCGTTTCACGTGCTCTGTGACATGTGGCTCCATCCTGTTGAAACCACATGTCACTCAAGCTCGAATCGTTGGTTTCATTGAAAAAAAAAACTGTTTAGTATCTCCCGATAGCGTACACCATTGACAGTAACAGTAACAGTAATAAATTTGTACGATATTTATGCGTTGCTGCACAGTATACGGCGCCATGATGAATTTGCCATGTGTTTCGATACCAACTGTACAAATGCAAACTCCCAACGTTCACACAATGCAAATGGCGCGTAACTCAAATCCTAAAGTTCAATTTGGATGACCCGTTATAAAGAGACTGTTCTCTATGCAACGTGTTGACATGCCCATGCTAGAAAATAGTCACTTTATAGATTTAAATAACGCCAAATTACTCCATTCGGTATAGAAAGGAAAGAAACTTGATCTATTAAAACAATTAAAAATAAGTAAGGCTGTTAAAACCATATTTTAGATAAAATAATTTAGATTTAAAAAAATAAAGTAATGTCCAACTTATAAAAGCATATTTTACAATAGCTTTATAGTAGGTACTAAAAGTGGTTATATAAGCAATGAACACAAATTTTATTGTTCAGTATTCCCTGTACTCTTGACAGAGGCCTAAAAAACTGAAACACGTGTAGAGTTTCTAATAAAATTTTTTTGAAACATTAAAAAGCAAATTTCCTTCATATACATAAAATGATTAATAATGTTTCGCAAGGAGCCAACCGCAGAAACAGTTCAGTGCACTTGCATTTGTTATTTAGTGTATTTAACTCATTTTTGCCAAAAAATGCACTTGCTGTATGTGTGCTCGACCCCATAGAAATACTCGTGGTTGTAGAAAAGCACGACTGACATTTTCATTAATATAATATGGTATCGCGGTCGATCCTGTCAATTCAGTTAATACTGATGTGAGTGTCATTCTGCAACAGATGGAGTTGTATTGCGAAAAGCTATATTGCTTATTTGTAAAAAGAAACACAAGTGATTTCTTGTCCTTAAGACAACCCACCTCTTTTGTTCAATCGACATATTTTTTTTCGGATGTAAGATATAACGACAATTTTAGTGTCTATTGCCTGCACTATTTACTCATTTCTGTATTTTACAATGCTATATGCAAACCGTAGGCAGTGAACGTCGTTCTGTAAACGTATGTACACATCGGCTAATCGGTCATAATGTATATCCCTCAGATAAAAGTAAATACACTGTAGAAGCTCTTTATTATAATAATTGTACTTGGCTTTTCCGCTTCAGTGCTACAATTTGATATGGTAAACGAAAAGCTTCTAAGTGATGATAGTGTTTATTTCTTAATGCATTCGGTGGTATTAATAGCTCTTAGAATCAGCACGAAAACGTCGGGGACTTTTAAACTGACAATTTAAATCTCTTAAGTATATTCGAGAGTGATAGTGACATTCCGGATTTGTAATGTAACTATAACGAGGCAATTATTTGTTCGTTTTGTTCGTATTGTTAAAACAGATCGTTGTTTAAGACACAATATTGAAGTTTCGTTTTTTTATGCGATGGTACACTTGATTTCAATAAAAACTGGTACACTTTCTTTTAGCTATGTAAATCATTCGTTCTTTGATTGATAATCATAATCTTACAAATGCCACTTTGACGTTAATCAGTGGCGTCATTATTAAAAATGGTTCGACATCTAACAGATATTCAAAAATTTCGAATTGTTTCTAAAATTGAAGATGGTTGGTCCATAAGAAGACTTGCTGCTGAGTACAATATGAGTAAAACCACGATAATGAGTGTTAAAAAACAATGGGAAACCAACCAAACGGTATCCCCTAAAGTTGGTTCCGATAGGCCCAGAAAGAGCAATAATCAAGAAGATGAAATTCTTATAAATTACCTAATAGAAAACCCTTTTCAGACTGCAGTAAATGCAATTTCAGAGACAAATTTCCCTGCTTCGGTATCTACTGCTTGCAGAAGAATAAAACTACAAAGCGACTTGAAGAGTTGTTCAGCGGCTAAAAAATACAAACTTTCAGAAGAAAAGAAGCAGGGTAGGATTATTTTTGTACTCAACTATATAATCAATGATGAAAACTTCTGGGGACAAGTTGTCTTTTCTGACGAAAAGGTTTTTAAATCCTGTAACGATGGACATGTTCGCGTATATAGGCCTCCTTCCACTAGATACGACGAAAAATATACTGTCGATCCACAAATATCAGGAAGGTTTTCAGTCAATGTGTAGGCTTGGATGAGCCTAAATGGGTTATGTGTGTGTTGGAACAGTGGTGGTCATCTCAATTCCATTAAATATATTGAAATATTAGACAATATTATGTTGCCGTCAGTAATAGAGGTGTTTCCGGAAAATAATTTTATTTTCCAACAAGACAACTGCTCCATACATACGGCCCATCGTGTCAGGCAATGGTTTCTTAATAAAAACATAGAGTTGTTACCGTGGCCATCTAAAAGTCCGGATTTAAATCCAATTGAAAATGTATGGGGACTAATGGTGAAACATATAAGAAAATTAAATAACCATCCAAATAATGCCCAAGAATTGGAAGGAATAATTGAAGACGCTTGGGAGAACTTGTCGCAAGAAGTTGACCTTGCAAGAAATCTGAGTTTGTCCATGCCTGCAAGACTTCAGGCAGTTTTAGACGCTAATGGAGCAATGACAACATATTAGTTAATTCTGTATTACGTAATTGAAGTTCATTTATTTTATTTTTTTATTGTATTTTTATGTTCAGTTTGCATTGTTTACATTTTTTTTTAATCTCAAGTGGTATTTTTGTGTTATTAATTTAAAAATAGAATTATCATTATTCAGTTAGTATTTTAATTAAAACCATTAGTAGAATTATCCGTAACAAATATTATTTTTTTAAACAATAATACGGCAGGCTTGAAAATGTTTTGAAAAAGTTATTTCCTAATTATTTTTTAAAATTCCATTTGAATAAAATAAAAGAGAAAGGTTTAATAAGTTTAAAAACACAAAGAAAACCGATCTCCTCCAAAAAACCCAGGTCCGGGGTAAATCACCTCTTCTCCACCCCCCTCTCGACATGCCTGGCCAGCCCTATTTACAGACATATGCACACAACTAAACTATTAAGATTTTCGATTACAAGAGTTGTACCAGTTTTTTTTTAAATCAAGTGTACATTCGAGGTAAACTATTGCTTCTCATGTTATAATAGGGAATCTGAGAAAATATCTAATCTTACCTGTCTAAAGGCAGGTGGACAACATAAATTTATAAATTAAGCTTTAATTTTCTAGTTCATCGCCTATTAAACTTCCCCCTCAATAAAGAGGGGTTTGAAGAAGAAAAGGCATTGATTAAGGATATAGAGAATAATAAATAATAGTAAATAATGAGGAAACGTAAATTTGGACACACTTCAAAATTCCTCGGTCTTTCAAAATGAAAAAGAAAATTTGAAATCTGTATAGATTCTATACGATCCTTGATTCACCGTGGTATTGGTAACATTTTTAAAGTTAAGGTATGAGAGTGGTTCGTTTACTCATTAGGAAATAAACTACAAAAACTTCTAGGCAACCTAAAGGACAAAATTAAAACAAACGAAAAGTCGGGGATTTACGAAATTAGCTGTAAGAACTATAATCAAAAGTATGTTGGACAAACTAAACGAGCATTTCAAACCAGATTCAAGGAGCATAAGGCTCTTCTCAAATATGATAGAACAGATAAGTCTAGTGTCGCCCAACATGCGTTTCAGAACAACCATAAAATAGATAGTAATAATTTAAGATGATAAGAATGAAACAAAAGCGCGTTTTAAAAATAAGTTTAATTTTTTATTTGGAGCATTCCACAGCTAATGTTCGCAATGTACTGTAAATAATATAATAACTGTAGAATACTGATTACAAAGTTGTAACAGCTTTAACATTTGGGTGCAACTTTTAACAATTTTTTCATAATTATTTCTTATTGGCATCATATTCTCTCCCACTTTTTTTGGCCACTGTCTTAAAAATTAATCAATTTATACTTGCTTCTCATCAAATCTTGCATCCTTCATTTAACACACTTCCTGATATAACCATTTGATGAAATTTTGCACAGTATGACTAAAAAGTAGAAAATTAAAAAAAATAAGAAAAAAATTAAAAAACTTGCTTTTCTTAGTCGTACTAAAAAAGTAAAAAATTGCTTTTCTTTAACTCACAATGTAGTCACAATGTTTGTCTTCAATTTTTTTCTTCCACAAAATTGATAGGCACCTCATGCGTCGTTACTATTAAATAAAGATTAACTAAGATCGAAATTATTCGGTATCTGCGAAGTAAATAAAGTATTCACCTCATATCATATGAGCGATAGTAATTTATATAAAGATATTCGAAATTTGTCCAAATGCTTAGAGTAATCTGAGACAATTTCAGAAGCAACAAACCCCTGATTCACTTTAGGCTCGTCTAATTTCTATATCGTGCCAAAAGTAATTTAATAAATGCATACATTTTACAGAAATAATAAACATTCTCAATTGCACACAGGAACATGTTTTTGTAAAAGACGTACTTAGTAAATATTATTATAGAGAAGTCTGCAATCATAGTTATTTTTGTTTTATGCACTTTCCTAATATACATTAGGATCAAAATCAAGGTTATATTTAGGTACGCGGAATATATCATTTGCCAAAAATAATTTTAAAATGTATGTGAGCTTCGTTTAAATGACATGATAACGAATGGTTGTCGCCGACTTGTTAAAAAAATCTAGCAAAACTATTTAAAACTTCATGATATACAAAGTAATTCCATTTTAAATAGCAGAATTGATAAATCTTGTAATAAAAATTATTTTGAGCAAAAAAATTTCTATGAACATATATCCTAAGATGCATTACTTTAATAGTACACGGTGTTAAAATTTTTTCGTAAAAATAACAGTTTTGATCAAAGACTTGACTAGCTGAAGATATCAATTTTAAATATGATCAGTGATCGCTGATGATTCAGTAATATAGTAAAGTTCCTTCATTATCTTATTATAACAACAATTTATTTATGACGTCATGAGTAGTAATGCACAAAACAAGATTTCTTGTCTTGTTCGGCAACTTCTTGTCTTGTCTTGCTAAGCATGAGAAGAAATACGTCTTGTCTCAAATTTCTTGCTGGCTTAATTTTCACCTTACTATCTAGATTCTTGCTTATTTCTTGTACTTGCTAGCTGAGGAACTCCTAGAGCTCTCGGCTCGATGATGTTGATTCTAGCTTGGCACTTGAGCTTGGATACGCATTGGTCTAAACCCCGTCCTTTCACTGTAAAACGGTTTGATTCATCTCTGTCTCACACTAGCGATATTTATTCTCTTTCTGCGCCGTCAAGTGCCAAGCTGCAATCGTTGAACAGTACTAAGAATTTAGTATTATTATATATTTGTATTTCATATTCGATAAATATTAATCAAGGTTTTTCGAAAAAACGTCCGTCATTTTTTTTTGAACCACTAATTTTGGACTTTACATCTGCTTTGGTTTCCCCATGGTTTTATTGTATAAAAATTATAGTTAAAATAGCGAAATTCTTGGTTTTATTATTACAGAATTTTGCATTTTGTTTGAAAAGCACTGCTTATTAAGAGTTTATATTAAACGTAGAACAATTTACCGTATTTGAATTTATTGAACAGATTGAAACCTGCCAACAAAATCTGCTTGTTCATTTTTTAATTGCCTAATCATGGGGCCTACTAAAAATAACTAATTTATCGCTTATATTACACTGCACCAAAACGTTAAACAATAATACAATGCCTTAAAATATTATTTGTACTACAGCATCATTTTGTTTTTATACATCCCAATTCCAGAAATGTTAATATCCACATTTTGGAACATTTATGTTCTACGTATTTGCAATCTAAAAAAAAAGAAATCTTGCCTCTTGTAAATTTCTCTCTTGTTCTTGCTCCATGTCAGTCTTGTCTTGTCTTGTTTCTTGCATACCAACTTTTTGTTCTTGTTCTTGTAGCAAGAAAAAAGCAAGTTCGAGAAACACTAGCCATAAATCCATTCTGTTCGTTTGAAATTTTAGCCAGTAGATGAACCTGAAAATTAAGTAATACATCTTTAGTTTTATTACCTGTGGTGTTTAAAGTTTAATATTAACAGTTTTTAAATTATTTTAAGATTTTGCATAGCATATTACTATTTATTTCTTCGTGAACGTACCAGAGGAGCCGACCTGAGTACGTATACACTCCTATTCCGAATTATTGGAGATATGTTGATTTTTTTGTTGACCAATATCAAGTAAACATGTTTAAAACACTTCCAAAAAAAATAACTAATCCTTCAACGCAAAGCCCAATTTAATTTCAACTCTGTAATGCAAATTGTATTTACACTGTAAAAAATCTTGTAGGAATGTCGACAAATTTATCAACAAAAATTGCAGTACCATTCCTGAGATTCACGCGCACAAAATTTTTTATCACATGATAACCGAAACTGAAAATTGAGAAATTTATTTTTTTAGATTCTTTTCTGACATGTGACAAATACGATTTTAAAAACGTTATGTTTATGTTTAATAAAAATGTTTATCAAGAAGTATGTCTAATATTGGTTATAAAGGTTAATAAATGTAACTTTTTTGGAGTAATGATAATTTTAGACAACTGAAGAACGAAAGGAACGCTGAATAATATCCACACACAAGACGTGAATGTTTTTCGTCCTTTTTGTATGGGTCTATATTCCGTGATTACTTATGTATTGCTCAACAAATTTCACTAGTACTAGTGTATATTTATAAATACACAATTATAAGGTCAATTATTTATTAATTATAAATCAGCGTAATTCATTTAGGCATATCGTAATAATTAATAGAGCATAATTAATTGCTTGAATAGCAAAATAAACTTCAACAGTCCTACCTTTGATTCTCCCTGTCAAGCGGTTGCGGATATCAATGTGAGATGTCCATGTTGAGAACTGACGACATTAAAACTACCCTTCGTAACGAAACGGTCAGGGCTAACGTGGGTTGATGATGATCTCAGGGAAAAGTGTCATCCATATTACTGTGTTCTACGGGCTACTGGCTGAATTAAGCAAGGCAAGTTTCTATGCACAAGCATACGTAGATGATTTGGCTATCAAGACGTGTGTTCAATGGTCAATCTGGGCCGAATGATTTACGTCGCTCAACTTGAATCAAAATCACATTGAAAGTGAAAAGGTCTACACTATTCGATCCTTATTTTATTTTAATAAAAATGGCGACGAATGAAATCATAAATGCAGAAGTGCAAATAGTTTGTCTAATTTTACGATCGGAAATAATTAAAACTGTAAAGAAAAAGAAAAACCAACGATGCCGGTGGACAAGACCTTGGATTTTGAGACGTAATGCTCTTGGCGCGTCAAGATGTCTTCTGAGTGAATTTGTTTGAAGATCCAGAGTGCTATCAAAATCACTTGAGAATGGGTAATAAGAATTTTAAAGAACTGTTACAAAAAAATATCTCCTCTTATTCAGAAAAATGACACAAATATGCGGGAAGCTCTATCAGCATGATTAACATTACAAATAGTTCTCCGGATTTTAGCTACAGGTGATAGCTATTCCTCTCTTTCTGCCCAAAAATGTTTAATATCACATTTCATTTTAGAAATTTTAAATGCTATTTATGAGGCTCTCCAAAATTATATTAAGGTAAGTAAAACAATATAGTATTAATAACAAAAATTATATTCTTAAATTTAAAGATAAACAGAAATATATATTCCAAAAAAAAAAAAAGAAATATCTAAGTATATGTAATAGGTAATGCATAATTATTTTGTAAACAACTTTATTAGGGATCGTAAGCGTTGACAGTCTCCCAAGCTTAGCGTGCTTCAGGCTACTTCAACTATAAAGGAACATATAGTACAGTGTTGCTTGCTTTAGTTGATGCCAATTATCGATTTATTTATATTGATGTTGGAACAAATGGACGTATGAACGATGCATCAATTTTTAGCAAATCATTGTTTAATAAAAAACTCATAACTAATGCGTTTAATTTACCAATTAATTTGGTCTTCGTTGCTGACGATGCCTTTCCATTACGTACAAATCTTTTAAAACCATATTCAAGAATAAGAACTCTTTCACAAAAGAAAAAAATATTTAATTATCGTTTGTCCCGTGCACGGCGTATTGTGGAGAATGCCTTTGGTATTTTAATATCTCGATTTAGAATATTCAAAAGACCAATATATCTTTGGATAAAATAGACGCAATCTTTCGAGCATCTTGCGCACTACACAACTGGCTGCGTACTGCTTCAACAGCAGAGGTGATTGATACTGAGAACCTGGATGAGGGTACGATTATTCCCGGATCATGGTGATCTCAACAAGGAGTACAAGGTTTAGTTGATGTGACAAAGAATATAACAAGTAACAATCATTCTAGAAATGCTGCAGCAGTGCGCGACAAATTTGCAGAGTACTTTTCGAGCAATGGTTCAGTATCTTGGCAAAACACAATGATACATTGAACTCGAAAATATAGATGTGAATTCACTGAATTGTAAAATGTATTTTTTAGGTTTGACATATATGTAATAAAGCAGTATAATTACTTCCCATATTTGTTTTGCTTCCCCTGGCTTCCATAACAACTCTCTAAAAACCATAAGCTTTTTTGAACACCGGAGCGCCGGTTTATAAAGATCATCTACTCCCGCTCCACTTTTCTTTGCCTTAATTACTTTTGTTAGTTCTCTGTAAGTTGTCCTTATATTTTTAATTTTAATTTTCAAAACACTTTCTGTCAGATTAGACTTATTCATATATTTTGTAATGGCTTCTAATGCACTCTTTCGCACCTCACTATTTCTATTTTAGGATTCCACATTACTTCGTGTTATTGATAAATTTTCAAGAATCTATCCATATCAGCATCTGACCATTTCTCCATTTTACGCTGTATTATAAATTAGCCTGAACGTTTTAAAAAACAAGTGGAATATTTAATCGCCTGAACAGTTGTTTACACATTCAACCTAGGTCGTTCAACACACAAGCGATGGCAATCATTCGGCAAAAGTAGATAGTCTTTCTACGTTTGTTGCATCGAAAGACTCCATCGAACGACCGAATGAAAGATAGTTTACACATTCAATTCATTTTCAACTTATATTCGATTCGACAGTCGTTCGGCCCAGATCGACCCATGAACACGTGTCTTCATGATGAGACGCAAATTCGAAGTTTCTGGTTCAGGGCTCATACAATGTAGTTCATATATGATGTAATCAACATAGACTTGCCGCAATTCCTGGCAAGACAGAGCTAATGCTATTCGCTAAATGGAAAAATGTAAGAGACTTTCAAACTTCTTCTCTTATGGGTACACAGTTAAGCTTGGCCTGTACAGTGAAATAATTGGGGCTAACTCTAGATTCAAAATTGTCCTGAAAGGACCACGTGGCAAATCAAACGAGAAAAGCTTGCGCATCTTTATAAATGTATAGATACATTTTCGGATCTAAATGTGGTGTCAGCCCAAAGACTAACTACTCTTTGGATGTATATCGCGATTGTCAAATCCCTCTTAACATTCACAAGAATTGTTTGGTGATACTCATTGGAACGCTCTCAATCAGACCCGCTTATGTCAAGTTTAAAGATCAGCTTGTATAGAGATAACAGGAGCAATAGTGACTACTCTAATAATTGCCATAGGCCTCACATTACTGCACATGAAGTGGAACTGGAGGCCAGGAAAGCAACTAACATATTGTTGAAGAATAGAATGTGAAATATGACGGGTCGGAAACTTGAGCACACAAAGACTTTAGCTCTACCGGTAAAAGATCAAGTCTTCAGCCAGTCGATAGATGACTAATACCTTCCAATGTACCAATTTCCACATACAGTTGGGATGATTGGGAGCACAATAAAATAAACTTACTGAGTACTGGCGTCCTGGGATGTTATACAGCTGAATCAAAGACACAGGAGGGAACTGGTGCTAGCATACATGAATACATACCAAAGATTCGTATTTCGGTACCTCTAGGTAAATATACAAGTGTGTTCCAAGTTGAGGTATAGGCCATTTTATTATGTGCAAATGAAGAGGTCACCGGAAGTTTTGTTAACAAATGTATTTACATATGTAGCGGACGGCTTTTAGGATTCTTGAATTAAATAAGGTGACTTCTAAACTAGTACTAAATTGTCGAAAAATTCTGGCCGAATTGTGTGAGCATAATATAGTGAAACTTATATAGGTGCCCGAACATAGTGACATAAAAAGTAATGACGTAGCGGACCGTTTTGGCGGAAGATGAATCCGCCCTTCCTAGTCCTGAACCTGCTTTTTGCATACCAAGAGGTCTGATCACATCAGAGCTACGAAACATAGTACAGTTTAACAACCATTGAACTCGACCTCCCGGAATGAGGCAATCAAAGCTTCAACTAACTCAAGTACATATAATTGTAAAAAAATTATTTTCATCCATTTATATCAATGTTATTTGTATAAACTTTATTCAAGGGCTCACGTAACCCTCTTAGTTATTGTGCATTAATGTCTGGAAACCGTACAAACAATTTTAGTAAATAATTTTTGTCTTTAATCTTATTCTAGAAATTGTTCATTTTCAATGGTAATTCATGATGTACTGTAAGGTTATTTTTTCTCAATCAATAAACATTATTCTTATTCATATAAAGGGGCCTTCGAGCATCTCTACCGTGAGAGTTAATAAAATATTTTTCTATTGTAAAATGCATATTGATAATATTTTATTAAAAATGAAATGTTATTCATTTTTAAATAAAGTGGCTGCTTAAACGTAGTAGAGATCGAATGCGATGGATAATCCGAGCCAATCAGATTAAAATTATTTAGTGATTACTAATCTCTGATTAGTTGGTTAATCAGTAATTATTATCAGTTGGCAATTACAATAGTTAATCATTAATCTTAATCAGTCAGGCTATCACTTTTAATCCTTAATCACTGGTTACTTTTTATTAAATCAGTGATTGCTTTTGAATCAGTGATTGCTTTTAAATCAGTGATTCCTTATTTTAATCAGTGATTAAAATCACAGCGCATGGGGAAATAATTTTATGTTTTGTTATGTTTTCATTTGTTTCCTGTTTCGTGTGAATTGTTTACATCTAAGTTATGCTGCATAACTATAGTTCAAAACACTTCATTATTACTTAATCATTAATATTAATCTGTGAATAAATACATTGACTTATCATTAACCTTTAATCAAACCCATTTTCTCGTTAATCAGTCAACTCTACGGATAATAGACAAATAACAGGGCATCGTTCTCTAAATAAGCACACTCATACAATGAGAGTGAAAGATGATCCTATTTGTCAGATGTGTAGATTGGAGAAAGAAACTACCACTTATATTTTATGTAGTTGTTCGCCATTGGGGCATTAAGATATAGACATCTCGGAAGACAATCTATAGAGCCAAATAAGTTATGGGATTCTGCCCTGGAATACCCTGCTCTGTTTTAAGAGGTCTCTTTTAAGGAAGTCGGATATTCTAAAATCTGCACGTATTCTGAGAGATCCTTTCAAAAAAATAAAAAATTACTAGATATCTACTGCATATTTTTTTTCGAAACATGTGCTTTTTGAAGTTGGTATCATACCCTCAAACACTTCGTGAATAATTGGCCAACACCACAAAGAAGATACAAAATAATATTGATAATGGCAGGTTTTTAATCAGTAATATTCGTATATAAATAAATTATAAATCTTTGATATTCATATGATATAATTGATATAACCATGTATGTTTTCAATGTAAATAGTGTAGCTGCTTATACAAAGATTTAGTAAAAACAATTTTAAAATAATTAATTCAGGCTGCGGTGTTTAGTAAATAATAAAAATTACATACACTAAATCAGTCAGATAAGACACAACAGCTGTATAAATGTCCAATTTATATGTTTCTTCTTCTCACTGCTTCGACGGTTTCACAATCAATTTGTTTTCTTGAAATATTTGACGTAGTCCTTAGGCTTTGGGATTTAGAACCCTAGCGACTTAGGGGATAAAAGACGGGAAAGAAATTAATTAAATAGAACTTAAGAGAATGTTAGGATTACTCCCAACCGAATCTACATCTTTTTCAGTGCCTTAATAGTCAATACAGATAAAAGTAAAAAAGAATTAAGGTTTTTATTGCTCCACGGTAAACGTTTTTTGAGGCATAAATACAGTATTTAACAAAAGTACGGTATAAATTGATTTTCTTTGTTGAAACAAGATTAACGAAAAAATAAACATCGGACGATTTTTAAATTAGATTACGCATCTTCTGGTACAGAACATTTTTAAAATGACGTCCAGGAAAAATGTCGTTTAAGGAATCCTGACCAGTAACGCGGTAATAAGGGGGTGTTTGTTAAAATAGCCCAAAATATTATGCAGTTAAATTTAGCATATAACACTACTGTATTTATCTCATATTGATATGTATTATATTTCGTATTGCCGTTCTCAAATTACAAAAACTACTTGTAGTAGCAATTTTCTCTGCGCGTGTCCACGAACGTTCAAAGCAAAACTCTCCCACGTCTCCACCATACCACCAACTAGTCACTGCAATTTTCGTGCGCGTTTGTTTTGGACGTATAAGTGCTCTAAGTGTTTGGACCACGATGGGCAAAGTGTCGAAAAAGAATATTCAGAAGCGTAAGAGGAAGCTTAAGGAGTTGCTTCTATATTGAATAGTTCAAGTAAGTAATACCTTTTGAATTTTTTACAGAAATTTTCGCCGATATAAAGGCACAAAATGTATGAAGGACTTTTATGTCTGTTTACATTTTGTGGGTGTCTTCCATCGACCTACTAGTAGATAGTATGCAGTATTCACATGGAATTACTGTGTTTCTACTCTAATAATTTACCGTTATTATATGAATGGCGGCATTTTATTCTAGACTCAGCAAAAAGAGGTACTTATGCAGCAGACGCATGGTCTTGCTTAATGATTGTACTAAATGGCAGACGCATGGTCTTGCTTAATGATTGTACTAAATGGCAGATGCATGGTCTTGTCATGTACAATTTTTGTACTAATACATGGTTAGTATTAATATTTGATATCTAAACAGTATTCACATGAATTATTGAAGTCCTCTTTATATATTATACCTAGCACGTGTTTAAAAATATAAACAATATTTGGGTTAAGTCTATGATTAATACTTTCATACTGAACGCCCATTATGATTAATATAAACAAAAATAATAATTTCCTTATAGAGCATTAATTGTGTTAGCATTCTAAATCTGTTAAATAACAGATACAGTATTATAAAGGCTGGTTTTGTTTTATAAACACAGAATAAAGAAACAATTATTGTTTCTTTCTGAAGTAAATGTATATTATATCAAAGTATATCAGTCCGATTACACATTTAAATTATTTTATACAAGGGAAAAAAAAAGAAATTTTTGCAACCCATACAATCATAATAGTAGTCACATGACTTACCAGGTGTAACAGTCCCATGTCTGTGTAAGGTTGCTTACAAGACGTCACATGACGTACTTGACGCTCTGTATGGTAGTCACATGACTTACCAGAAATTACAGTCACATGACTGTGCAGGTACACGAAGGAAGGGGGCACATAACCATCCCAGAAACTATATAATTATGGAACGTCAGATGACGTACCTAATACTTATATGGTAGTCACATGACTTACCAGATACTATGGCATTGACATTTAGTCAGCAGTAGGAAGAAACCAGACTCAATCCCACAGATGAGACAAGAAAAAAGTTGGAAAAGATCTGTGATCCCATTAAAATTTTTGCAGATGTTGTTCATTCCCTTTCCATGCACCGCAGATTTTTAATTCTGCCTTTCTCAGATGGAGGGGTTAAAAAAAGTTTTGGAGGAATGCCAGATTGACGACTTGTTGTTTGGTCATTCTTTTGCCGAAAACCTAAAGAATTCCAATGAAACCCAAAAACTGGGATCCTCACTAAAGAAAAAAGAAAACTTCCGCAGTCATTTGCCACCTATTCTTCCAAGTATACGCCTAAGAAGGCGTCGGTTGAGTCCGGACCTTGCACATCCAGAGTGTCTTTAAACTACCGGCGTATACAACCCCGGGTTCGCTTCAGGAAGGAGGAGGGAAGGCGCCACCCAGGCGGAGAATATCCTCGCCGCTAGAGCAGGTAGCTTTCGCTGGAAATTTAGCACAGATGACCCTTTAATCTTAGAGTGGATAAGTGGATATGAATTGCCTTTTTCATTTCCGCCAATTCAGTATACCGCTTCTAGTCAGATAATAGGTTCTTCTGACCTATCTGCTATTACTATAACTTAATCAAGATTGGAGAGGTGTCTAAAGCTGTTTTTGAAGAGGATCAATTTATTTCACCATTCTTTTTGGTGCCTAAATCAGATGGTTCATCTAGACTTATTCTTAATCTTAAGAATTTAAATAGGTTTCTTGATCCGCCTCATTTTAAATTAGAGGATTATCGCACAGTTTTAAAATTAATACATCAAGACTGTTTTTTTACGTCCCTGGATTTGAAGGATGCTTATTTTTGTATTCCGATTGTTAAAAAACAGAAAATTTCTTAAGTTTATGTTTAGGGACGAATATTATAGTTTTAACTGTTTATGTTTTGGGCTATGCACGGCTCCTTTCGTCTTTACAAAAATTTTGAAACCGGTATTGAGTTACCTAAGGACTAAAGGAGTTGTTTGTGTGGCATATCTAGATGATTTTCTTATCATTAGTAATACTGTCGAGCAAGCACAGCATGATATAGATCTTACACGGTCCTTGCTAATCTCCTTGGGTTTTGTCATTAATACCGAAAAGAGTAACTTAACACCAGTGCAGAGATGTAAATACCTGGGTTTTATTTTTGACTCTGTTAAGCTAAACATTTCACTGCCGCCTGACAAAATAGATATCATATGTGCAGAAATTTTACAGTTTTTGGGACAGATCAGAACTAAAATATCATATAAATTATCTGAAGTTAAAAGCTGCATTAAATGCCTTAAAATCCTTTGGCAAAAGAACTTTCTAATTCTAGAATATTGATTAGGATTGATAACACTACAGCTGTTGCTTGTATAAATAAAATGGGCAGTGTTAGATTTAAGAAACTCAATGAGATTTCTGGACAAATTTGGCAATGGTGTGAAAATCATAATAATTTTGTGGTAGCCTCTTACATAAATACAAAGGTGAATGTGTATGCAGACAGAGAATCTCGTTCTTTAGACGTTCATACAGAATATGAATTGGCAAATGAGGCTTTCCATGAAATTTGTAGGGTTTTTGGTGTACCTTCTATTGATCTGTTTGCAACTAAATTGAATGATAAATGTAGGAGATATATTTCGTGGAAACCAGACCCGAACTCGCTTGTGATTGATGCTTTTACAGTTTCTTGGAGAGATTTTTTTTTTTATGCTTTCCACCTTTTTCAATGGTGCAAAATTGTTTACGTAAGATTATAAACAAAAAGGCGCGAGGTCTGCTGGTGATTCCGAGTTGGAGCACACAGCCCTGGTACCCGATTTTTTATAAATTATTGTCTGAGAAACCGTTAATTTTCAAACCAAGTAAACATTTACTTGTATCACCTTTCAGGAACAGTCACTCCCTATGGAGGAGGCTTACCCTGGAGGTTGGACTTTTATCAGGAGATCTTTTCTTAGAAGGGGATTTCCAGAAACTGGTCTTTACGCCATGATAGCCTCAAATACGATAAAACAGTATGAGACCTCTTTAAGGCAGTGGTGGTTGTTCTGTTGTCAGCAACATTGGAACCCATACACTTTTAATTTGGAACAAGTCATTACCGTTTTGACCGATGAACACAAATCTGACAAATTCTACTCGATTTTAAATACGTATCAGTCAGCTTTAGTCTTAGTTTTTTCAATCACAGATGAACATCGAAAATTTAAAATAAAATTTTTTTTGAAAGACAATATAAATCCAGCTAGACCTAGATATACCACAACTTGAGACCCTGCTCCAGTTTTGTCCTATCTATCGCAGCTACAACCTTTAACGAAAATATCCATTGCTGACTTAAATATTAAAATGGTTACATTATTAGCATTAGTTACGGCTCACAGACTGCAGACATTTTCGAAAATACGTTTAGGAAATATCACAAGGTATGGAGACCGCTTGGAGATACAAGTTAGTGACAAAATAAAAACTTCGGGTCCAAAAGCTGTACAACCTTTGTTGGTTATACCTTACTTTGCAGAAAACCCTAATTTATGTTTAGCGTCTGTAATAGACGTTTATCAGACTAGAACCTTAAGTTCTCGTTCTTCAGATGTAGATCAGTTAATATTAACATACAAGAGACCGATACATCCCGCATCCGTACAAAGGATTAGTAAGTGGATTAAAATAGCCTTAACTGCAGGAGGTATAGACACTGCTCGTTTTACTAGTTACAGCACAAGACATGCTGCAACATCAGCAGCCTTCAGGGCAGGAGTTTCTATTGAAAAGATTAGAAAGGCTGCGGGATGGACAGAAAAGTCTAAAATGTTCAACATATTTTATAATAAGCCTCTTTCTGCTCCTACTGTTTTTTGCTAGAGGAGTTCTGTTTGGTTCGAAGCTTACGTAGACACTTATAATTGTATGTATTTTTATATACACAATTTATTTTCTTTTATTTTATTGGTCTTAATAAATACGTTCTTTCTGGGACCTATGGATTTTTATTGTACACTAATAACAATGTTGTGCTAGTGGGATTTCTAGATCGTTCTGCTTTGAACATCTACAAGTAGTTTTTGTAATTTGAGAACGGCAATACGAAATATAATTAAAAGATCAATCGACTTACCTGTAAGGATGATTGATTGAAATTATATGAGTATTGCCGTTCGAAGAATTACAATCCCACCCTTTCAATCTTAAACGCCTAGACGTTTTATTTCTTGTAACCTCTCCCGAATTTTTTATTTATGAACGATCTATCACGCTTCCCTAAAATGGCAGTGACTAGTTGGTGGTATGGTGGAGACGTGGGAGAGTTTTGCTTTGAACGTTCGTGGACACGCGCAGAGAAAATTGCTACTACAAGTAGTTTTTGTAATTCTTCGAACGGCAATACTCATATAATTTCAATCAATCATCCTTACAGGTAAGTCGATTGATCTTTTAATTATATAGACGGCATGCGCAACTACTTATGTCAGCAATATTGTAAGGATTGCAGATTCTATTGAAATAAAGACAGTTAGTCTGTGCTGAAAATCCAACAAGCGTGTTTCATTTAAATAATGCTCCATCTTGCTGGAACCACAAATCATTATTGGGAACATTGTGGTCGTCGTGATTTGGGTACAGCACGGCTAGTGTAGGAACGAGTTGGTCTCTGAGTAGTTCCAAATATGTTTCACCCGTGTTCCTTCAATGAAATAAAGTCCTAAAATTCTATTCCCAGTAATGCCAGCCCAAACATCCAACTTTTCTGGATATTGGATATGGGCCTCCCTCATCCAGTGTGGATTCTGGGGAATTCAATAGCGACAATTTTGTAAATTAACCCTACAGTGGACGCGTCCTTAATTTTCACACGAAAGAACGCATTGGGTCTGACATACCCAAAAAAATAGAATTTTAATTTCCAAAATATACATATATTTCTGGTAATGGGTTACATATATCTTTAATATAAATACAATCTAACAAACTAAACTAAGACAATGATCTCTCCTGTTGTTTTAATAGAAATTAGAAGTAAAAAAAAATATATACATTTTTGGGAACGTTGCTATAAACCCCCTGTATATTACTTATTCTGGAAATTTCGCTGCGCACTCTTGACAAACAGGTACAGTATGTTCCAGGCATATAAATTTTCTGCAAAATCGGCAAGTGTATCTTGTTTTTCGATCTTTACAGTAAGCGCATCTTCCACGTTTATTTTCAATCCATCAAGAGTTCTTTGCCATTTAGAAATATTCTTCGTGGAACTTTCGCATTCACGCCATTTGAATTGGTTTGATATATGACAAAAGCATTTATTCCAGCGATGTTGAGGGAGTCCATATAGGATTACCATGGGCCACCTACGTGTATTTCTAGAAACATTATATTTTGCAGAAAGTTGATCGACAGTATCAATTCCACATTTGGTTGAGTTGTAAAATGTTATTATCTCAGGTTTGGTCTCTTCGCCAGATTTCGGATCAATGTAATCATCATGGTGTAGTGTTGATAATAGAATAACCTGATAATTTTTTTTTTTTTTGGAACATACGAAACGATGGTCATATCCTTAGTAAAACCAAACATGCTGGACTTTGCTGGCCTTCTTGTAAAAAACTCTTTCGGTATTTGTCTCTTATCTCATCGTAATGTTCTGACAATTGTCAGCTGATGATTTTTCAATAAATTTTGAGCAGCTTCAACGGAAGTAAACCAATTGTCCATGGTAATATTTCTTCTAGATTTTGATAGTGGTGAGCACAGCCTATCTACTACGGCGGAAGAACTATTGCTTACGAAAAATGGACCTGGGGCTGTTTACCACAATAAACCTCTATATTGTAAGTATGGAATATGCGCGAGTCAACTAATGAGAAAACTTTTTTCCGTATCGTGCCGGCTTATTTGGGATATACATTCTAAACCTGCATCGTCCTCTGAATGCCAATAGCATTTCATCAAGGGTAGCATATTTGCCTATTGTGTAGTATTTCTGACAGTTTGTCACTATATCTTGAAATATTTTCCTTACTGGTGCTAGGTTATCCTGAGTTTTGCTTTCTTCCCTTGTCCGAATATCATCCATTCGCAAACATCGCATTAAAAAACGGAATCTTTTGAGTGCCATTGTAGCTGGAAATATATCCAAACCTGTACCATCATTATACCAAAATTCATAAACAGATGTTCTGCCCCCATGATATACCCCAGCCAGGTAGAGTAAGCCAAAAAGAGCTCTCAATTCTGGTATATTTGTTGACCTCGCATCAGATCTATGTGTATATACTTGTGAGATATACTTTCAATATATACATTTGTACATTGTACTAATTCTTTCATGATATCTTCATCGAAAAAAAAGGTGCCAACATTCTCGTGGACATGCAGCATTTTTCGCAGGACCAGTAACTCTAGGAAGTCTCACAATTATATTATCTTGTCTTGTTCGAACATTTTTTTGGGAAACACATTTTTCTCCACTTTGTGCCATCCTTTGCTTCGAATTGCAAATGGTCACGTTCACTAGCACTAGACTGAACAAGTAACTCCTCATATAATTCATCCTCCTCTAATTCCTGTCCGCTTTCAGATTGATGATCACTAACTTCTTCATATTGTGGGTCAGCCACGGAATCATCGGAATCCGAAAAATTTTCTTCATCTGTGGCGACTTCTTCATACATCTGTGTCAACCTTTCTACTTCTCTTGCATAGTCATCCATTGTTCTGTCAAATAAACGGTCATATTATAGATAATGGCTTTCTAGCAGAGAAAATACAAGACGGGGCGCGTCGGGCCTGAGAGACCGAAATATGTTATAAAATCGTTGTTATTCACTACACTGCTACACAACTACTGTGACACGCATATTCCTACCTGGTTTGAAGGTACTGAAGCGCACAGAAGCGCATGCGTTTCGAATCAAAAATTATTTCAGAAATAATTTTCGCCTGGGCCTGACAGACCTTACGCGTCCACTGTAGTGCTAAACGTTCCACCAAGATAAATTGTTGCTTCATCAGAAAAGATAATACGGTTGGCGAGATCAGTATCAGCATTGCACATCTCCATCATGTTGTCACAAAATTCAATCCTGCGATCAAGATCGTCTTCTTTCAACTTATGAACTAAAGTCACGTTCTGCAAATGTCATTTATGTTTCTTCAAGCATTTCACAACAGAAGATTAACTGATTTTATTATCAGCAGTCGACGCTCGTGTAGTGGAATTAAAATTGCAACATGTTTAATTGTACTTTTTCAATTATGTTTCGGTGGTGTCGTACATTACTCCTAATATGTCCCCTTTTAGAAACTATTCTTTGAATTTTGCTTACTGTGAAACGCACTATGGGATCCTGATCAGAATATTTAATATTAAATAATACACACACTTCTTCTTCTGCCTGTTTCCATATCCGCTCGTAATCTAAACTTCAGTTCTTTATTCCGAACTATTTTTTATTATACGGAAAGAAAACGTCTTAATTATTTCACACCATTGTTTTATGAGAATTGTAGTTGTTTTCATTAAAGTTTGTAATTCATTGTCACATAATACATATGAAAGGACTATAAATATTTCCAGTAAAATTATTGTAGTTATACAACAAATATTATTTGACTGCTTGTTCACTTAGGATGGTAAAAGTAACCATTTACGTCAAAGTAAAAAATCAACTAGAATGTACAGAAAACAAAGATTATGCAAAGTATCTACATATTTTAAGGATTTTAATAAAAATATTAACGGAAGATTCCGCTGCAAATTTTATGGCATTGCAAAATAATAGGTAGCAAAATCTGCTCCAAATTGCGGTAATAGTTTTAATTTAAAGATATAGGTACGTACGCAAGCAATAAGTCACCATCGGATTTGTTTATCGTCAGGTCGTTGCTTTTGCGTTATGCAATTACGTACGTATCATTTCATTTAATTCCAAAATGCCGCCCAGTCCAGAAAACCTAACACACAACCTCGTGATTTTGTTACATTTATAATGTGAGTGCTATTATGAGTGGTATTTTTTTTAAACATAACTAACCATTTTGTTATCTACTAAGTTCACAATATATCTTACAACATTGTAGTAGAATAGTCAAGAAAAACCTGAACATTCTTCAAACATAAGATGGTAAATATTATTACAAGTTTTAGTAGCATTTTCTACAATACTTCATGATTATAACCACACTGTAGTACAAATTTGATCATCGAAATTGAGCCAGTCATACTTTCTATTGCAAATTTTTGCAAGTCTATGTTGCAAATAACCTAATAATTTGTAGTTTAATTTTACTACAATTTCTTCTTGAAATTTAGTACAATTTGTTGTTGTCCGTATTTGTATCTTAATTTATAGTAAAACTCCATAAAATTGTAGTATTTATGACACTTTTTTTTTCATGTATATCGATGGCAATAAATAACAATTAAGCACAGCCAAATTAATTTTTCGACACACTGTCAATTTGTTATTCATTTGTTTCAAATAAATTGTTATAATTCCACAGCTATCTCTATTTTTTTTTTCAGTTTTTCATAAATCAGTTTTTTTCATAATTACCAATTATTAAAAATAATAACTCACCCTAAAGCCGCACCTGACCGTTCCGATACACGGGGTGTTCCGGGGGCAGAACCCTTAGATGAGAGGATGAGGTTTTATGACCTGTGTTTTAAGCACAATATATATGAAAAACCAGTTAACGAAGATCGTTTAAAAATTACATATCGTCTCTATTATTTACCTACCCATTTTGTTATTTGTACTCGGTGATTGATTATATTTTAAACTCCCCCTTATTTCCTTTATTTTTAGTATTACAAAAAAAATTGTTATTTTTAGAATTGTAGGATGGTTCCGAACCGCCAGAAATTAGTTAAAGAAAAACAATTGTGCATCGCGTTTCCTAGATACAGCATAAACTTGTGTTTTTTTAAATAGGACACTATGTATATTTTTATATATATTTTTTTGAATTATACTTGTTTTTCTGATTTTAAAAATGTATACATATTGTTATTTTCTCGCAAACTTTCAGGGATATTGTCATTTTTTGCAACCGATTAAAAAAAAACATAGTTGGCTCTGACTATAAAATAATTCCAGATCCAAACACAGATAATATTAAAAAAGTTAACTATCACTATTGGGAAACACATTTATTGCAAAACTCAAGAAATTACAAATACTGTTCAAAATTATCTCCATTTCTTTCAATACATGATCGAAATCTTTGTAATTGCACTTAATATATAATCTGACTTTTCTGTGTTTAATATGTATGTCTCTTCACGTATTTTTCTGTATTATTTCTCTGGTGTCTTGGGGTCCAAAATATATTAAGTCCTTAAAGTAACCCCACAGGAATGTGTCCATTATTGTTAGGTCTGGACTATTAGCAGGTCACTGAATAGTCCCGCCCCTCCCGATCCATTCATTGAATTGCTCTCCAATATAATCTTTTATAGCTCTTGTGTTATGATATGGCGTACCATATTGCCACACTAAATTATCTTGGTCGACAACAAGTTGGTCAAAATTTTCTATTAATATATTGAGATACCTCTCAGAAGTCATAGCTCCATTAAAAAATATGGGTCTCACAACCCTACCGTTTATAATTGCAAATCTAACGTTGATTGTCAATCTTCCTTGAGCTTTTATTTGTTGAGCATCATGAGGATTTTCGGTTGCCCAGATTCGAACATTTTTCCTGCATCCAGATGAAGAAAACGATGATTCGTCTGTCCAAATGATATTATTTAAAAACTGATTTCCTCGATTTACCATCTCTTGGCAAAAATAAACTCCTCGTTCTTTTGTTCAATAGACAATTTTTGAACTTGTAGTATTTTGTAAGCTTTGTATTTATGTTTTTTTATCACATTATGCACTAGGTAATATGTTAATGTCAACTGATTGGGAATTTGTTTGATAGACAAGATTTTCTGGAAAGATGAATAATACAGCAGCAACAGTACCAAATAAAATATTACCCAAAACAACTTACCTTGAATTTGCAATAACATTTCCAACTCAGGTCTTCATCCGCTGCAACATCTCATTTTTTAGTTTCAGTGTCATATGTGTTTCAATATTCTTTACAATATTCGTAAAAGTATTCATGCATGGCAAGTTTCTATTTGGAAATAAATGTCTGTATTCATGTTTTTCTTGATCACTGTAGCCCATTTACATCAATCGAGTTATATCAAATGCACGGAAAATATGACACTTACCTTTGTTTCGTTGTTTGTTAAAAGTCATGGCTAACCGTTTTCATTTAAATCGGTTGCAAAAAATGACAATATCTCTGAAAGTTTAAATAATAACATACATCATGTATATATTTTTGAAATCAGAAAAACAAGATATTTCAAAAACATAAAAATTCATTGTGTTCTATTTAAAAAAAAAAACATAAGATTATGCTGTATCTAGGAAACGCGATGCGCTGTAAATATTTTCTGGCCGTTCGGAACAATCCCTACAATTTTAAAGATAACAATTTTTTTCGTAACATCAAAAATAAAGGAGATAACGGGATTTCAAAATATAATCATTAACAGTTGTTATGATTCAATATAAAAGTTATTTACGAGTCCAGGGTTTTACTTTAACAAATAATGTCGCTAATTAATTAAACGACCATCACAGAACTGCATACTGCTGTATGCAGAATTTCGTAGAGAATTGGGATCCTTAATAAAGTGGGAGTAAAAAAAATTAGGATGACATCATTGCGGAAAGTGGTGGGGGTAAAAATAGTTGACAACTTTCAGAAAAGATGTGTTCAAAAAAATAAATTTGACCTGATGAGTGGAGAATTTTTTATTTGGAGCGTCCCACAGCAAACGTTCGTACTGTATAGTGTAGTGGACAAATAATTTGTCATTTTTCTTATTTAAGGACTATCGAAGTAACAAAAAAATAGCTGTTTGTTTGGAGCATGTTTGTACCACCATTTGTTTGTTGCAAACTTAACGAACACTGAATTAAATTTTACATTTCTGTTTTTAAAGATTCATTTATAAAATCTGTATAGTTCAATGTTTAGTTTTATAATTCATTTAACTATTTACTGTCAAATTTTACCACTTCCGGTTATGCTTGAAATAACAGCAAGTTGCATGGTTTATGACACAATTACAATATTAATAAATTTTTGTATAATTACTTTTTGTATAAATTCTCTCAGCAGTAACAAAATTAATGGTTGTTTTTGGTAAAACCGGAAGTAAAAACAAGTTGTGTTATAATTAGAGCCTGGATTCGAATATTAAATTTCAGGGACGGAGGTACTCGCAACAGGAATTAACACGTATTTTACTGCAAAATAAATGTTAGTCAATTAATCTAACTTTTGATGTTCTCATAAAACGAATCCATTATTTTTACACGTCCACAACTAAATAACGCAGTTCTTACTACAACAAAGTAAAGAAATAAGCAAATGAAAAGTAATAATTATTTTCAGTATTTAGCACGTATAAAAAATAAATATTTCTTTACCTTATAAAGATTGGGAGGTAGCGATAAATTATTTGGTGTTTACAATATAATATTATGTCTACGTAAAAAACGTCTCTGGAATTTATCACTACCTCCCGATCTTTACATTAAGGCACAAAATATTATCAGTTTAAAAATAAGCAGATGTAGAAAATAGAAAGAGGGCATTTTTATCTAAGTCAACTTAAGAATGCGCTCTCACCAAGTATCCAACTTAAATCTATAAATCGCTGTTCAAATTATTCTGATAGTAATATTAAAAAACGAAAACAAATAATTCTTCATAAATACCATATAAAAAAAATGTTTTCTTAAAATGTTTTTTTAGCCGCCTCTCAAGTAACCGAAGGAACTCTCTGAAAATACTATAATTTTGTGTTGAGTAAACAGAGACAAGGCCCTACAATTTATTGTGGAGTACGAACTATATCTAGGGCATCGACAGTTCTCTCCCATCTTAACAAATTACGAATAAAATTTCTAACTTGCTCCCGGATGGATTCGAACCATCGATGATCTAATATATAAAATTATAGGCAATACTGATGCTTATTATTTTTTTATTAATAGGAAATATGATCATTTAGTTCCATAAAATGATTTCAAATAAACTATAAGTATTTCTCATTAATAAAAAAAATACGCATGAGTATGTCATTTTATATACAGGGTGGGGCAATAGTGCGTCCGACTTCGATATCTCTAGTTCTATGATAGCCAAGATGATTCTACAGGGTCATGTAATTTTTTTTAAAATGAAATGCCATGTATATCAGAACATTTTTTGAAACCTCTTTGTGGTCTCCTTTCACTCCTGTATTATTATTGACTTTCTCCCAACCATTTGGATGTAATGATTTTTTTGTTGAAATTATACCATTTAAGTACACATGTATATTAAAAATATCACGACAATCACAACTATCGATTTTAAGAAAAGATGTGTTAGTATCAGTTATGAAACATCTGTGTGATGACACTCAGTCATTTTCACTTCGTAAAATTATACAGGATGGGCAAAAAAGGATTTTTTAAATTTACAACTTTTTGAACTGAATTTTCTCAATTTTTTTAAATGGAACACCCTGCATATTTTTAGACGATGTGATGTAGGATTGAAAAACGACAATTTTTTGTACGTACATTCCTATGGCTATTTATGACCATTTTCAATTTATTAAACAATAACTGCAAAATTCAGCAATAAAAATTAAAAATGAAGGTTTCTTTTTTCAAATAATTCAAGTGAAGGTGTAAAAATAAGCGTGTTACATGATGCCCATAAAAACATCAGACCAACAATCCAAAATTTGAAGGAAATGATAATAAGAGCTTTTAGAAGTATCACTCCGGCAATTTTATGAACAGTAGAAACCTCATTCCATGCATAAAAATGTGTGAATCAAAATGAGCAGCATGTGGAGCATTTTTTATAATATCTTCTCTTGAATTACAAAAAAAAAGTTTTTAATTTTTATTGCTGAATTTTGCAGTTATTGTTCAATAAATCGAAAATATTTACAAATAGCCATAGGGATGTACGTACAAAAAATGTTCATTTTTCAATTCTACATCACAACGTCTAAAAATATACAGGGTGTTCTATTTGAAAAAATTGAGAAAATTCAGTTCAAATAGTTGTAGTGAAAATAGTATGAGGTATGAGACATCTGTGTCATCACACAGATGTCTCATACCTGGTACTGACATATTTTTTCTTAAAATCGATAATATTTATGACTAGTGATTTTTTTTTAATATACACGTGTAAATGTTAGAATTTTAACAAAAAAAAATTATTACATCTAAGTGGTTGGGACAGAGTCAATAATAATACAGGAGTGGAAGGAGGCCACAAAGAGGTTTCAAAAAATATTCTGATATACATGGCAGTCCATTAAAAAAAAAATTAGTTGACCCTGTAGAATCGTCTTGGCTCACCCTGTATATTCTGAAATAATTTGCTGTTATAGACTTTTTTGTCTAGTTTATTTATGTTTTTGAATCATGTTTCTAGCTTTCATAGAACTCGACATATCGAAGTCGGACGCACTATTGCCGCACCCTGTATATTAAATCCATATGGTATTTAAGAATTATTTGTTTTCATTGTTTGTTCTCACAAATAGCAACATTTTAACAGTGATCTAAAAATTTATGTTGGTAATCCTGGCGACGAGGACGTTCTAACGCACCCTTTATTATAATTCCATCAACATATTTTAACGCCCAGTCTAAAATACGATACCAGTCTAATCTAATTTCAGTGGTGAATCTGTGAACGCCGCGAGTGTAGAATGTATACTTTTTAAATCAGAGAATATTGTCGTGGAACATTTTCAAAATGTCGCATCCGCTTCCGTCCGAAGTTACTGTAGAACGATGGATAAAGGATTTCCCAGAGTTAGTGTTTGATGGCACAGAACTTCAGTACAATATTTGTGAGAAAATACTGTCATGAGCAGATAAAACATAGGGTTTACAGCATGTTGCAACTGAAAATTACAGAACACGCGTGAGTGGTAGTAAGAGGTGCTACCGAAAGACAGAAACAATTTAATTTAGAATAAAATTATGGCACCCTGTAACATTCCATTGACCAAAATACACCAATTTTAATCTGGTATGGGGTTATTCATTATAAATTACCCACCCCTTATCATCGTTATTATTGTGAGAAAATACTGTCATGGGCAGATAAAACATAGGGTTTACAGCATGTTGCAACTGAAAATTACAGAACACGAGTGAGTGGTAGTAAGAGTGCTACTGAAAGACAGAAACAGTTTAATTTAGAATAAAATTATGGCAGCCTGTAACATTCCATGACCAAAATACACCAATTTTAATCTGGTATGGGGTTATTCATTATAAATTACCCACCCCTTATCATCGTTATTATTGCCTATAGAAAAAAAAGTTTTAAATAGAAGTTGTGTGGTTATGACTGAATTTATTTATTTTTATTTTATTTATTTAATTACAAAATCCAACAGGCAGGAGCCCAATTACAGGATTAGGTACATTGAGATTATGTATAGATAAACAATTTTGAGTGTTACAAAAAATTTCTTAATTAAATATACTTAATATATACAAACAAAACATCTAGAATTGTATATACACATATAAATATACACTTGTACATATACATACACATACATATACAGATAAATAAAGAATACAGTAGATTACAAAATATCAAGATGCAAAACAGAGTTTTTAATTACACTTTCATTACAGAAAAATGTATCAACACAATCTTCAATTTTAGCATAGTTGACATACATTTGGTGTATTGGAGAGGCCAAGAGAATATTAGTTCTTGGTATGTGTGAAATAAATAAGTTGTTATGGCGAGCAGAATTTCTAGGTACTTTATAATTTATTTGATTTAATAGGTTAATACAATCCAGCCGATTATTAACAATTTTAAATAGAAAAATTATTGATTGAGATATTCTTCGTTTGGCAAGACTTGGCAAATTAAATTTTTCTAACAATATATTTTGTGGAAATCCAATAGGTGGATAAGTGCCCTCAAGAGTGTACACTGCAGATTTTAAAAACTTACGCTGAATATTCTCTAATTGTAGTATATTGACATTATAAATTGGGTTCCACACAACTGAAGCATATTCAAGGCGAGATCTAACAAATGTTACATAGAGTAAACGATGAGTGTTGATATTTTTAAAATCTTTATTTATATTTAAATTTCCTAAATAATTGTTATCTATTTTGTATAAATGTTTGGTTTTTTCTTCCTCACTGTAAACTGTTTTGATTATTTCATTAAAGAAATGTCACTTATCAAACATAATAGTTGTCATTTTCATAGCTCACTTTAATAATGTTGACTTTTCCATATTTACAGTAACTAATTTAACTAAGATATTCGACGTTTAATATCTCAAAAACGGTATATGGTAGGGGTAACATATGGTATATTTTTGAAATCACGAACAAAGCATCCTTCCAAAATATTAATAATATATAGGGTATCCTATTTAAAAAAATATATTATTTTTTTGTATTCCCTGAAAGCTACATGCTACTGTACTTTTGAAACATTTTAACAAAATTCAGTCGTAACTACACGATTTTATTTAAAACTTTTTTTTCTATAGGCAATAATAACGATGATAAGGGGTGGTTAATTTATAATGAATAATCCTGTACATGTGACATGTTTATCATTTCTGTACATGTGTTTACACTGATATCCTCATTCAGCCCCTGATGTTGATGTCATAATATTCGGGTCCAGGCTCTAATTATAACTAACGTAAAACACTCCCAAAATGTTAAAAAAAATACCCTGTGAAAGAATGCTAATAAGTTGGAAATTGCAATACATCCTGCGATAGCAAAGAAACAGACAAAAGTCACTTTCCTTTTTGCGAGTTAATGTTAAAAAATAGGGTGTTAAAACAGTTTAATATTTTTTCCTTATTCCTCGTTGCGTAGTTATTTAATTACTTTTGATACAAAATATTTGTACAACTAAATTAGACACCCCAACATCGTTGTAACGGAAAGTTCCTGTTCCTGTAGTCTTTCGCAATTATCTTTAAAACATAAATTTTGTAATAATTAACACTGTTGTTATCAACTGTGCTTTTAAATGGGTAAAAGGTACGAAATTGGGCGTGTCAAGCATGGACACCTGAGACACCTGGCGGCAATAAATTACTGACACTAATTAATGTGTCCACATAAAACTGCCTTAAAAATTTATGATGGTGGAAGAACGTGGTATAATAAAATTAACATTATTTAATTTGTTATGTAACTGTTTAAAATATGATTTATATTATTCTTGTACAATACTTAAGTTGAGGGTAAATGATTAACAAGATATTAAGATTCAGATGATGGAAAAACATTTATCTAAGTCCTAGCCAGTGTTGCCATCTCAGTACAATTTCTACTAAATCTAGTAGAATGAAGAGTCCATCTAGTGAGTAAAAATTTGATCTAGTGGGTTAGTAGAATTTCTAGTGATTCGGGTAATTATCTAGTAGATTTCCTGGTAGAATTCTAAAATAATGCTCTAAACGAAAAATAAATTTGCCGCCTTCTATAATTAATTTCCTACAGTACAATCCATCTATGATGGGACATAGCTCCCTCTTTTTAACACGCTTTTATTAGCTTCACTTGTATGTTTGCTTGTTTGTTTGTTTGTTTGCTTGTTTGTTTGTAACCGACTCTTTGGACTCGATTTTGACCCACTTTAAACGGACAGATTTAATTGAAACTTTGTACACTTATTAAGAACCGGTAACAATACAATAATTTGATAAGTTTATATCATTATCCTGATCAGGATCGCTAATCCTTTCCTGACGTATCCCTGCGTGAAAGCAAAGGCTTAATATGTCAGTAGATTCCATCATTGTTAATTAGCCCGGTGGTCGAGTGGGTTAAGGCAGTCGACGCGAAACGACAGACTCCTCCGGCGTGAGTTCGAACCTCACGGCTGAAATAAAATTTTTTTTTTTTTTCAGAAATATCTGTTGGATCGTAATATGTTATAATATCAGCATCAATAAGCAATATAAATATAGTTTAAAACAACTAAAAAACACGCTTTCATAGCACATCAAACTAAAAAGTTAAAAATAAATATAGTTTAAAAAAACTAAAAAACACGCTTTTAAAGCACATCAAACTAAAAAGTGAAAAATAATTATTAATATAAACTGAAAATAATAATGAACGAAAAATACTAGTATTATTGTGAAAAAAGCGTGGGGTGCTCGATATACGAAAAATATTGCACAAAGCACCCCACGCTTTTTTCACAATAATACTAGTATTTTTCGTTCATTATTATTTTCAGTTTATATTAATAATTATTTTTCACTTTTTAGTTTGATGTGCTTTAAAAGCGTGTTTTTTAGTTTTTTTAAACTATATTTATTAACGTTTTAGACAGTAATTCCGAGTAATTCGACTTGCTAATGGCGAGCGGCGCAACGGCTTGGCTTGGCCACAGCACTTGATTGCTGGTTGTCTTTGTTTAGTCGGTAGACGTAGTCGATTCGAGCAGTCGAGTAATGAGTAACACGCAACACGACGCAAGACATAATAACCTAACCAAACTATATATTAAAATATTACTTACAAAAATAGTGCTAATGAAAATCCATTAGAAGATTTAGTAAATTTTGCACTAGAGATACTAACACTGCCACACTCAAATGCAGAGGTAGAATGCCTATTTAGTGTTATGAATATAGTAAAAAATAAGTGATAAAGCAAACAGAAAAATTCTCATAAAATTCCTTTTATTAATGTGACCGGTTTCATGAACAAGTAATTACTTCACATCATCAGAAGTAATTACTTGTTCACGAAACCGGTCACATTAATAAAAGGAATTATATGAGAATTTTTCTGTTTGCTTTATCATGAATAATTACTCATATGGGATTAACCTACCTACGTTAAAAAATAAGTTAAGAAATAGAATGCAATTTCCTATGCTCTCTGCGATTTTAACTGTCGGATTGAAAAGGTATGCTAAATGTTGTGACAATTTTGAATTACCTAGTAATGTCATTGATAAAATTAAAACTAATGATACGTACATGTGTACGTTTGATAGAAATGACACACTTGATTTTGTTATATAAGACTGACTACCAGTAAGACTTTCTGTTGTGATATTAAAATCTTATATATAAAATTGTTTTGCTTTTAACATAAGAAACGTTTTTTATTTTGTATATAAATATTTATTTTTGTTCTGTTTATTTATTTTTTTGCAATGTTTTAATTAAATTTTTTTATTTAATTCAATTTGGTTATTTATTTCTCCCCAAAAAATTACAAAAATATTAATATAGTCTTTGGCACATCACAACTGAATTTACTGAAAAGCATTTCTGAAAACAATAATTCAAATTTAGTATGTATTATTGCCATATTAAAATCTAGTGGATTTCTAGTAGAATAAAAGGAGTGATCTAGTGGATTGCGTTCAACAGCTGTTGGCAACACTGGTCCTAGCTGGATAGCTGGTAAAAATATAAACGAATCTATTTAAATACAGCGAATGTTCATAAACTACCTGTCACAAAATAAGTAAATACTATCCAATAGGTGAGTTTGATTACATATCTCTTAACATAGGTTTGATACTGTCAACAGTTTGATGTTCAGAGTAACTAGACTACATATATAGTCTAAGAGCCAGTGACATTTTTCGGTGATGATTTAGTTAAGGCCTATTCTTTGAGAGGATGTTGAGAGGGGCATAACTAAGTGTCATCCGCGAGGATTAACCCGGATTCCAGTCATAAGGGGGTGGCAGAACGCCCCCAACGTGTAAAAAAAACTGCATCTTTTTATTATTTAGTTAAGGCTGAAATTTTCTCCAGTAGTCCTCTGATAGCTCACAATCATCGATATAATATTTGCAGAACGATTGGCCAGTCATAAGGGGGGTGGCAGATCACCCCCAACATGTGTGAACGATGAACTTTTTATTATTTAGTTAAGCTTCATCTTTTAGTATGTTGTTGTGACAACTATTTCAAGTGTAGATGCCAATTTGCAGAACAAAATGGCGGCATTAACACCCTGGCAGAACGATATGAATTTGTAAAATTTTTTTTACTCTCAGCCGCATATATCTTTGGAACTATGCAACATACGAGAAAGTTGTATTGTTGTTTTTTGTGGGAAATTTAACTCTCTACAAAAAAGGTCTTTTGACATTTTCATCTATCTCCTTTAGTTTCTGAGATATACTGAAAATTTAAAAAAATTGCAAAAAATTTTTTACCTTCAGACGCAAATCTTTGGTACTATGCTAGATGCGAGAATACGACTCAAAACACTTTTTATAGGAAATTTAATTCTCTACAAAAATAGTCTCTTGACATCTTCGCGTATCTCCTGTTACGTTGCTTTTTGCGATGGTAACAATAGAGGTATGTCCGACTCAATACTCAGTGGAGTTGGGTGTGGGTATTTACAAAAGTTGTACTTATTTTATTAATAAAGGGGCGCCAAGTAATTTTCTTTACATACCTCCTCTCAGATTGAAATTACTAAAACCATATTTCTAGCAAAACCTTGTTAGTTTTCACAAATAACACAATTTAAGAGAAAATGTAAAGTTTATTTATGTTCTGACAGCAGAAAATATCCCATAATATGTCCATATTAGTGGCATATGGAACTTATAATTTTTAATAAGACAAAAACACATTATATACATCTATCTATATACATTAAGATGATACCAGAAAAAAATCTTTTTAAGCTAATCTAACTCTCGAGAGTGCAGTCCAAGATAGAGGTAGTTTATTTAACAAAAAAAAAGAAACCCCCTAATACCTTTATCTATAGACTGTCACAAATTTATTTACAAAAATCTAGGTAGATTCGTATCCTTATGTAAGTTTACATAAAAAAAAATATATGATCTAGAAATGATTTAAATTATACACACAAAATATCCCCACTGTCAGGGTTAGTTGAGATCAGGGACATTAGATTACCCCTTGCTTTTGAGAATAACAAAACACACAAAAAAATGGCAAGAAAAAAGTTAACTAGACTATCAGAAACTTGTCTTGTTTAATTTATTAAAGATAGTTGGTATTTTTACTTCAAGACGAATCTTCGCGAGTAAATAAAGATGTATTATAGCCAAATGATAATAAAAGTCCATAGAAATTCCACTATGTGGTACTTATCGTATTACGGTTGTTTCCTCTGTATCACTACAACAGCGTCGCCTTATAGATATGCTACACATTGATTTTCCAATATTTCCTCTGAGGATACGGCCCTTTCGAACGTCAACAGTTTTTCAAGCCATATCGCCGACCATTTTCGATCCAAAATTAAGGCTTGTCAGAAACTAATTAAATGTTTATCCATTATCATTCGCCCAGAAAAAAAAACGCCTAGAATACCAAGAAAAAAAAGAAATTATGTCAAGAACACTCTCATAATAACAGCGTAAAGAAACTTCAAATAATGGAGAAAACTCACCTCCCGTGCTACGATCCCTATGCACCAGGTAGACGTTTTTTTCCTATTTCTTCCACTAACTCCAAAGAAATTATCCAATAAAATGTCAACAGACGATATTGTCCAACCATATATTACCCCATATATCGTCCTTATAGAATACCCGATGGAAAAGCCGTTAAAACGTTAAATTTTATATTAATTATCCACTAGGTTATTCCTTCTTTACGTCGAAATAAAGTATACAAAACTGCTGCTGCTATCTTATCATGCCCATCTTTTTTTCCTTTCCGACAAAAACCCGCTCGCTCCATAAACGTCTGATAAACTTATATACAGGGTTAGTCCCTGATTATCATTTTTAAATACAAATTGTTGTCATGACGCCAAATCATTAACAAACCAAAAATTCGTAATACTCCCCCTTTTCCTTACAAAAGAAAAAAAAAATCGATTTTTTTTTTTTTTTTTTTTTTTTAATCCAGCTTGAGATCTTGAATATGCCAGTGTCCTAAATACTTTCCTGATTGAAAATCTGTTAATTTATAAACATTCGGTGTTACTTTACCCGCGACTTTACATTTCAAAAATTTTGGGGCTAATTTGGAGGCAAAATAGTTACCCGCATCAGAAAGAGTATGGTTTCTTTTCCAGACCACTTGACCAACTTCTAAAGGTAAGGGAGTTCTTCTCCTTAAATTATATCTAGCTGCACTTTGGTTATAAGCCGTATCCAAACGTGACTTTACCGAATCGCAAATATCTCTCAGTTCCCTAACACGAGAAGCCCAATTTTCCCTATTTTCAAATTCCAGATTTGGATTTCCGTTAACCTGGCCAAACTTATTATGTAATTTACCCGACGAATATATCTCCCTGCCGAAGGTAAGAAAAGCAGGACTAAACCCTGTCACTTCATGTACGGCCCTTCTAAGAGCAAAGCCAAATTTATGTAAATGTATGTCCCAAGTTCGGTGATCATTATTAACATAGGATCGAATCATAGTCTTAATTACCCGGTTTACTCTTTCGGTGGGATTTGCTTGGGCATGGTAATAAGCATTAAATGTAATTTTACAGTCGTACGAAGAAACCATGTTACGGAAATTATTACTGACGTATTGACGACCATTGTCACATATAATGCGTTCAGGGACGCCATACACCATAAAGATATCCTTTTCTATATGATCAGTAATTGCCTGACTCGTAGCCGATTTGATTGGAAAGATTAAGGTATATTTGGTGAAAACATCGGATACCACAAGGATAAATCTATTTCGTTTCCTACTTAAAGGAAACGGACCCATGAGATCCGTACATATCACCTCCCAAGGACGCGATATATTTCTGTTATGCATGACTCCATACGGCAATTTTTGTTCAGGTTTCTGGGCCTTGCATACCTCACATTGCCGAATATAATGAGCTATATCAGAACTCATCTTTGCCCAATAATATAATGATGCAATTCTTTTCTTGGTTTTGAAATATCCAAGATGTCCCGAATGGGGAGCATCGTGAGTCTCCCAGAACACCGCCGATCGAAGTGATTTTGGAACCACTAACTTCCAATCTTGATCACTATTAGAAGAAGAAGGGGAACCTACCAATTTATAAATCTGACCGTCGCGAATACACCATTTTGGATATTTCTGAGGATCGGATTCGATTCGACTTAGGAGACCGCGATACCAATCATCATAGTACGCTGGAGTTACTTCGATGTAACCAACAGCTCTAGAAAGCGCGTCTGGAACTACATTGGATTTGCCTTTCCTATGCACTATGTCAAAATCGTAACTTTGCATCCTCAAGGACCAGCGAGCCAACCGTCCCGATGGATTTTGAAGTTTATGCAACCATAACAAAGAGTAATGGTCAGTTATTACCTTAAATTTTACACCCTCAATATAGCATCTGAATTTTTCTATACTCCACAAAACGGCAAGACATTCCAATTCAGTTGTGGAGTACTTTTTCTCTTGTGTAGTCAGGGCCCTACTAGCATAGGCGATAACATGTTCACCGTCCTCAAAATTCTGTGTTAAAACGCAACCTAATCCGACTTGTGACGCATCACATTGAAGAACGAATTCTTTAGAAAAATCTGGACAGGATAAGATAGGAGCTGCCACCAAGCATTGCTTTATTTGAAGAAAAGATGCTTCCTGTTCCGTAGCCCAAACAAATTTTGCATGTTTTCGAGTTAATTTGCTTAGAGGAGATACTAAACTAGCAAAATTCGGTATAAAACGTCGGTACCAGGAAACAAGACCAATAAAACGTCGAATATCTTTACAGCACTTGGGGGTTGGATAATTAAGCATACTGTCCACTTTCGAAGGATCAGTACGGAGACCTTGTGCATCTACTACATAACCTAAGAATTTTAATTCAGATTTGACAAATTCACATTTGTCCTTATTTACGGTGAGACCGGCAGACAACAGTTTATCGAAGACTTTACTAAGAATATCTAGATGTGTGGAAAAACTTTCCGTTGCGATAATTATATCATCCATATAGACAAATACATACCCCTCCAACTCGGCACCTAATACAGTATCCACAAAACGTTGTAAAGTGGCCGGAGCGTTGTGTAGACCAAAAGGCATACGAGTGAATTGAAAGAGGCCCCTATTTGGAACTGTAAAGGCAGTCTTATCTTTACTGGATGGTTCTAGTAAGATTTGGTGATAAGCGCTCTTAAGGTCAATGGAACTTAACACTCGTGCATCCCTCAATCTATCCAAAATACCATTTATATATGGAAGAGGATATGCATCCTTTTTCGTTACCTGGTTCACTTTACGAAAATCAATACAAAATCGATATTCGTTGTTAGGTTTCTTAACCATAACCACTGGGCTAGACCATGCCGACTTAGAGTGTTCAATAACACCTAATCTCAATAAGTTATCTACCTCCATATTAATTTTTTCTTGGATGTAGGGAGAAACTGGGTAGTACCTTTGTTTAATTGGACGACTATCCCCTGTATCAATGGTATGAAAAACTCCTTTGGCGCAACCTAATGTTGTGCCCATCTTGTTAAAGAAATCAAAAACTAACCTATCAAGTTGAGAACGTTCTTCCACATTGATCAAATGTAGGCCACTTTCCTTGTTACCCGTCAACCCCATTAATTCAGCTGGTAAATTTCCAAAATGCCACGAGTGATTAGAAAAATCAGGAATAATATTCATATCTTTCCAAAAATCAATACCTAAAATAATATCTACTGCTATATCTAACACCACTAAGGCTCTAATAACTTTAACTCTACCATATAATTCAATAGGTAAACTAACTAACCCTAAGACATCACAATCATCGCCATTTGCTACCCTAACCCTAGTATTATTTTTCTCTACTCTAATATTTAAAAGTCGCATTTTTTCCCAACCAGTATTTCCGATAATAGTCTGGGAAGCGCCAGAATCGAGTAAACCAAAGAAGTTAATATCAAAAATTTTTACATTTAAGTAAGGCCTAGGATCATTCTTATTTGAAGAAAACAAAGCATTAATTTTATTTCTCTTATATTCTACTGATACAAATTCAAGCCACGATTGCCAAGAGTTACTCACCGGTTTTCTGGAGTAGATCGCCGACCGGTGTTCTGACGACCTCTTGATCCGTTTCCCCGAAAGCAAGTGCAAGTGTACTTGGTAACATTTGCTTTACCACAACGGAAACAAAATTTTGCCTCTCGAGGTTTACCACAATCCGTAAAACTGTGCCCTAATTCCTGACAATTCCAACAAACGATACTATTTACTGGTTTTATATTATGATTCCTACGTGGAGGGCCACTTGAAGTTGATGAATGCCGTCTAGAAGAACTTGGAGGAGCTAAATCAGGTTCTAGCCTAGAGACTAGATCATTAGATAACCTATTGGATTGATTTGCTAAGTTTCGCGCCACTTCTAATTTCTTACAAGCCGCAAGTAGATCATCCACCTTATGAATTTCCTCCAGCCCAAGTCTGTGAATATAGTACGGATCAATAGTCCTACGTAATATACATAATTTTTCCTCTTCCAAAAGAGGATTGCGCAATCGGTTGAACAAATTTAACATACAAGCAAAATAAGACCCTACCCTCTCGGTACCATCACGACCCTGATAATGCTCCCGAATAGCCATTTTAAGTTCATAATCATAATCGGCATCTAAGAATTCTTCTTTCAAAAGTTGGACAAATTGCGACCAAGTCCTAATTTTGGCTTTAACTGAACTATACCATAATCGTGCACTACCTCTAAGTAAATCGCATAAAGATATTATAAGTTCTTCCTCCGAGACTCCGCGGGCTACGCGATACTCCTCAACTCGCTCCAGGAATGCATTCACGCTTAAAGCCTCCCTATCCTGTGCATCCCCACTAAAATAAATACCCCATTTATAAACAGGTACAAAAAGTTTATTGTGAACACTAACCGACGTAGAAGGTAAGATTGACAGTTCATTATTCCCTGTTGCAATCAAAGTAGGAGTTTCATTAGTTATCTCTGAAGCTAAAATTTTTTTCATCTAAGCGCTGCTCTATTTCCCCTAACTGTTCTACTAAATTTTTTATAGAATTATTTAAGGCTATATCAGCTTCAGTCTCCCCTGGTTTCAATCGGGCTAACCTACTGTATAAATGCTGCAATTTTGTTTCTATATATCGGTATTCATTAGAATTTGGTTTTACTATTTTACTACCTAAGTAAGCCTCTAATTCCAATATTTTATGATTACATACATTAATTTCAAAAGCAATATCCGGATGAAAATTTTCATCAGTAACAACTTCTCCAAACATTTCTTGTTGTATTACCTCCCGTAATTTTTTCCTCATGCACACCACTGTTATTGACTGCAGATTAGAATAACCTCTAACTTCTAATTCGTAAAGTAATTCTTCACGATTTAATCTATTACTGTCCATTTTAAAAAAAATTATAGTAGCAAAAACATGAATATAAAAAGAAAGGAAACAAAAAATTACTAGGAAGAAGAAAAAATGTAAAACTGACACAGGTACTGTAAACAGACTACCTGCTAATTTAAAACTAATTTAATAATCCCGTGTACTATTCTTAACTACAACGTAATTACTAATAAGTACCAAATAGTTCATAATATAGACATAAAACTAAGTAAAAATATTATATCGCTGTATCGAAGTAAATATATCTCATTTATTTTACCTTTCACTAGAGACACGAAATATTCCAAGTATTCTAACAAGATAAGCATATTTCATCACATTATCTCAAAGTAAAAAAATGGAATAAAAAAATTTAATTGCAAAAATGTTCTGTAATTTTTTTTTCCACTTTATTTTACCCTCAAATATTTTTTTTTTTTTTGCAAACCAGAAAAGCATGTTCCAGATATTATACCGTGATTCACTTTAATTTTATGTATTTATTTTTTTTTTTGACTAGTGCAAAAATTCAAATACAGTTTAACCATTACTTTCTTGATTTTCCCCCTTATTTTTAATTAATTTAAGCCAGTGTTTAATAAAGTATATCACTTTCGATCCTATACTTTAATGTCTTGTTTTTCCCTAACTTATTTACTATAAAAAAAAATCACAATTTACTAACTCTTTTTTTTTTTGTGTGTTATTCCAAAAATCTATCTAAATAATCGCCCCACGTACAGGGTCGCCAAATTTTATTGTTACGTTGCTTTTTGCGATGGTAACAATAGAGGTATGTCCGACTCAATACTCAGTGGAGTTGGGTGTGGGTATTTACAAAAGTTGTACTTATTTTATTAATAAAGGGGCGCCAAGTAATTTTCTTTACATACCTCCTCTCAGATTGAAATTACTAAAACCATATTTCTAGCAAAACCTTGTTAGTTTTCACAAATAACACAATTTAAGAGAAAATGTAAAGTTTATTTATGTTCTGACAGCAGAAAATATCCCATAATATGTCCATATTAGTGGCATATGGAACTTATAATTTTTAATAAGACAAAAACACATTATATACATCTATCTATATACATTAAGATGATACCAGAAAAAAAATCTTTTTAAGCTAATCTAACTCTCGAGAGTGCAGTCCAAGATAGAGGTAGTTTATTTAACAAAAAAAAAAGAAACCCCCCTAATACCTTTATCTATAGACTGTCACAAATTTATTTACAAAAATCTAGGTAGATTCGTATCCTTATGTAAGTTTACATAAAAAAAAATATATGATCTAGAAATGATTTAAATTATACACACAAAATATCCCCACTGTCAGGGTTAGTTGAGATCAGGGACATTAGATTACCCCTTGCTTTTGAGAATAACAAAACACACAAAAAAATGGCAAGAAAAAGTTAACTAGACTATCAGAAACTTGTCTTGTTTAATTTATTAAAGATAGTTGGTATTTTTACTTCAAGACGAATCTTCGCGAGTAAATAAAGATGTATTATAGCCAAATGATAATAAAAGTCCATAGAAATTCCACTATGTGGTACTTATCGTATTACGGTTGTTTCCTCTGTATCACTACAACAGCGTCGCCTTATAGATATGCTACACATTGATTTTCCAATATTTCCTCTGAGGATACGGCCCTTTCGAACGTCAACAGTTTTTCAAGCCATATCGCCGACCATTTTCGATCCAAAATTAAGGCTTGTCAGAAACTAATTAAATGTTTATCCATTATCATTCGCCCAGAAAAAAAAACGCCTAGAATACCAAGAAAAAAAAGAAATTATGTCAAGAACACTCTCATAATAACAGCGTAAAGAAACTTCAAATAATGGAGAAAACTCACCTCCCGTGCTACGATCCCTATGCACCAGGTAGACGTTTTTTTCCTATTTCTTCCACTAACTCCAAAGAAATTATCCAATAAAATGTCAACAGACGATATTGTCCAACCATATATTACCCCATATATCGTCCTTATAGAATACCCGATGGAAAAGCCGTTAAAACGTTAAATTTTATATTAATTATCCACTAGGTTATTCCTTCTTTACGTCGAAATAAAGTATACAAAACTGCTGCTGCTATCTTATCATGCCCATCTTTTTTTCCTTTCCGACAAAAACCCGCTCGCTCCATAAACGTCTGATAAACTTATATACAGGGTTAGTCCCTGATTATCATTTTTAAATACAAATTGTTGTCATGACGCCAAATCATTAACAAACCAAAAATTCGTAATACTCCTTTAGTTTCTGAGATATACTGAAAATAAAGGATTTTCTTTCCATTGCCGACAAACCGTTGGAGACGTACTAATAATACTTAATTCTGTATATAGCTCATGTGGAAATATAAACAGAGCGAAGACAACTGCGGTATGCTTTGTGATTTATTGACATATTTGTGTGCTAATTCATAAAATGGTGCTCTAGAATTTGCTATAAATTGTTCAGTTTATTTATCTCAAGGATTGTAATAAAGTTGTTAAAATGTCTAATAATTTACTGTTTTTACCATAAATTGTTGGAGAATAAAACACCACAATATTTATTGGACAAAGTTGTACTACGAGGGACCGTTCATGCAAATAATATTAGAAATGGATGTTTGCTGACTCGTCTGCTTTATTTTAAAGATCTTTCTTTTACACCATTGCTAAAATTTATAATCCTGTTCCAGAAAATATAAGGATTCTAAAATATAACCGCTTTAAAAAAAGAGATGATAAACTATATATGAAGGAAAACGTATTATATTTTTTCAATGCCATAGTTTTATTTTACGTTTATATTTTCCGCCCTTAGGTTAGTTTTTCTCAGTTACCGTTTTACCCTACAAATCATGAATTAGAATGTACTTGTTTACGTTTATAAAAAAAATGTTCATTCCCTCTGTCTATGTAATATTATGGTAAATAAAGGTATTATTATTATTATTATTTTTTTTTTTTTTTCGAAATATCCGATGCCGGTCAGTCCTCCCGTGGCCTCCGACGCCTCACGGGAATCGCGCCGGCGCATCAACTACAGCCACTCCCCACATCCCGCAGGGTTAGTGACTGAGGATACCAATAAAAACAAAAAAAAAAAAAAACTCAAAATAGCAACAGAGATTCAAATATGTTTCTCAATCAATAAATTATATAAATAAATAAATAAATAAACTAAAAATAAATTCTAATATATTTTTCTCATTTTGACAATAATACTTCTTTCTGTTTTATTATAGTAATAACTTTATTATTACTATAATAAAAACAGAAAGACGTATTTTTGTCAAAATGAACAAAAAAATAATATTAATAAATAGTAACATCTTGAAAAAGAATATTTCTCAAGAACTAAACTACGAAAGCATAAAAACGGATATAAATAATACAATTGATATCACAAAATTCATTTCCTCACTTCACATCACTTCATTTTACCTCACTTCACATCGTTTCTTCCTCTGAATCCTCGCCCGTCTCATCCTCTTCTTCATTTTCCGATAAACTACTATCTTCGTTCAAATTTATAATAAATTTATTTCAACCATTTATATGATGATATTCAGCAATTTTTTAAATAATCATTCTCAATTGTAATTACTTTCCTAATTCTTTTTTCCCAATTTTCCCTGTTAATTTTCGACACTACTATTTCCTTTTCTGACATTTTTCTTCAATTTACACCAAATTAATTCAATCAAGTTTAAAATACAGAAATAAGGCGGTAATCTCAAAATTTTGTGGCCATATCTCTCCGCTACAGTGTCTATGATATACTTCTCATAATTTTTCGTTTGCAGGAGTTCCAAGAGTTGTGTTTTATTATAATTTTCCATAGTAGAGACTTCACTTCGCATTGTCAAGAACAAAATGCTATTCAAACCATTCCTCAAATATTTCTCCCTCTATGTTCTTGCTGTAATCCACGTTACAGTCTTCTATGTTTTTCCGCACAGTTTCAATGCATTATCAACCCATCCATCAACTAATGCACAGTGTAATATAATCAACCGAGTCCCTTTATTAGGGGGCAATGAGATTGGTTGACATTTCCTAGATCCATCAATCCATCCTTTTTTTACGGTGTCATGAGTATCATACCAAGTTTCATCTAAATAATAAATTCTATTTTCCCTTCTGAGTTCTTTTATCTCTTCTAGATATAAATCTCACCAATCCACTATTCGTCTGCTTTCCATAATCGCCATGCGTTTATTAATAGTTTGATATTTAAATCCAATTTTTCTCAGCCAAGTTCCTAAAGTTCTTTTGGTATATGTTAGATGATAATCCATTCCTTTTAGTTTTCTGTCTACCACGTCAATAGTTGGGATTTCATTTTTATGATACGCGTCGTAAACTTAACAGTTTTGCTAACGATGGGTCCAAAGTTTTCGATTGGCCGGTGTCGGATTGTTGTTTTCTTGGAAGGACACCTTCTTTCACCAGTTTGTGTTTTCTGGGATGGGGAACTTTAGTCAGAGATGCTGTTTTACCGAGTACATCTAAATTATACAAATTAGGGTTGTTAGCTCGTCGCTTCAAAAGATTATTGTAAACATTAAAGCAAATCTGTTTCGCTTGCTCGTTCAAATGCAGCCGATTTTTTCTTACTGAAAGCACTGATGAACTTTAATTTTCTTTATCACTGTAATCACTTTCATTTTCACAAACACAATAAGATGCAGTCGTAGAGGCCTCCCACAGTCGAAACATTTTAACATTAAATACGTTAACCTTCTTAAATTATTTTCAAAAACACACCAGCAATTAAATAGATATAAAATAATTATTACATCGCACTGCTAAACAAATTGGTAGCAAAACTAAGTGCGGACCTGAAATATCACAGAATGTAAGTAAAACTCCACCTCGGTCGTGTGCCAGCAAAAACAACAATCATCATTCTTGCTTTAATGTAAGCGGTGTAAAAGACGGAAGATGTCATGTGTTATACATTCCCCGTCCTCATGTCGCGTCTTACCCCGCGTGTCCCATCACTAAAGCGATTTCTCCTACTATAATAATTTTTAATATACAATCCCTGTTTATTTTAAGGTTATGTATCCGGGATGGCCAAAATATCGACCCGAAACTGTAAGAAATAAATCTTTGCCTACACAACCCAACTCAAAAATAATTTTCATATTAACTTCCTTTGTGTATTGTTTTGAATTTGTCTCATGAATTGGATATATACGCGGATATATAGAAGGTATCCCACAATTTCGTGGATTTTTTTTGGAAAAACGTTCTGAACATTTTTGATCTTGCGTAGTTTATGCGAAAAAAGATTCCAACCCAATTATTACTACCACAGACTACCTATCTGTGATTATTGGCAAACCTCACTTTTATTTTTAATTATAATGTTTCAAAGCAATACGTTATTAGAATTTAGTAAATGTTTACTTTTGACAGAGAAAATGTAAAATGTAACGTAAAAGAAACTATCTCTGTTTTTTATGATATTTATTGACGACCATTTCTGACATTTTCTATATAACTGTTTAGTTAATTTTAAAATAGCTTTCCAGTACAGTTTTGCAAAGCAAGTCATATGTTAGTAGCTGTGGAATATTGTGCAATTTTAGGAAACAGGTCAGCTAAAACTCGATGGCTAAAACCTAGAAGAATTAATGCTGGCCATCCTTGCAAAGTCCGTTTGCTTGACGTGGAAGAAGAAATTCTTGAAATAGTAGACGAGATTCGAGGTACCAGATCCCTAGACGAACCATAGTTACCTAAATTACGTTTGGACAGAGTCACATCTGCCATCTTCAGGGTTGATATCAAATTATTTCGGCTTCTCGTTACTAGAAATGAATTTTAGTTCGGATTTTTACCTGTTTCTGTATAGATAAATAAAGGAATAATGGCTATTTTATTGGTTTCACAAAGTTCCATATACTGCACTCGACGCCCGTTGGCATCATCTGGAGAACTAACCTTATGGTAAAAATGTATTTTATTTATACCTAAACTATTGTTACGGGTCGGTGAACCGTGACTAACTAACCAATAGTGCCGATTATGGAATAGGCCCTCTGTTATTATTCATACTATTTTTACACTTTGCAATTTCCAAGCTTTCAAATGTAATCAGCTGTTTAATATTTCTTGCATTCCTAATTAATTTTAAATTGCTGCTATCTATTTTATGGTTGTTTTCAAACTCATGTTGAGCAACACTAAAGTTATCAATTCTACCATATTTGAGATGAGCCATATGGTCCTTGAATCTAGTTTGAATTGATCCTCTAGTTTGTCCAACATACTTCTAATTACAGTCCTTACAGCCATTTTCGTAAGATCCCAACCTTTCGTTTGTTTCAATCTTGTCTTCAGCTAAACTTACAGAATATCTATTACTCACAGCTATGTATATCCTTAATCGACGTCTCTCCTTATTGAGTGGGTAAGTTAATAGGCAACGAACTAGAAAATTAAAATACGTACAATTGTGAGAGTCCTAAAGGATATATCTTAAAGTACTGGTATCTTTTTTATGTTTAATTTGTTCAACATACTTTTGATTATAGGTAATTCAAAAGACAATAGAAACAAACGAAAAGGCGGAGATTTACGAAATTAGCTGTTTTTTCACATAATTATATGACCCCTAGGTAAATCCAAACGGTTTTGATGTTTAACTTATAATGAAGTTTTAAACAAACAAGACTCTTCTATAGATATGCATTCAACATTGTATCACTGTTTTAGTATAAACAGCATAAACATAAAACCCTATATAGGTCACTTGTATATTTACTTCACATCCACATCGACAGTTGGTTTCAATTTAACACTGTACTGGTTTTCGAAGAAAATAAAAGTTGAAATTAATGATAGGGATTGGCTTTATTTTTTGCGTCCCATATGTTTCTCAGCGAAATCTGATAAAATGTACGCGGTACGGTTACAGCTGTACTGGTGAGGAAGAGAACTGTGGAATATATCAAAGAAATGGTTGAAATGTATTCTATTTATTTAGATAAATAGAGCGTAATAAAGTTTTGATTGCTACTATTGAAACTTTGAAAGTTTGCGATAAAGGGGATTGTTGAGTTGGGTTCAGTTGAGAACATGCACTGAAAGAATCTTTTTTAGATACATAAAATACCTTTCCACTGCTGGAAGTCAGGAGAGGATATAGCCTATTTTAAAGGGGGCGATATACAAAAAATATATTATGTGTTTTCGTAAATTCTGTAGAGTAAATGATTGCGGATTCAATGGCGTGCATGCATATAAAATAATAATACAATAATAAAGATGAAGTAATTTCTGAATAAGATTTACAGGAAACAACTACTCAGTGGACAAAAGCCCCGACCTGCATTGAATTAAACCTGCAAGTCTTGTTTGGTAGCTAAGAACTTTTGTCAATTTCTCATTAGACATAGACCGGTTTCGAACTTGTTATGTTCTCGTCAGTATGTCATAAGTAATGGAAAAGACAAATAATAATTCCAAACCAGACTAACTTAAAGCAGACTAAGCAAGACAGACATAGTGAGTGATAAGTGTATCCCTCTGGTGGTCAGTGCTACTACCCGTCAGACATCACTGATGTCTTAGTTACTGACAGCGACCTGCAAAGCTGCGACCTCTAACCCTGGTGGGCTAAACTATATACTGAATAAGATTTACAGCAAACAACTACTCAGCTTATCACTCACTATGTGTGTCTTGCTTAGTCTGTTTTAGGATAGCCTGGTTTGCTATTATTATTTGTCTGTATTAAATGCTCTTTCACCCAAAAAATTTATACTGAACGCGGCGCGCATTTCGCCAACTTCGTTGGCGATACGCGCATCAAGTTATTAATATCCCACACAATATTAGATTTTATTTATTCTCTAACAAAAAAAAAGGTTAAAATATACAAAATAAGGAGACCAACTTCAGGAGCTGATTCTACCTGCAAAAACATGAAAAAGTTCCTGCAAATATGGGTCCACAAATGCGTCCTAAGGGCTCTACGGTCCTTCGAAAGTGGCTCCCAGAAACTGGTTTCAAGGGTTATTATTGTACAGTATTGTCCAAACCGAACTGCAACCATAGGAGTACGAAACCAGAGGGAAGTTATATTTTTTCCCGTATTTTTTATCCCCTAACTTTTTTGACAATTTAATGCCGGAATATGATTTCTTAGCTAAAATTATATAAAATAGGCACTCTTCATAAACTCTTTAAGATGAAAATTTAAAAACGTAGTCTTGTTTTTGTTCAGTATAAGGATATTATGTTGACACCGGGCACTAACATTATCAAGTACAGTTTTTACTTTCCAATTCATTTCTTCAGCAAAATCAGCTATCATTCTGTAAGATTATTATCAGCGTACATAACTGTCAACATATCTTTGATGAAATTATGTAAATCGCTAATAAATATCATGAATAATTGTGGCTCTAAAATAGAACCTTGTGGAACTCCCAAATTAATTTCACGTTATTATATTTGATCTTTATATGTACATTATCCATATATAGGAACATTCCCACGTTAGTATATAACCGTTTATGCCAAGCTGAATAATTTAGTTGAAAGGATGGTCTTATATGGTATCAATAGCTTTAGACAAGTCGAATAATACCGTTACCACAGTGTCATCCATATTACTGTAACATAATCTAAAAATTGACTAGATGCCGTCTATATAGATTTTTCATAGAGTTGTAAAAATACACGACTGAAGGATCATTTAGAAAATAAAGTTGACAGTAGATTAATTTGATGTAGATAAATAACGGGAAATCATAAATTACTACATCCTCAATAATTTTGACAAATCTTATACATATTTTTTTATTCAATCATGCGTTAATATATCATAATCATATCTCAACATTTGCACCAATTTTGACATCTTAAATACGCTGTGATTCAACGAAATTTCTTGATGCCGATTTACCCTAACAGCTAAAATCCACATGTCTCCCACCAAGAAACATTCCGGTCAAAAATAACATAATATGATACAACATATTTTTATATATCTACAATATATTTCGACAAAAAACTAGCAAGTTCTAGCGCCCATTACTCACTTAGTTTACAAATCGTCTGTCTTTACAGGATTTATTAATAAGTTTATAACGATTTGGTTCAATAACATCCTCTTATAATGGATTGTTTGTATATACCGGTTAATTTATATATTACGAAAAATGTAAACATGCATTTCATTCTGCAACAGAATTTTAATACATCCGCAGTCAATGTTTGGTACTAAAATAAATAAATGAAAACGAGGCCAATCTTTGCCATTTATGGATTATCTGAGTGGTTACTTTTATTAAATAAAGTGTAGACTAAATTATTATTAATATTACTAATATGTATTAATCGAAGAGTAAAAACAGTTGGTGTGGTAAATTAACACGTACAGCATCGCTGCATTTTAAAACGGATATTAAAATGGTTAATCATAATGGCGTCATATTTCCAGAAAAAAAAGGATTACAAATTTAATCTTAGAGACAACTGCAAGTGAGAAGTTGAAATTTGCGTTTCTTACTAAAAATGGAAATATGATATTCATTAAACATAGTGTATTAAAAAAATCTTGTTCTCAGTTTTTGTTTAAAACATAATGTTAATTGGGATATAAAACTAACATTGACGTAGGCGACTGCGACTACTCAAAATATTAAAGAAGTTTATGTTATTCCTAGGAAAGCTTCGTTACTGATCTGATCTTTTTTTTTTTCATTTTTCCATAAATGTCAGACTGTTTTGAATGTGGAGATATTATTAAGCCACAGTATTTACATAAATTATTTCTTTGTTTTCTAGAAGTACATACAGAGTGTCTCTAATAGTTTGCGTCTCCCCACATAATTATGTATGTCATAATCCAATTTCCTCGTGGACCACGAAAACCATAAGCATAAAGTTTATTGAACAAAATCTTTTGACTGATAAGTGTCAAAGGCCTTGAGGAAGAAAATGTAGCTCATTACGTTGAATAACATTTTCGGAAATTAAACTACACGCTGGTTAATATATCATATTTATTAAGAAATTATAGTAAATCAAATGATACACTCTATCAAATACCTTATGAAAATAGAGAGTACAGCTATGTGGTTGTAATTCTCCAGACTATAGTGGGTTAGTGGGACTGGCAATCGAAATTACAATTACAAAATTACATGTATAAATAATATTGAGAACAATATTAATGAAAACCACAACAAATTCTGGACTTATGTTCGGGACAAAAGAAAAAACTCGGATATTAATGCTATCTATAAATATAAAGGCGTAAACATGGATAATGAAGTTGAAATAGTTAATGCCTGAGTTCTTTCAATCGCACAGTGGACGGAAACGCCAAGAAGCTGGCCAAAATTAAAAAAAATGAAGACTTTTTTTTTGAAATGGAAACATTTAAATCGTTGTAGTGGTACCCCTAGCATTAGAAACGACCGTTAATACCGGTCCGGGTTCACTACCCGAGCGAGGAAATTACTTATTGTGCGACTGTGCAGCGCATCACTTCGGCAGCTCGCAACGCTTCAAAAATCGATACATTTTGTCTGTAGCGTAAAAATTCTCAAAGTGCAGTTTTCTGTGTCATAAAAATGGATTCTGCATCAGAAAGTAAGTACAATTAAAATATCTCAGTATCAGATCAGTTTATTTATATGGTAATTAAGTAAATAATTATCGAAGTGGAGTGCATTTTTGTACATGCAACGATTCATAAACTCCACAAAAAAAGCCATAAGTTACGAGGTTGGTGATGGTTGGTCTTGAAACTTATTGGAATATGTTCAATGAACATTTTTTCAAAAGTGTATAAAAAATTAGCTGCATATTTTTGCATCTTTGCGAGATATTGACCAAATTGTGCGCGATTGCACGGATGCATGCACTTTCGTGCACCATAAAGTGGGCTCCTTTTGAATGCGTTCTCATGAGGACGATGAATGTAATTCAGATAGTAATTGAATAAAATTAATTTTCAAAGTCATTACACATTTTTATTCCATTCCCCAGATCCTAATTTTTCCGAAACAAATGAAACACATGAATTCGCTTCAATTCAATAATAATTTTTGAACTATGTATATATTTTCGACCGTAATTTTTTTGAAATTCTATATGGGATTCTTCATCAGCGACCCAAAAAAACTGTATACAAAGTTTTGTAAAAATGCAGCGATAATTGGCGATTTTTGGTATGTTTTGGGGGGATTTCATGGCCGCCATTTTGTTTTTTCAAAATTCAACTTCGGATTCTTGATCAGCGACACAAAAAACCTCTGTATGCACAATTTCAGTAAAATAGCTCAATGCCTTTATATTTTGGCCAGCTTTTCGGCGTTTCCATCCACTGTGAATCGGTATATAATAAAAATAGACAACTTGAGAGAATAACCCTAATAAAGGATCTGGGGATTGTACTTGATGACAACTTCATACTCTAAATAATGCCTCTAGAAAGCTTAGTTTTATATTTCGTAAAGGTTTATTTTCCTATGATACTTTGGTAGTAATTTTCAATGTTTTGTGCGATCACAGTTGGAATATGCTACTGTGATCTGTATACATTGTAAAAGCGACTTTTCTGTTATGTAATGGCAGTATAAATAAAGCTGCAATAAGAATTTAAGCCTCCATTTGGGATAAATATGAATGAACAAAGTTCTTTCTGATTAACATTGTCCATGACAAATGTTGATTGTAATACTGTTGTTATTGGTGAACAAGGCACAAGTTCTTCAATGTTGAATTAACTGACATACACATGATTTTTAATTCTTGATTCTGACCATTGTTTAGTCTGGCCTATATAAACTTTACCTCATTCACAGGATAGTTGACATAAAAGGTTACTTCTTAATTGTGTAGGTAATTTGACTTTGTTTTTGTTAAATTATTTATAGTTTTCAATATAACTATTAAACTTCATTAAAATTACACATTTATAGTAAGCATAAATAATATGTAATCTAAGGATACCATTGTGGTGATAATCGTAAACTTGGATTTTAAAATCAACGGAACTTTGAATGAACCACGTATGTAAAACTGGGCCCTGATGTGTCCGGGTTTGAAGTTAATACGGTAAATTACAGACGACGTAATACTCATTTAATTGCAGCTGGGGCAACCTCAGGTACATATTATGTTGATGCAAAAAGGCTCAATGCAAACAAGGATAAAACTAATTTATTTAAATTATGTCATTCCTATTCTACTAAACCAGTCAAGATACTTATTTTTGAGTTCAATCTGATTAAAGAGTAACATGCAATTTTTAAGTGAATATTGCATATACGTATCGAATTAGAGCACCGTTGACTTGTCGTTTTAGGAGCTGAATTACAATTAGCAGTGGCGGTTGGTGAATTGTAGACTATGCCATATCTTAGTATTGGAGCATGGAACCCAAGAACTATCAAGACTAAATGAAGAAGTTTAGCAGAAAAAAAGTTTCGATTGAAATTTGCGAAAAAAAAGTTTAAAATATTGTGTGCTGTTTTTTAAACAATTTGTAAAATATTTGCACATCTTTTTTTCAGAATCATATATAGACAAATTTCAAATTTTATAAAAAAAATGCTTTTTATAAAGATACACCGTTTTGAAATTTTATTTTAGATTCATTTTTCATTGTGCAAATTTCAAAAAGGTGCAACTTTGTAAAAAACTAATCCTTTTTTATGAAATTTGAAATCTGTCAATATATTTCCGCCTGGTTCTGAAAAGAAATGTTTTGCAAATATTTTACAAATTGTTTAAAAATTTACCTGGGTAGGTACACAATTTTTTCAACTTTTTTTCATTTAGTCTCGATAGTTATGGCTTAAAGTATTGCTTGGATTATTGCAGCTGGTTACCGCTGGATGTTAGCAGCAACAGTTAGTAGCGGCTATTTTTGGTTCACATATTTTGAATTTGTAGTTCAGTATTGAATTTAATCTGGTGGTACTTGTGTCAGACTTGTCTTCTTTGGCTCCAAGGAGAGAGTTGCTACGACAACTATTGAGGATGGAAATGAAAGAGCTTTGACAAGAGGTATTGTTAAACAAGAAAAAAACGCACGTGGGATAGGGACTGGATAAATCGAAGAAATTAATTGAGGGACTCCTCAGGACTTATGAGAGAACTTGCAGACAAGGGTCCTGTATTATACATGAACAAATAGTACACTGTGCAGGAAAAACAAAAGCACAAGCTACTAGTGACACTGCACGGAGATCACACTGGGATGGTGAAGGGCTGCCAACAACTAGCAGCGGGTCACGTGACCAACTCGTGGCTGGTGAAGTTGAACCGACCGAGTAGCGTATGCTACTCAGTCAGAAATCACGTAACAAGCCCAAATTGTTATTTGATGATGATTACATTAATGTCTTACAGTACAAAAATCCCAACAGCAATAACTTAATGAGAGGCCTTAAAGCAATCAAGAGTTTGATACCATATGATTTATAAGTTATGGTCTCATTCGTCTAATATGTTTACAGGGGTAAAAAAATTAGTTTGTTATAAAAACAAAGAAACAGAATTGTAGGTTTCAAGCTATTTTAGAATATAACGCTGAGGTTTCCCTCGCTATGTTTTAATTAACTTTTCTTTAGTTCTCAAATGAAACAATAAACTAAAAAAATACATATATTTATAATTTAACATACAAAAACAAAGGCTCATTCAGAGTGTGGTCAGCAAGTAATAAACCCTTCAACAACTTAAAACTAAAACCACTGCAATCATATTAAAGTTCCTTAAACAGTTTTTTATAAAGGGTGCCACCCTTCTTTCTTTATCGTTTATATATCTATAGTCAAAAAAAGTTATAAAGCACTAACGCCGTTGAAAGGGGGAAAGAACGGTTATTCTTCACTCAAAGTTTATCGCACAGTTCAAGAGCAAAACTAAAACTCTAGGGGGGCTTTCTCCACCTCTAGATAAATAGGCCAAATCAGCCTTTTGATGCAAATTTTAATCTGCAGATTTTCAGTTCAAACTCAGAACGGAAACTGTTTACTTTTTAATAGGTACCTATTTTAACAATAATTAGAAGGAATCCTGTCTTCACACACAGCTTTCCTATGTCATACACTTCGTAACTCCGTTACCATAACAGCTTAACCAGACAAAATCGTGAACACAATCTCAGCAACATACACTACTAACTTGCTCACAGGCCAACTCCAGTCTCCCAAAGCAATAAAATATAACGTAGAACAACGTAACAGACCATAAAAGAAGACACATCCTCCCCCAGCCGTGATTCGGCAGAGAGTCCCCCGCGTCACAGTACAAGCGTTCCCACTTTGTCCCCACACAGCGGTGTTCGCGCGGGTGCACTAAAGGTCCAGTGGCGCACAAATTATCAAAGATTTACAAATTAGTAGAGTCGGTTCTAGAATTTTTAAGGTTGACCTCCAACCAAATTATGCAATTAGCATTAAATAAAACGCAAGTTAATTGTATCTAAAAATGGACCATTACAAGAAGTAATTGTTCAAACATTGAGTGCCATAGTAAATATTGTAGCACATAATCTTCCCCTCCACATCCTCTAAAAATACGATTAATTCTCACTTTAAATGTGGTGAGGTGCTTATTTAACGGTTACTTTCTTTATTTTTTTTTTTACTATGTAACCTGAAGTTTTTATTGTAAATATTGCTTAAATGAAACTCTCAATGCACATTTAAACTAGTAGAAATAGATCAAAGAAATAAACAACAAAGAAAGTAAATGATCCTTTGTTCCTGATTTCAAAAATATACCATATGTTACCTCTACTATATACCGTTTTTGGGTTATTAAACGTCGATTATCTTAGTTAAATTAGTTATTGTAAATATGGAAAAGTTAAGATTATTACAGTGAACTATGAAAATGACAACTATTATGTTTGATAAGTGACATTTCTTTAATGAAATAATCAAAATGGTTTACAGTGAGGAAGAAAAAAACCAAGCATTTATACAAAATAGATAACAAAGGTTTATTTAAAAAATTTAAATATAAATAAATGATATCATAAAAGATGTTCGATGTGTCCACCATTACTGTCAATGTATAATTGATAACATCTTTTATATTTATAATTGCATCGGAAATGGCTTCCATATTTACGTTTAGATTGTTTATTTCAAGTTGAACCCTGTCTTTAATGACGTGAATACTATTATTATTATTACTGAAATGTGTTTTAGAAATCCCCAAAAAAATTAATCCATAGGGGTAAAATCCGGACTATTAAGTGGCCATTTAATAAGTCCATTATTTCCTATCCATATTGGGAATACATTATTCAAATGATCTCGAACGGGTAGGACACTATGCGGAGTTGCCCCATCCTGCATCCAAATCATATCATCAAGTTCGACTTCCGGAAAATACTGCAAAAGAATATTTTCTGCTTCTGGGATAATTATTTCCAGATAGGTAACTCCAGTTAAAGTATAATCATAAAATATAGGCCCAACAATTTTGTTTCTGAAAATTCCACACCAAACGCTAACAGTTTTTCTTCCTGATTTCTTTATTTGTTTTGCCAATCTTTTTCTGTTGTGCTTGTTTTCCCATGACCATCGATTTTTCTTATTAAAAACTCCTGCCGTAGAAAAGGATGATTCATCCAACTTTTGAATCATCTGGCGGCAAAAGTTCAGCCTTTTCCTTTTATGAGCCTCTATTAAAACTTATACGGGTAAAATTTTATATGGTCTGTAGTTATTATTTTTTAACGTAAGTTGCATTTTGAAATAACTTTTACCTAATTGATAGACTGCATTATTTATACTACATTCAGAATAAATATGGATGAGCTTACCTTCGAAATGAAGCAGCATATCTAGCCGTTCTTCCAGGTTTACTTGAACTACACGCTTTTTTCTACTAAAACTGGAGGTATTATTCACCTTTCGGTAAATATTTTTGAATGTATTTTCTGAGGTACTGGACGATTTGGATACAACACCCTATCTGCCCATACTGCTGCATGTTTATTTTTGTTATTTTGTATATAACAAGTAAATATTTGGTCACTTATCAAACATAATAGTTGTCATTTTCATAGCTCACTTTAATGTTAACTTTTCAATATTTACAGCAACTAATTTAACTAAGATAGTCGACCTTTAATAACTCAAAAACGGTATATGGTAGAAGTAACATATGGTATATTTTTGAAATAAGGAACAAAGGATCATTACAAGAATTTAATAATATGCAGGGTATCCCATTAAAAAATATATATAATTTTTTGTATCCCCTTCGATAGCATTTTAACAAAATTCAGTCATAACCACACAACTTTTATTTTCAAACTATTTTTTTTTATAGGCAATAATAACGGTGATAAGGGGTGGGTAATTTATAATGAATGACCCTGTACACATATAAAGAAAAAATGGGATCTACTTAATTTTCGTTAATACATTAACTATTAGAAACACTAAAAAAGAAAACTGCATAGACTTCAGTTTTTTTATGTTTCAATACACAAAAAAGATTTATCTATCGTCTACAGTTTATAATTTATTTATATTTTAGATTGCGACTGTCCTTTCCAATTCATTTTATTTTTAGACATCGTAGTTTTCACAGACACACATCGGTCTATTTCTTATAATAAGGTTTTGATTAAGAAATTTATACATCTTTTCTATCACAATTTTTCTGTCACTATTAAAAAAAGTTAAGATTGATACTGTACCGACTTTCTCCATATAGATATATTGCTGATTCTAAATCATGCATAAATTTGAAGTGAATTAACTTCTTCAAACTTTCATTACATGTAAATTATTATCGATTATAAATTGATTGTTGCTGTCAAAGTCAATCTAATTTATATTAGATTGTTAAACGAATTAACCGTAAATTCAATAACATTAAGTAAGCAAATATAAATATTATCGAAGCAAACAAGTGAAACAAAACACCATTTCATTCTCATTAAACATATTTGAAATTGATTAATTTAAGTGTCCGAATCTTTTTATCCACATCTGTTCATATAACGTAATTTTCTAAACTTAAATTATGTACCATTATAATTAAGCTTATATCCTTATTTATTCAATTAATACTGTTAAATATAAATATTAATCTAATCTATATGTTCGTTATTTTTCATCTCGTTCTTGACCGTATCAATTAAAATTGGCCAGAGACGGATTAGCCTTTCAAAAATGATCTTTAACAGCTAATTTTTTATTCTGTCTAAGTAATTTAACATTAGATATAGGTATCAAATATTGCACGAGAGTAACAAACAAATTTTGTTAGAAATATGCATGGCAAATATAATGTAGTGTATTTCTAAATTGCTCCCGATAAGTTCTGGAGCTAATTCTACATATAAAAATAAGAAACAAATTTCATATAAATATACGAAAATGCTTTCTAAAGGAGTTACAACACTGAAAATATATTTTATTTATTTTATCTCAGGAACACGTAGAGTCAGAGTTATACAGTTTGTAGTGCACCGTAAAACGGGGAAAAAGTAGCTTCCTTCTTGAAAAAAATTTTTTTAAGGTACAACCACTTGGGACCTTCACAGCATGATAGCCTAGGTCCTTGGCCATCTGTAATGGCCAATTACAACATTTTTTTGGAGGTCAAACTTTTTTTATTACGAAGAATGTCATAAATTTGTCAAAATTAATTTTTCTTACTTTTTTCACACATCCCTCATGATATCTCCGGAACCAATCTAGATAATTATATGTATTTTTTTTTAATTGATAAAGGAAATGTGGGCAAAGGTCACTGCTTTAATTTCGTTTTTATGGAAAATTTAATTTTTTTTGTAAAACTAGGTAAAACTGGAACGTTTACTTTCCTTGCTGCATTTTTTTTCGGTAAGCGAAAAACTTTTTTTATTTTAAGGAATTTTGTCATACCATATGTGTATGAAATAAAGCTTACACATCAAAGAAGTTTTTTAAAAAAAGTCAGTTCTCTACGACTTACAGTTTTCGAGATTTTGTTATTTAAAGTTACGTGTTTTTCGATCCTAGATGCGCCTCACCGCGGCGCCACTCAAATGTGTAGAGTGTAGACTATTCAATATAAGTACAGTTAGAAACAAACTTTTCTTTCTGTAATGTGAATGCGAATGAGTATTATTTTTATTGAGTTTTACATATTATTTAGTACTTAACAATGGAATGTTTATTTTGTGTTATCAGAATTAAAATAAATAGTTTTAAAAAAACTAAAAAACACGCTTTTAAAGCACATCAAACTAAAAAGTGAAAAATAATTATTAATATAAACTGAAAACAATAATGAACGAAAAATACTAGTATTATTGTGAAAAAAGCGTGGGTTGCTCGATATACGAAAAATATGGCACAAAGCGCCCCACGCTTTTTTCACAATAATACTAGTATTTTTCGTTCATTATTGTTTTCAGTTTATATTAATAATTATTTTTCACTTTTTAGTTTGATGTGCTTTAAAAGCGTTTTTTTAGTTTTTTTAAACTATATTTATTTTTCACTTTTTAGTATTCTGGCGATCCTGATCAGGATAATGATATAAACTTATCAAATTATTGTATTATTACCGATTCTTCGTAAGTATACAAAGTTTCAATTAAATCTGTCCGTTTAAAGTGGGTTAAAATCGAGTCCAAAGAGTCGGTTACAAACAAACAAACTCACAAACAAACATACAGGTGAAGCTTATAAAAGCGTGTTAAAATCAGGTAATACAATTCTGGTAAAATCTATTGATACTGATGTCCTGATTTTGCTTTTACATTATTATTGTGAAACACCAGATACATATGTCCGAAAGGAATATATTTATACAATTAGGACATAGTAAGATTATACATTTTTTGTCAATTAAGAATATTGTGGCAAATTTAGGAGAGGAAATTTGCAACAAATTATTAACGATTCATTGCCTAACTAGTTGTGACACAACTAATGCCATGTATAAAATAGGGAAGAAAACGGCATTCGATGTTTTATATAAAAATTTAAATAATTTAAAAGATTTAGAAAACCTACCTTTTCTGTCAGAGAATAAAGCGATGGAATTAGGGGTAAAATATACGCTCTATTTATATAAGAATAAAAACAAAAAATATAAAATCCCTAAATGAACTGCGATGGGACTTAACAACAAGTACAAATCGGCCAGCTTCTGAGATGCCTCCTACTGACCATGCTTTTAGACAACATTTAAAAAGGTAATAATTATTTTTCTAGATCGCCCATACCTATTAAAAAATAAACAACACACCTACATGTAATTATTTTCTTTTTAGGTGTCTGTATCAATTAAAAATTTGGTACAATAGCCATGTACAATACATGCAGTTGGAAGATCCAACTCGCTACGGTTGGACATTTGAAGAAAATGTTTTCTAGTCAAGAACCTGTGCCCGATATTGTAAGGCAAAGTTTGTCAATAAAATGTTCCGACAGGGTCTGTAACAACAACAGATGTACCTGTTTTGCTCAAGGTTTGAAATGCTACAATGAGTGCAAATATGCAAACTGCTGCAACCAAGGAACTGTCCAGATATTTTCAGATTCCGACGTTGAGGATTTTTAAAATATCTTTATAACAAGTTTTAAATTTATATTTTAAAATAAATAATTAATTTGTATGTTTTTAATTCAATTTTAGGTTTTGATGTATAAATAATGATAAGTAAAACCTTCTAAGTGGTTATGAAAATAAAATTTATATTAAAGATATGTCAAAAATAATACTTTATAGTATGCACCCACAACACGCATAGCACACTGATTAAAGCACAGTAGAACCGGGGGGAGCGAAGCTTCATGAAATATCCTGTCCGCAGAAACTTAATTTCAAATAACAATAACTTGAAACGTATAAGTCGTAGAGTATTGAGTTTTTTTTTTAAACTTCCTTGATGTGTTAATTTTATTCCATATGCATACACTGTGGCAACATTCTTTAAAACAAAAAAGTTTTTCGCTTACTGAAAAAAATACTGCAAGAAAAAATAAATGTTAAAGTATTACCTAATTTTATAAAAAACTAGGCTTTCCATAAAGACTAAATTAATTCAGTCACCTCCGCTCACGTTTCCTTTATCGACTAAAAAAAAAAAAACTTGATTAACTCAATTGGTTCCGGAGATATCGTGAGGGATGTGTGAAAAAGTACGAAAAATTAATTTTGACAGATTTATGACATTTTTCATAATAAAAAAAGTTGGACCTCCCAAAAAATGTTGTCATTGGCCATTTTAGATGGCCAAGGGCCTAATCTATTATTCTGTGAAGGTCCCATGTGGTTGTACCTTAAAAAAAATTTTTTGAAACGTTTTTGTCGGTTTTTCAGTGTACTATTGGTTAATATTTTTAACGAGAATCCACAGCCTCATAATTTTCGAAAAGATCCATTTTCTTTTAAAATTCACGTAAACAAACTTTTGTTTTCATGGCCTACTACTAATCACATCATGTTGCAATATTTCAGGTTTTAGACATACTTACAATAAAATGTTTAAATCGACTTTTCTCGAAAACAGAGTATTTTATCGAAAATATCTTTTATTTTAGTAAAATATCAAAATTTAAAAAAAATTTACACAAAAAGTTGGGGCACATTGTACCACTGATCAAATGTTTTAAACAGTGTTTACATAATTAGATATTAAATTAAATAGATATCCAATGTACCAATGCGAACTCGCGTCCAATGGAGTGATGAAAATTCGGCATCAGCTTTGTTCACCTGACAGTCGACATATCAAATGAGAAACTTGCTATCTAGATAGCGAATGGACCCATGGTAATATAAACCTGTCATCATATTTTCATGAGACGCCTTGAAAGGATGCGTTTTATTTTTTAATCACCCTGTATATCGATAGGCGTATTAATGTTAATAATTGAGGCGTATAAATGCAAAAGAAGATATTTGACATATGACTATGTTTGAGTAAAACGCAAAAAACGTATTAATGTAAAATGCTTGGTTTATGGTAATCGTTTTGATTTATTATTTTAATTAAAGATGTATTAGAACGAACAATGTAAAGACAGACACTGTCACTTTAGTAAATGCTGTTTTTTATTCACAAAAAAAATTAATTTGAAGGTATAATCCAATGCAGGTCGGGGTATTTGCCCGCTGAGTAGTTGTTTTGTTCAAATCATATTTAATAACAGTAGTTTAATCCACCTGGGCTAGAGGTCTCCGCTTTCGGTACTTACTTCGCAAGTCGCTATCCGCCACAGAGACATCTACGATGTCGGTCGGATAGTAGCATTTGGACCATATCAGAAGTTTCACATACCTCTCACCACTACTCAATTTACCTTGGTCAGTATATGAGTAGCAGGTTGGCCACTATCATTTATTTGTCCGTTCCATAACCTATGGCATACTGAGAAGAATTAAGAAGAGGAACTTAATTTGTTTTTAAATTATTTTATTCGACCCTAAGGGGAATTTCCACTATATAATTTCAATTATTCTGTTCTCTGAAGCCTTTAATGTTTATTACATTAAGGTTTACAAGTTTGGTTACTTTGGATTCTTTAAATGTGCTGGCTACCCTGATCAAGCGATGCAAGCGGAAACACGTGTCGGTAGATATTTTAAAGTTTTTTAAAGTGAGTGTCAACTGGTGAGTACCTTGTGTTTTATTTATTTTTGGTTTTACTAGACAGAATAGTTGAAATTAAAAATAACATTATTGAGTCAGTTGTACTGAACATAATGTGCATATTATCTTTTTTGTAATTCAAGTTTCAGCGTTTTGGCAAATAGCCAGGAAAATAATTGTTTAAAAAGATATATGTTATACTTATCTGTGATAAGATTTATAAAAGTTAGTAAATGATAATTAGCAAAAAAATTTTCAGTTAATATTATTTTTCATTCCACTCTATATTTTAACTTTTACCAAGAAGAGCAACTTAATTTGTTTTTAAATTAAGAACTAATAAGTTCTAAACTGGTCTATGCCTGGTTAGGAATTGACAGATTATATTGGCTACCGATCTATCATAATTTGAAGGTATAATCTAATGCAGGTCGGGGTATCTGCCCGCTGAATAGTTGTTTTGTTCAAATCATATTTAATAACAATAGTTTAGTCCACCTGGGCTAGAGGTCGCCGCTCTCGGCACTTGCTTCGCAAGTCGCTATCCGCCACAGAGACATCTATGATGTCGGTCGGATAAGTAGCATTTGGACCATATTAGAAGTTTCACATACTTCTCACCACTACATGATTTTTTTTGTTATAGGAATTTTACATTATTTTATTGTTTACGTAACTAATTTTTTTTTCAAACTCGCAAATTAGGATTTTCATTATCTGAAATGATAACGTCATCATCCTCTTCATTCTCCATCGAAGATTCTCCAGTATTATTAAAGATATTTTTAAAGAATTTCAGTTCCTCTAAATTTTCCCATTGTTCACCAAAATGCTGTGATAACAACGAGGTTATACTTCTCGCTTTGTCAGGTTTCACCGGTTTGCTAATATCCAATGTCTGTGGACAAATACGACAGATTTTCTTCCGTTTCTTGCATAAAGTTTGGAAAGTATCAAGATCGTTTCTGTAGAAAGGTTCTCTTTAACAACCGTTTGACCTCACAAAAAGATTCGTCTTGAGACTTGTAATTTCAAATGCCAGTTACTAATGGTTTTAAAAACGTATGGCACTGCTGTTTTCTAGTCAGAAACAACAAAGTCATCTTCCACTTTAAGGATCGTCGAAAACTGTTTGATAATATCAAAATACTGCCGTGGTTGCACCATTGTTGTGGACCGTTTTATTTTTTCTCGATATGTAAAGACAATATTTGGGGGCAAAAATGAATGTCCTACAATTGGAACTATAATATGAACAGATTTGATGATCGTTGGTGGAGCACAACATTGTAACCAGTAGCAAAGCATTCCTATCATGGAGCTATTTTTATTTTGACTCGCACAACCATCCTCTACTAATCGTACAAATTTAGTGTTCACCGGGAATTCAAAAGTTGAAAGTGCATGACGTTACTAATACTATTTCGTTCGAACTTCGTTATCGATCTGCTTCACTCCACAAAAATGATCTCACCGTTTCTGGACCCAACTTAGCTTATGAGTTTCCCACTACTAATGCCAGGTTATATAGGTTTATCTGCATACTGAAATAACATGCTTGGTCTGGAATTTTTTGGTAAAGGTAAATTCTTTTGGCAATCAAAAGAAAAAATAGTAACTTCTGGGTCATCTTCCTTTAATAGTTGGTAAAATGTCTGAGCGCGAAGTTTGTGGGCACAATGTTCTGTTATCAATCGGTTCTTTTCTACTACATCTAAACACTTTTTAAATTTTTCAAAAAACTTGGCACTTGGAACATTCATCAGCCTTGGGAGAGCCTAATCCAATATTGTAATTTGTAGTTTTTTACAAAGAATTGTCTAAAAAAGCAATCACGCATTTGTAAAGGCTCTCCTACACACGAATTGTACATTTTCCACATTTTCACGATGGACAAATCACAGGGGTACTATCGGCGGATCACAGTTCGGTTACGTGCATAGTGAGTCTCAGAACAGTTTAATGATTGAATGAATTTTTTCACCGCTTCTGATCTGGCACTATTTCTGTGCGATATACTTTTGGCATCATTCCTATTTTATTGTACTTTTTCAAAATGTTATTGAGACGATTTTTGTTTATGTTTATTCATGAACGCTTTTCTGCACACGGTCACCTTTTGTGCCTGCATTTTATAATGTAATTAACAGTCATACTTCTCGGTTTATTTACAATTTTCCGTAATTTTCTTGTCTCCTCTTTTTGGCTTTTTCAGAGTATAGTATTTTAAAATGAACATATCCTAGAAATTTTTCTCCTTTTGTGAGTAAAATGCTCATTGAAAATTCGAATTTCGTTCATAGAGAGCGAATTACATTTTAACTTTATGGAAAGGTGTTTGCATTTAGGTAATTTTGGTAACTGCTTTCGACTGTACCTAAAAAATAAAAATACATTTTTTGCAAAGAATATACTTATAACCATGAATGTTTACCTCTGCCTTTTTTTGCAACTTATAGAGTTTCATCCTGCCTTTCCTGGTGGGTATTGTTGAACTGCAGCATCCACAATGCAGAATAGTGGAAGATCAAATTAATTAATCTATTGTTTTGTAAGATATAAGTGAATTCAACAATGAGCAGTAACACACACACACACACACACACACACACACACACACACCAGACACAATAATAAAAACATTCATATTCGCCATGTTGATTTTATACATTACCTGACACAATCCAATGTTGGTTAGGCGAAAATTTCTGCGTTTGCACTTAAACTGATGCTAGATATGTCTGCTTTTGAATTTGAATCTAAACTTTAAAGCATGAAAAGTCGTTTATATTGTCTACTTTTGCACCTTTGGATTTGAGATCCCAATCGGGAGACATAAAATTAAGCCATAGATACGAATAACTCATTTTCGACAAAAATGTCAAATGTCTGCTCAACATAACACATTATTAGTGTAAAACATTGCAGTCATTTTGAATGAATCAAATTCAGAAAAAGGAAATTTCCTATTATATTTTTAATTAGCCTCATGTATTATTTAGAGGAGTCTCCTATTTTAACAAAAGGTCCACCTGGTAACCTTAGCTCTGATTCTTACGTCTTGAAGGATATAATACAACTAAAATGTAAGTTTATTTGATATTAAGCACTTAGTAGTTGTTTAAGTTTTGGAATTTTCTTCCTGAAAATATGAGCATCTAAATTTTTTCCATATAATCTGGAAACTTTTTAAAATTATTGTCTCTACCTAATTTTTTTTTTAATTTCATTCTGTCTGGATAGTCATAGCATTTGTCTGATTATTTTTGGTGGGAACCCTATTATAAATTTAAAAGAGTGAGCCGAAACAAGTCGAGTTTAAATTTTTTGCGAAAGAAATAACAGAACAGCTAGAGATAGAAAAAAATTGTCACGACTGAAAAAAATATTTGATTCTGTACATAGGGAATTTGGATAACATGACGACGTAAATAGCAGGGGCAGACTGCAAAACAGAGGCAGACAGTACAGTAAACCGTATTCTACCTTATAAACTTCTGTACGTAACAACTCCTCCCCGTTTCACCGCCTTTGCTTGTCTCCGCCAATCAACATTTGGTGTTTTTTCGACGACACATGTTTCGTCACAACGGATTTATGCGTATGACAGTCTAACGTTGCACACTAAATAGAAAATATTGAATAAATAAAAAATGGCTATACTTGCCGTACACACAACAGATCTCTAGCTTGAAAGTTCTCGAACTGAACAAAATTGCTGATGTAAATGATGTAAACGAAATAACCCCTCCAACAAAACATGAGGTCAATACGGTCAATACGGCGGCTAGTCACTTAACAACAGTGCTTTTCTTATGGACTAAAACAATATTCGCCTTTAACTACTTATATAAATGAAATTCTTGGCGGTCAATGACCGGTCATCGGCCGTTTTTACATCTAAAAAGAATATTAATCTTTCGGAATATAGCATTAGGATTAAAATCCGTCTCTGGGATGTCATCCTAATACCCTATGTATAGACCAGCTTTACCACCCACGAAGAAATTTCTATAACTTTTTTTTAATTGCAGTTATATTGTAACACCTCAGCTTTAGTAAATTCACTTTAGTAATATCCAGTAGTAGTATCATAACTAGAGATCAAGAGGTAACGATAAATTTCAGATAACTTTTACATAGATATAATATTATATTGTAAACACCTAATAAAGCATTCCCAAACAATATGAAATGATAAATTATTCTTATGTACTATGTACTATAATAAATAAAGCTGGCCGAGGTGGCTGGAGTACAGCCACGGTCTTGCGCTGGCGTCACACGTGCCGATTTAGAAGTGATTTACGCTGCAGTCTTATTTGAAAGGTTAATGTGTGAGGTTGTACCTATAAATTATACATAATGTCAAACGCGCCAAATGGTAAAAAACGACCGTACGCGGACACAGTGAATAAATTTATCGGTGAATTTCCGGATTTATTCTATGACGGATGCAAAATAATTTGTAAAGTTTGCAGTCAAGACTTAATGTGCTGGCACAAAACAGATTGTCGTCGTCATATCAATACCGTGCAACATCAAAATAAAAAAAATGGCATGCCTTTGACAACTCAGTTTATGTTTGATTTATTGTTAATGTTAATAGCCCGTAATATTCCGCTACACATACTGGATAAACAACCATTTCGGGAGTTTTGGAATAAATACAATCCCAAGGTGAACTTACCAAGTCGTACATCGTTACGTAGATATATTCCAACTGTTCGTGAAGACATTGTAAATAGAATTAAATGTGGATTAAAAAATACACGGCTCTGGTTATGTATTGACGAGACGACAGATTGTAAAGAAAATTCTATTTTAAATATTATAGTACGTGTACTAGACCCGCTTAAACCAACATTTCCACTTTTACTAGCTAGTAAAAGACTAACTGCGTGTACTGGCGAAATAATTACGCGTGTGGTGTTGGAGACATTCGAAAAATTTGAACTTTCAACAAGTCAAGTATTGATGTTTCTGACTGATGGTGCCGCGACAATGCGCGTGGTAGGCCATTCTCTTTAAAGAGACAATTGTAGGTTTTTACATGTTACGTGTAAAGTGCATGCGTTACATCTTGTGGCAGAAACGATTCGAAAATGTTTTCCAGAGGTAGATGCATTAATAGCAAATACAAAAAAAGTATTTCTCAAATCTCCTAAACGGCTTCGAGCATTTCACAGACAGTCCTGGTATCCCTGAACCACCAGAGCCGATTCTTACACGTTGGGGAACGTGGTTGAAAGCGGCTTTTTATTATGCTGACTATTTTCAACAAATAAAAGCTGTGATACTACAGTTCAACCCTAACGAATCTGCAGCTATTAGGGAAAGCCAGACAAGCTTTCAAGACGTTTCCCTTAAAACAGATTTAAAAACTATTAATAACAATTATAGAGGACTACACGAAACAATAGAAAAATTGTAAAATAGTTCGTTGTCGTTAGTGGAATCGCTGCAAATAGTGGACGACGTAAATACACAGCTACAGGCTATAAATGACGCAAAAAATAATCGCGTTAGTGAAAAATTCGAGTGTATTACAGAAAGATCCTGATTTTAGCAAATTAAGACAAATTTGTGATGGTGCATCTACAACTTCGTTAAGTGTGTTCACAGATTGTTTTACTTATGCCTGTATTACATCCGTAGATGTCGAACGGTCATTTTAAAAATACAAACATATTTTTTCACCAAAGCGAACATCGCTGACGGAGACAGCTGTAGAAACATACCTGATGCTATTATACTATAGATCTTCCCCCACTTTGTGATGCCGACAACCAAACTACTTCATAAATCTGCTTAAAAGGGTGAGTTTTATACAAATTTTTATAAAATGTAACATTATTGTTAAAATTTATTTCCATTTATTGTACTTATTCAAGTATTATGATATGATGTAAACATATGAGTTATATGACGGCTCTGTCGGTCAGGTGACCTCGGCCAGCCTTAATAATAAATCTGTTTTCTTCACAGAAATGGAACCAAAAAATTAAAGTTTTTTATTAGGTAATTGACGTCTTGCAACTATAAAAAACAATTACTGGGAAATACTCATTATTGTCGAATGTCCAATGCATAGATGCGGATCCACCTTGGCTATCATGTGTACGTCCCCTGCACCTTTTAAACTAAATTGAACCTATCTTCCATAACTTCAGTCCAGCCCTGTACAATTCATAGATTAGTTTTGACATGTTTTGAGATATTTTCCATAGAAAGTCATACCTCTACTATTAAAAACAAAAAATACAATACATACAATACAAGCGACCATGCCAGAAGTTTAATTACTTGGCACTTTTCTCAAACTTCATTTTAATAAAACACTAGGCCCTTTTAAAATGTGTTCATTAATAATTTTATCTACATCGGTGTTGTTATAGGCTATTGAACAAATTAATCTGAGTTTCGTTAAAATCTTTTTTACCTCATTAGTGCTGTTATGAATCCTTACCGGCACATAAATTGAAGCATAATTTATTTATTTGAGCAATAATAACAACATTTATTTTTTACATAAATTACCATAGAAATACATACATCAATCACTTTATTAAATATGACAATAGTTTGACTTATTTTGAATTTTACGTCAAATATTCTGACATTTCTAATTTTAATTCATCTTGCAGGTAATAGCAATGGGGAGGGGGTGCAAAATTAGTATGTGACTTCTGAGACCCAATTAAATAGATCAAAATTAAATCCAGCTTGTTCGGAATTATTCCCACACTCGGCAAATTTAGATGAGCTGCCGATTTGCCTAGTATTGCAATTAACACTTTCTTGTATTTATAACAATTGTAAAATATATGTATCTCGTTGGCAAATTTGTCAATGAAGAAGCGTGTACGTCATAAAGTATAAGAAAAATATAAGGATACTTCGATATGGAAAAATAGAAGTGGTAGATAATACTATCATTCCGGCCCTGATATATCCAATAACATGTGTTAATAGTTCCGATACGACATCAACTTTTTCTAATTAATCTACTCGTAATACTGCAGAGTAATATGATATGGCAATTGCAATAAATGACTCCTTGTATATATGTAAACACTTTTGCCATAAACAAATGAACTTGGTAATAAATATGTGGTTCAAAGTCAATACCATAAATGGCAACAGCTTACATAATAATGAATACAGTTGTAACATTTTAGTCATACACAAGGGTGGATACACTAAATGAGACCCGTCATCACGATATTAATGGTCAACGGGCCTAGACTACTTAACCTTATAGCAAAACTTAACCGAAATATTTTACCTGCAGCCGAGGAAATAAAGCACTAAAAACGGCTCAACCTCCGAAATTTCCGCAGCAAGACGGATTTTAATGCGGTTTTTTGCATTCGATTCGTGAGAGCATCAGGAAATTTTGTGAACTAATCTGATGAATAGCAAATGAAAAATTGCATATTTGCATTGTAAAAATGCATTGTTCAAAGTGTATTTAGAATAATTAATTTGCAACTCGGTAAAAATTGATTGAAATGAGTCCAAATTTGTTACTCGGGGGTTTTCGGGGTCGCTGAACACGAATATCATGGCGGCAACGGCCTCCGCCTGGAATTTCACGTGAATTTATAATATATTTAGTTGAAACTCATTACTCGGGGGTTTTCGGGGTCGCTGAACACGAATATCATGGCGGCAATGACCTCCGAGGTACCTGGAGCCCAGGGTGGACACTATCTGCCTCATGTCCTGGAATTATCTTGAGTATAGCATAATTTTTAAACGAATTTACATATGTTACTCTAAATTATTATGAAGAAGAAAACTTCAATGTGTAATTAAACAATAAATGTTTTTCATTGTATAAGTTTGTGGTATTTTTTTTAAACAATAAAACATTACAAATACAATTGGAGTTTTCAGAAATTATTTCTGAAAAATATTGTTTGAATCTACATCTTCATTATAATATGTAAATAAATAATTTTGAGTAATATATGCAAATTCGTATAAAAATGATGCTATACTCAAGGTAATTCCAGGAGATGAGGTCCACCCTGGGCTTCAGGTATCTCGGAGAACGTTGCCGCCGTGATATTCGTGTTCAGCGACCCTGAAAACATCCGAGTAACGAATTTCAACTAAATATATTAAAAATTCACAAGAAGTTCCAGGAGATGAGCTCCACCCTGGGCTCCAGGTACCTCGGAGGTCGTTGTCACCATGATATTCGTGTTCAGCGACCCCGAAAACCCCCTAGTAATGAGTTTCAACTAAATATATTTCAAATTCACATGAAATTCCAGGAGATGAGGTAGATAGTATCCACCCTGGGCTCCAGGTACCTCGGATGCCGTTGCCGCCGTGATATTCGTGTTCAGCGACCCCGAGAACCCCCGAGTAACAAATTTGGACTCATTTCAATCAATTTTTACCGAGTTGCAAATTAATTATTCTAAATGCACTTTGAACAATGCATTTTTACAATGCAAATATGCAATTTTTCATTTGCTATTCATCAGATTAGTTCACAAAATTTTCTGATGCTCTCACGAATCGAATGAAAAAAACCGCATTAAAATCCGTCTTGCTGCGGAAATTTCGGAGGTTCAATGCTTTATTTCCTCGACTCACAGTGGACGGAAACGCCAAAAAGCTGACCAAAATTAAAAAAATAAAGATTTTTTTTTTAAATGGAAACGTTTTAAATCGTTGTAGTGGTACCCCTAGCATTAGAAACGACCGTTAATACCGGTCCGGGTTCACTACCTGAGCGAGGAAATTACTTATTGTGCGACCGTGCAGCGCGTCACTTCGGCAGCTCGCAACGCTTCAAAACTCGATAGATTTTGTCTGCAGCGTAAAAATTCTCAAAGTGCAGTTTTCTGTGTCATAAAAATGGATTCTGCATCAGAAAGTAAGTACAATTAAAATATCTCAGTATCAGATCAGTTTATTTATATGGTAATTAGTAAATAATTATCGAAATGGAGTGCATTTTTGTACATGCAACGATTCATAAACTCCACAAAAAAAAGCCGTAAGTTGGTGATGGTTGGTCTTGAAACTTATTGGAATGTGTTCAATGAACATTTTTTCGAAAGTGTATAAAAAATTAGCTGCATCTTTTTGCATCTTTGAGAGATATTGACCAAATTGTGCGCGAATGCACGGATGCATGCACATTCGTGCACCATAAAGTGGGCTCCTTTTGAATGCGACGATGAATGTAATTCAGATAGTAATTGAATAAAATTAATTTTCAAAGTCATTACACATTTTTATTCCATTCCCCAGATCCTAATTTTCCCGAAACAAATGAAACACATGAATTCGCTTCAATTCAATAATAATTTTTGAACTATGTATATATTTTTGACCCTAATTTTTTTGAAATTCTATATCGGATTCTTCATCAGCAACCCAAAAAAACTGTATACAAAGTTTTGTAAAAATGCAGCGATAATTGACTATTTTTGGTATGTTTTGGGGGGATTTCATGGCCGCCATTTTGTTTTTTCAAAATTCAACTTCGGATTCTTGATCAGCAACACAAAAAACCCCCTGTATGCACAATTTCAGTAAAATAGCTCAATGCCTTTATATTTTGGCCAGCTTTTCGGCGTTTCCGTCCACTGTGCGACTATGCAATTTTGATCCATAAAATAATTTTTAACTCATATAGTTGGTATTGAACTGTACCCAGATACTTCACCGCACTGTGGTAGTCTAAAATATAAATGAAATTTGGATCTATGATTTCAATAAAATGTGAATTACATAAATATTTTAAAAAGTAACATATCTACATGTCCTTCCTTTTTTGTATTTCTTGAATTTTTTTTTTATAATTACTGACCAATATATCAAAGGCTCACTGAGGAAATTCAACTAAAGTTGTTATCATCAGAAATTTATTTTAAGTTAAACAATAATTACTAAAGGAGAAAATGTATAAGCAAATTTCAGTTAATTATGTTTTTCTGTAGCCATAATTGTTAAACCTGATACATTTTACGTTTGGTTCACTTTCTCATGTTCTGATCTGTTCAAATTATCGAAAAACTGTTTGTACAATACAAATCTTCCTAATGGATGAAATAGCTTGGCATTCGCATCCAAGAACATTTTCAATTTTTTTGTTTGAATGAGATTAGTTTATTTTTACAATATCAAATTAAATTTTTCATAACAATAATGTCCTATTATTGCCTCAGCAACAACAATTATATCTAATTATGACAATGAAGCCATATAATTTTTATTTAAACTTTGTATATATAGTCAACATTCAACTTTTTTTGGCAAGTAATTTAATATTACTGAGAAAGTCTTATCAACGTTATTAAATGCAAGCTTTTATAGCAGCCAGCAGACCATTATTAATCCTAAACTATTTTCAACATCGTTTTGAATGCTGACTTAATGAACTAGTCGCTTAAAGTCTAAAATAAATTGCCTGCGAAATATTTCACATATTTTTAAAATCATGAAAATTACTACAGTCACTTGCAGTGAATTGGATTTTATAATTTTAAAATAATCTGGCTATCATTATAGACAAGTGACTCAAGTTTCATTTAAGCTTTGAAACCGTAAAAATATGCTTTGGAATACAATGTCGTGTAATAGGGATTTTTAACGTGTATCACGTCGTATACACTGTGTCCCAAATTAGGGGTGCATGCATTGCTATCTCGGTTATTATTAGAGATAAATAAACGGTTAAATAGGGACTTTTTTGAAGAATTTTGTGACCGTTTCGATGCCGTCTTTAAATTTGACCTAGATCTGTCCGTTTTCCAGATATTTTCAAAAAACTGTAAAGGTGCATTTTATAAAACTTTCCGTATCTGCCTAATTTGATGACTGGTAATATTTTAATAAGTATATTGTTAGGACACCTTTTTAAGGTGCTTTTGTTGACGTTACCAAAAAATTTCTATCGTCATTTGACTTTGAGTTAATGCCACTAACTTTGTTTTTTCTTATGGGCGCCATATTGGACTTTTTGATAGTTCAATAGTGCTCTTAATTGCCTTTTCAAAGATATATCATAATATCAGGAAAATATTAGTTACTGGTGTAAAATATAAAAAAATTCAGTTTTCTAAGTAGGCCATGAAGAAAATTTATTTTAAAATAAAAAAAATAAAAATTTAATGTACTTATTAAAATGAAAAATAAGTGCGCGAACAGTATTATAACGCTCTACCAGCAATCCACCCCCTTAGAGTCGCCTACATTTATATATATTTTTTCTTTTTGTGTTTCGATACGCTGCACTATGGGCCGATGGTGGAGGCGCCGTCTCAAAAATCTGTAACTTTTTTATTTGTTACTATAGACACATGAAATTGGGTATACTGATATAAAGAAAGGTCTGACGTTCAGTAGTGACGGTAAATAATTTTTATTTTGTTTTTATACATTTCATTTTATAATTATATAATGATAACATACAGCGTGTAATTTATGTACATAATTATATGTAAATAAATATTTATTGTAATAGTTGCAAGGCTTCTTCTTCAAGTTCCACAATCTTGCATGACACAGATTGTCTTAAGCTCGTTATATAAGGGTCTGATGTATACAATAAAGTATGAAAGACATCTTCGTTAGTAGCTTTTCGAGAACATTTGCGAGAATGATGTAACCCTGAAACGTTTATAATCCTTATTTCTGGATTCCTGTGCATCTTCGGACAACTGGCCAAGTGACAAAAGTGCATTATATTGAATTATGTTTTCTCCATGAATGAGTACTTTATGTACAGAGGAGGGCATATAGTACCATGAATATTTGCTCACATATAATTCGGCTGTTCTAAAAGCATATTCACCAAACATTTTGGCATTGATTGCCATATCACTTGATGTCTGAAGTAGTATGCGAAATTTCATAATTAATTCTCTCCAACTCCAGTAATTTGTGCAGTGCAAGCAGAATTGGCAAAGAACCTTCGAACGGTATTTCCGTCATTACTAGTTCCGCTGATTTGTCGAGGTTTATCAATTAATAATCCTAATTCTTTCCGAAACTGCTCCTGTACATAAGCTTTTTTTAGATTGCTTTTGTATTTTCATGTCCTCTGATGTTACTGACCATTTTTTAAATGATAAATTATATGAAACATGAAGTACTATATCCATAAATCGAATCCATGCATGTAAAGAGTCCAAATCTATAATGCCCTTCATTCTCAGATCCTTGTTTAACACGTTCCAAATCGTTTATTTCTGTTGGCATATATGGCATGTGGCACTTGATAGAGTATTTGTTACTACTTGTGTAACCTTACCATCTGTCATTGTAAAGAACAGCTCATGTTTAATAGACATCTGCTGTTCATTCTTCACTACAAAAGAAGGCAAAAGAGTGCTTATTTGAGTTTCCACTTCATTGACAACAGATCTTGTTTTCTCTGGAGTCTCTTTTGAGAATTCTATTAAAATGGGCCTCAGTATCGAACAGAGGACGGGGTTGGATTTTCCAAACGACGTTTTTTGTGACTTCATCTACAATTTGTAGTGGAACCAAGGATGTTACAAACAAGTTAGTATCGGATATTACGTCACTTTCACCAGACAGTATTTGCTTGTACTCGCACTTTGTCCCGAAGATCCATCACAGCCCCATTTACTGTATAATATTAATTGTGAAAAGTTGGCCACAGTCACAGAATCAAATGTGTGATCTAGAAGATACTGCAAACTTGCTTTAGCACCAATTTCAGTTACTTGAATGTGCTCTGGATAACATTCTCGCTTTACTTCTGTAAGTTTGGTATATGATGGGAGTACAGTACAGTCTTTGTCTTGTAAACAGGTTCTAAGGTATGTATATTGGTTTTTCGTTAAATCTATATCAATGAAAAGAGCCAAGGCCTCTTGATTTGTGAAAGGCTCAACAGAAGTATTACGTCTTAATAATGTGTGGATAAAAGCCTTCCTTTCTTGTGATGCAGAACGTAGTTCCTGTATAATTTCTTATTCCCATGTCTCACCAATTGAACGTAATCCCCGAGTATATGAATGATAAATCTGATCAGGTCCAGAGTCTCGAAATCGTTTTATTGCTTTTCGTTTTTGTGTCTTCTCTGCGGATTCGTTAAATTACTTACATGGTCTCCCTCGTGGGTTTTCAGATAAGGACGTCGATGATTCTTCGTTTTCTTGAAATGGTACAAAAAATTCGCCACCTAACCATTTCTCGTTGCTGCGTAAGAACAGATCCCTTTTTCTTCCGGCTTTATTCCAGCGTATCTTAAATTCGGGCAATAAGTGTTTCTGAATTTTGATGATAACACATTGCAACTGCTCTTCAGAATGATCGAAATGCTCCTTAACATACTGTTCTGCTGTTGATATAAGTTTTCCGTGCTCTATAAAAGCGTCACATATGTTATGTTCAGTAATTTTGAAATTGTTCATTGTTTGCTGTCGTAGGTACAGCTGATAGCGGCAAATTATTGATTACTATTAATTAATGCTGCTTGTATACATTAATAATAACCTAAAATTTTAACAAACCCAAGTTTATATACTTTCCTAAGGACAATGGTAATCGCAGAATACACATCCCATGTATAGGTGAAGAAAAACAATATTTTCTCTGGTTTATTTTTCATGACCAAAAAAATATTTTTTTTCAAATTATATCGTACACCATTTTTGTCGATATACCACTTTGTTTAATAAGTTTAACAACTACAAATATTTATTTGATTTTATCTAACCGCAAGTCACTCGTAAACATAGGTATTTTGTCAAACGTGGAATATGGTGGTGCTGCTACAAGAAATCAGATGGGACCGTCCCGCTATACGATTTGTAAAATCCAGGCATTCGGTGAAATTCTATGCTCTGATTTGTTGCAATTCCATAATGTATATGTATTCTTTATAACACCGTATTTTGCAAATTCATAATTCTTACGGAACGAGTAATGCAGATTTTTTTGTGTTCGTCGCGCGCGCTTCTTTGTATATTTTGTTGATTTGCAAGAGAAGGCAAAAAATCCTAAGATTTTTTTTTGGATCTTATACAGGATCGGTTTAGTTGCCAGATGGTGAAAAAAAACTTACTCGAGAGAACCCTGCTAACAGTAAAATTGTTCTTGAAGTTGAGAAAGTCATTCCAGTAACATGAGACCTTTATCATTTTTTTATTGTAGTAAGGGATAAGCAATATACAAATATTTTTTATGTTTTTAATACTAGAAGAACTGCTCTTTGAAACGGTGTATAACACAATGCACTTTATTTAATTTTTAAGCACGAAATTGTTTATTTAAAATAAGCATCAAAACAACACTTATCTAAATCTCTCCATATTCCTACTTTTGAAGTCTACTAATTGAACCCAGTCAACATTTAAATAAATTACCGAACCGAATTATAAAAGTTTGATGTATTAGTTATAAGAAAATGAAGTTTGTGTTCTTTATTCGGTTTTTGGTTTTTGGTATTTTTGAGACGGCGCCTCCAACATCGGCCCACACTGCACTGGCGCTCTTTAAATAAGTTTGTGTATCACCCGCTCGCAACAAGGCGATAGAGAGAGATGAGAGGTGACAGCCCCCATACTTACTTTTTATAAATGCAAAATAAATTGTGAGGTCACTGATAAGTCTATAACTGCGAAACTCATATCTAATATTCATAATATTGATTTTAATATAAATAAATTGTTGTCCGAAGATGTCTTAAAAAAGTTGTTTGAAGATATTCGCAATGAATTATTAGAAAAAAATGGAGTCTACGTTTACTTCACTTAAAGATAATTTCGATGGCCTACTTACTTCCAAATTAGAAGACATCAAGAAAAACCTGTAACTTAATAAAGTGTCTCCACCAACTTATGCAGGTGTGGTAAAGCCCAAATCCTCCCTAATACTGCAACCTAAAAATGCGAGCCAACGCACCACTAAATCTGATGTATTACGTGCCATTGATCCTATAAATTCTAAAATTAGTATCTCGAATGTCAAGAATGCTCGTAATGGTGCTCTAGTTATAAGCTGCGATAATGATGAGAGATCTGAAAAATTTAAAGAACTAGCAGCGAATAGTTTGGGTGAAAAATATGATGTCAAACAGTTATCATCTCTCAATCCACGTGTCAGGGTAGTCAACATATCTGAAAAGTTTGAAGATAGTGTTTTAATTAAGTATTAAAAAGCGCAAAATAAAATGTGTTTTCTTGAAGGTAGCGCATGTCAATTAGTTTCTAATAAACCCCAATGCAAAAACAAAGGTTTATAACAAGCCGTCCTTTAAGTTGACATTAACACCTATCACAGAATCTTAAAATCGGGTAAATTAGCTGTAGGGTTAGACTTTGATTGTTCAGTTTATTGTGCAATTGAACTAAGGCGTTGCTTCAAGTACTGCGGATATCATCATTTCGCTAGGCAATGTTCGATACAAACTCCTGTCTGTCCAAAATGCTCTGAATCTCACGCTTTAGTTGAATGTCAAAGCTCAGTATTCAAGTACGTACATTGTTCAAATATTAAGGCTACTCTAAATATCGACAATGCAACTGACCACGCAGTTTGGGATCCAGACTGTTATGTATATAAAAAAACACTCAGCAAATTTAAAGCCAATATTCTTGATTCACAATAGCAATTCAAGTTATTAAATAATATTCTGTACATCTGATTATATTTTTATATAAAATTGTTAATAATATTTTTGACCGTCCAGATATACTAAGTCATATTAATATACGGGTGCCCAGGATTTCAGCGCGGCACAACAATGTTTTTAATCTTCCTACAGCTAATACCAATATTCTCAAAGCATCTCCTTTTTATCAAATGATCTCTAATTATTGCACCGTGAAGGATAGGGTTGATATATTCTTTTATACTGTTTACAGCTAGTCATTTACTATTATAATAATTTGTATATATAATATGTGTTTATATATGTATGTATATGTGTATGTATGTGTATATCTGTGGGTATGTATGTAAGTATGGATGTATGTATGTATGTATGTATGTATGTATGTATGTATGTATGTGCGTATATATGTGTGTATATGGGTTTATGTGTATATGTATGTGAATGTGTATGTATATGTGTACATAAATGTTTGTATAAGTGTATGTGCTTATTTCTGTTTATACCATTTTTATTACCATCTTTCTTTTTCATTTTAATTTTTTTTTGTATTGCTATTTTTATTATTATCATTTTTCTTTTTACTGGTACCATTAATTCAAGTTATCCCCATATCCTGTAATTGGGCTTTAGCCTGTTGGATATGTATTAAATAAATAAAATAAAAATAAAAATAAAATAAAATAAAATAATTTAATATCTTATCCTTTTTTTTTAATGTTAGAGTTATACAGAAATTATAACATTTTGATGTCATAATTTTGAAATTTTGTGTAATTTTGACATGATACGACTAAACAATAAGTGAATATTTTTTATGTTTTTGTGGAATGAAATGGGCAAGTATTTATGTACTCTTTGTACTGCATATTTCCCCATACTATTGTTACATTCCTGTTGTGTTAAAATAAACATGCATTCTTGCGTTACTAAATACTGTTGCGATATTACAGAGATTTAAAAAGAAAACAAAAACATGTATACAAAACAACTGCTTTTACTTCACCAAAGCTATCCTTATCTCATCTTGAATATTATTTATGTGTGTTTAACATTTACTACCTTAGCAGCTGATGAATATAATTATTCAGAATAAAAATATCTTAAATTAACAGCATAATGACTTGTTGTCATAACGAGTGACTGCCGACAAAGTTATTTTGGATTCACAGTCACTTCCTGATAATAAATAACGCAGAAGGTACGCTTACTCTGTAACATTCTCGGAAATCTATCTTAAAATTCTAGCTTTATAGAAACTGATATGAAACGTGAAAAAAAATATCTGCATAATATTATATTACGTCAAGCCTTCAGCTGGGAAGAGTATTTATTAAAAATCACAAAGTGGAATAATTTGTAACAAAAGCGTTGAAGCCTATTGTGTTGTTTGCTTTTGTGCCCTATGCGTTAGCGTGTACACTTTGAGCTTTTATAATAATTTTCAGTGAACATTAATTATACTGAAAAGCCCAAAAATGGTTCAACAAAATTTATTTATCTGCACTCTTTTTTAACAATATGGTTTTCATACTCGTTAATAAAGTTCTGATTCACACACCTTACTAGGTCTTACGTTTCAATCACACATTTTCTGATATTCCGAATATTTTTGAAAATCTCAACATCATGTATTTATTGTTCAATTCTCTTTACATGACCAAATCAAAGGAACACTTCATTCTTGGCCCCTTTCCTTATTTCATAATTTCTCACATATCATTCCGAATTTTCCAGGTACGTTCTCCTCAAGTCAGTATAGTAATAATAGTGCCATGCACTCAATTTTTTCTACCACACAGCAAGCAACACTTATAACACTTATATAACTGCTATCTTAGCTTCACCGTCTCTTTTTCTGAATTTGTTCTTTGCTCAATTTCTACGTGAATTAATTTTTACACAGGGAATACACTTTCCTGTATTATACCATTTTCGTTTGTCTTAATCCCAAAATTCTATTGATATTAATGAACATTTTATCTATTTTTTTAGCAAAACTGCCAATTGCAATGGATAATTAGCATCCAATTAAATTAATGAAGTAATACCGAATTTCATTTTAGCTTAGCTGACTACAACGATGTTTCATTTGCATTCAGTCACTAAATTCTAATACTAGTGGTCCCGACACACCACTTGTCCTTCTTAAAATTAACATTCCCTTAAGCTTTAAATATCTTAGACCTATTAGTCTACTTTCCGTTTTATCTAAGCTTTTAGAAAAAATTGTTTATTCACAAAAATTAACAAAATATTTAACAGAAAATAACTTGCTCCCAAATCACCAGTCAGGATAGGTGTATTACAACTGCATTACAGAATCTTTATACATAATAAGGCATTCTAATAAGTAAATGGCAACTGTGTTGACGTTACTTGACTACTCAAATGCGTTTGATAAAATTGGTCAGGACTTAATATGTACCAAACTAAACTACTTTGGTTTAGATTTAAAATTTAGAATTTCTTCCATTCATATTTAAACGAGCGATTTCAAAAAGTGGTTATATCAAAGAAAATGTCTACATTAAAGCTAATAATATACACTGGCTCCATTATTATTCATTATATACACCTCAGATGTCTTTAAATCGATACAATATAAAATATAATCAACTATAATTATACGCTGACGATATACAACTATTATATAATTTTAATCCAAATAATGTAAATTCAGCCACTAAAAAAATTAATCAAGATTTTAAAGCAATATTTGACTACTCATATGCCCATAATCTAAATCTGAATGCAGAAAAAATTGTTTCGTTACTTTTCTCCTCAGAAAATAAGCGTGCTGTTATAAAAGACAATTTGCAGTTGGTTATGAATTATAATAATAATAATATACATCTCTATTAATGAAATAGTTGATTACATTTCATTAAGGGCGAAGTTTGTAATTCATGATTTTACAATATGTTATGTATTTACAAATCTCTTATACTTTCTTATAATAACATAAACTTATGTATATCCACACACACACGCACGCACGCTCGCACGCACGCACGCACGCACGCACGCACGCACGCACGCACGCACGCACGCACGCACGCACGCACGCACGCACGCACACGCGCACGCGCACGCGCACGCGCACGCGGACGCGCACGCACACGCACACGCACACGCACGCGCACACACACACACACACACACACACACACATATCCCAAGCAGCACATTTAGTAGTCTCTACGTAGCAGCTACCATCGGTGGAACTTTAAAGGTTTTCGCAACTAACGACTGATACGTAATGGGAACGATCCTTCTACCAAGCATTAACCAAAATGGGGAATAGTTATTACGTAGCAAATACTATTCCAGGACCGTCGCTGTTATGTGTTGACAATTAGGTTATTACGTAAACGGAACGTAACCAAGTAGTAGAAATGACTATTTTTGTAACAGCTCTGTCAGTGGTATAAGAGCAAACTATGTGTTGCTTTCTCTCTCGTTCAAATGGCAAAATATAATGTATTGCAATCGGACTTATCGAGTTGAGTTGAAGTCGATATGTCCAAGTTAATTTGATTGAAACAATTACAGATAATAAACAATAATGTTTTGCAGTCACTCCTAAGTGTGAAAATTAAAACGAGTACTTGTTTTCTGTAAAATGTTACTATGATACTTCGATAAAAAAAACGTGCCCTGTAAAAAATTGTTTTTTCGGGTAAAAATATTTTTCAAAAATTGTGTGTAGGTACAATTTAAACTGCAACATTTTTTATGGAGAACGGTCTTTTATTATATGTATAATAAAGTAATAATATTCTGTTTATAAAACATGTTTACAAATGACCACAGTTAATAATAATAAAAAAAACTCTATCAAGATGGCGTCATCACTCAATAACGGAATAATTGCGAATTTAATTTGAGTCACTATATAGTGACATATATGTCACCAAAGTATTTTTCACTTAATAGGGTGGCAAAAACAAAAAATTATTGCCCTTCAAAGTTACATTTACTATAAAGTATGCGACTAACGTAATAGTTGTAGTTACTTAAAAAGTGGTAATGGGAACTATAACAATTTAACTGTGTAGTTATGTTTACCAAGAATTAGCAAGTGCGACCAAACACGTTATTATCTCGGTAGCTTTAAACTGGCATCTACTACCCTACTATGGAAAGGTTAATGCAAAGTTTTCTCTTATTGCAGCCATGTTGATATATTGTTGTGTTGTTTTTTATAAAATTGTGTACGACATTCATTTTTAGTATTACAAATATGATATTCATGGTTTTTACCGTACAACCCTAACTTATTTTAGAGTTGGTAAGGATAATTGTATTGTTTGGTATTGGCAACACGCACGTACTAAACGACAACCGTCAGCTATTCAACCCGCAGCCCCTCCACAGACCTCAACCCTATATCCTATATCTATGGGCCCCGCGCAATTTTAATAATTGCGTTTTACTTATCTGTGTGCATAGATAAATTTGTGTGTTTATTGTTATAGTGATATTAGTGAATAATGATCAGATATAAAGCTTTTATATGTTCAACGTTGGTTTGTTTTAACGTAATTTTGTTTGGAAAGAACCTATAATAGAAATTAAATAGCATAACGTATGTAGTTTGTGTGCTACAATCAAAACGCTGTATAGGATTTCGTAGTGAAGGAGGAGAGCCTTACAACCAAGCAGTAAAACTTTCAGAAAAACTGTTAATTTTGTCAGGGTCATTTAGACTATTTCTCAATTTTCAAATATATTTGTTTGTATACAGTGTGTCGGGACTTACCGTGTGTTCCACATTTGAGTGGCCCGGGCTTTCATAATTTTATCATATTATATATGTTTACGTATATAAGTTCTACATTAAATAACCATTATGTCCTATGTGGGTTTAATGTCCTTAGTTTTTGACATATATTTTAGTTTGTTTTTTAAAAAATGTTGTATTTGCAGACCTATATTTTTAAAGTGATAATTTAATTTTTTTGCTAATTTTGATAAGAGACGGTATATATCTTATGAAGCTTATTATTATTAAAAAAACTGCTGCCAATTATTTGGGGATCAGAACTTCCTTACCGTAGTAAAACTCGACATGTGGTGGAGTTTATAATAAAAGTAATTTTTGACGTTTCAAAAAAGTCACATTGGTCGAATGTCACTAATATTTTTTTTTGACATTTCAAATTGACGATTCAAAAATTCACATTGGTGGAATGTCATTAATATTTAAAAATTTGAAATGTCAAAAAAAATTTACATTTCAAATTGACATTTCAAAAATGTCTAATATTTTTTTTGACATTTCAAATTTTAAGAACCGATTTTGTTCATCAACGAACTCAATCTCTTCCTTAACCAGGACGGAAGGTTCCACCGAGCACAATCCGATTTTCTTGGACCTAGGAAAGACTGGGAATTGTGCCGTGTCGCACTGCAAAGGAACATTGCACATATTCCCAGGATTGAATCCGAGGAAGATGTGGAGAGGGCCATCACCTCCCTGGAAAACCAGATCCAGGAAGCGATGGAGCAAAGCACCACAGAGACGGAGACCAGAAGGGCACCAGCGCCGATGGCAAACCTCACGGAGGACCTCAGGCAGCTGATTTGGGACAGACGAAGGACGAAGAAAAGGGCCCAAAGGACTAGACTTCCTGAGGACAGGCACGCGTATAACACGCTGAACAGGAGAGTCAAAGCTGCCCTCCAGGAACACCGTCAAGAAGGATGGCAGCGTCACCTGGAATCGCTGGCCCCTCAGGACAGGAGCATCTGGAACATCCAGCGTGCTCTGCGGAACAGGCCGAAACCGATGTCCCCAATCCACGGAGAGAATGGGATTGTCTACACTCGCCAGGAAAAAGCCGAAGCATTCGCGGACAGCTTGGAACTACAGTGTAGGGAAAACCAACTCGATGATGAGGACGAGGACTGGGTTGATGATGTGGAACGCAGAGTGCGTCGGATGCTCCGCCTGCCAGACGATGATCACATCCGTCCGACCACTCCAAAGGAAGTCAAGGAGATTCTAAGGAGCTTAAAGCCGAGGAAAGCTCCTGGATGTGACAAGATCGGAAACATCGCCCTCAAGAAGCTACCCAGGAAAGGGGTGGCAGCCCTGGTGAATATCATCAACGGGATGTTGAGGCTCAGATACTTTCCGGACAGGTGGTAGAAGGCCGACGTCATAGTCATCCTGAAGCCAGGTAAGGAACTAATCTTTCCCTCCTCTTACAGGCCCATCAGCCTACTCTCAGCTGTGTGCAAGGTAGCCGAGCGCGTCATCTTGAGAAGAATAGAAGAGGAAACCGAAGAGCTCCAAATCATCCCGGATGAACAGTTCGCGTACAGGACAGGACATAGTATGGAACTCCAAGTGCTCAGGATCACCGAAGACGTCACCAAAGGTTTCAACCAAAGACTGTGTGTCCACGTATCGACCGATGGAAGCTGGAGTCTCCCAAGGCTCTGTGCTGTCACCCCATCTGTTCGCTGTCTTCACCTCTGATCTCCCAAGGGCCGAAGGTACCGCAATGGCAACCACCAGAAGACTCCAAGAGGCAGCCTCTCTTCTGGAAGAATGGAGTATTAAGTGGAAAGTCGCAGTCAACGCGGAGAAAAGCCAGACGATTCTCTTCAGGAAAGGACGCAAGGAAACCCCCACAGGACACGTCTCCATGTTCGGCGAGGACATCCAATGGCACGATTCCGTTAAGTACCTTGGCGTAATCATGGACAAAGGCCTGACATGGAGACAGAATACCGAAGCCATCGTGGTAAAGGCCAAGCGGACGAGAGCTCTCATCTACCCGATGGTAGGGAACCAGAGCAGGCTCAGTCTGAGGAACAAGCTTCTGCTAGTCAAAGCACTCATCAGACCACAGCTGACCTACGCCTCCGTAGCATGGGGATACCAAGCGAAGACCTATCTGAAGAAGATCTAAGCCGTGGAAAACGTGGCCATCAGGACAGCGGTGGGCGCACCATGGTACGTCAGAAACGCTGACATCTTCAGGGACCTGGAGTACATACGAGTCACCGAAATCATCCGGGATAGAGCGAAGAAACTGTACACCTTAGCTGAGGAGCACAGGAACCCGCTGATTAGGAGGCCACCTCCTATGATCCAGCCGACGCACCGAGGCACAAGATGCCAACGGTACAGTTACTGGATAACGGGTAAGTATAACTAATCATTTCCTTACAGATGGACCAAACACATGGAAAAGACATGACACGACCAATCACCCTCCCACAAACCTTGCGGGCGCCGGTCAGTAAAGGCAGGACGTGAAGGACGAAAGTGCTAAGAAAGCACTTAGGCCTTCACCTTCTAGAACTACACAGTTCATCCTCACCTTGTCCGATGATCCAGATGACAATGTGTCAATTGACACTTTATGTACTGGCAGTCAATCTCAAGTCACAAAATATCCACACAGTCTCTGACAGACAGATGACTACCCCCGGGGGTGACAAGCTGGCGAAGAAAGAAGACGAAGACAGAAGAGCGCCAGAAGATGCCCTAGCCAACAGGGTTTATGAGCCAGGACCCAGGGAGGTTGGCCGAAATCTTCGGCACCGCTCACATTTGTGAGTGGGACCGTTCGTAAAGTAAGCTAACCCGCCCTGCACGAGGCCGGTCCAGGTCTACAGCGATGACTAGGGTAAAAAGACAATAGTCCTGCCTGGTCCTAGCATCCGAGACCGTTATCATGCCAAATGGATATTGGCGTGCGTTACGTGTAAAGTGGCATCCTGTGGCAGAAACTATTCGACAAGGTTTTCCAGAAGTAAATGCATTAATAGCAAGTACAAAAAAAATATTCCTTAAATTTACTAAACGTCTTCGAGCATTTCACAGCAAGTGTCCCGGTATTCCCGAACCACCACAGCCGAATCTTACACGTTGGGAACATGGTTGAAGGCAACTTTTTATTATGCTGATTATTTGCAACAAATAAAAGCTGTGATACTACAATTCAATCCTGACGAGGCTGCAGCTATTAAGGAAAGCCAGACAAAATTCAAGGATATTTCCGTTGAAACAGCTTTAAAAAGTATTTACAAAATTACACGACGCCATAAAAAACTTACAAAACAGTGCGTTGTCGTTAGCAGAGTCATTGCAAATAGTGGATGAAGTAAGTCAACTGCTACATGCTTATAGGTGACGCAAAAAATGAGCGCGTTAGAGAAAAGTTTGAATGTGTGTTAAAGCAAAACACCGGTTTTACCAGATTAAGACAAATTTCTGATGGCACTGAGGGTGCATCTCTAGATCCGTTAAGTGCGTTCAAAGATTATTTTGAATATGCCTGTATTACATCAATAGATGTCGAATGGTCGTTCTCAATATAAGCATATTTTTTCACCACAGTGAACATCACTCACGGAGACAACTATAGAAACATACATAATGCTGCAAAGTTTTTACAGATCTTCACCAGTTTGTGATAACCAAGCTAGTTCATTAAGCTAGTTAAGAGGGTAAGTTGCGCATACATTGTTATAAATTGTAACAGTTTATTGCTTTTGTAACTAATTAATTTCTTTTATTACGCTTATTATGATGCATACACCTATGTCCCGCCGCATATTTCTGCCAACTCTACTCATAAGTAGATTTATTTATGTAGCAAGCATTTTGATGAAAACTGAATAATAAATACGGTTAATAAATTAATTAATAGACAGCTGCTCTCGAATTTACTTTCTATTTTGAATAATCATACAAAGAACGAATATCATTTTCAACATTTGGTTTTGATTGTTTACTTTTTATAATTATTTCAGTTTACGAGACAGTTTACTTTAATCTATTACCTGTCGAAAGTAGAAATACATAAATTATTTTTTTTAAATAAATCAAAAGATGATATAAAAAATACCTAATATCTAATATAAATTCCAAATCTAATGAATGAGATAACGAAGAAACGACCTCATTTTCTTAGTACTCGATTAATGTTATGTAAAAGAATGCTATTTTGAAATTAGCTTTCCAACCATTTATCTTCCTAATATATCATCCATTCATTAATACACACATTATTTGTGTCGTATTCTTGTCGGCACAATTAAATAATAGTTTAATTTTTGAAAAAGAAACCGGTCCAGTTAATTAAAATATAATTTTGGCATTTTTAATGTTTATTTATATTCGATTTTAATCATGAAGATCCGTCCACAGAATTACTTAGCTATGTAATTAAATTTCAATGATGATCTGCCAATAAATCAATTAATCTGTGTTGGCCAAGCACGCCTCTAACTTCAGCTATTAATATAGTAACTCATACCTGCACAGACATGACCTATAAATATAAGGTCAAACCAGATATTCACACATATTGTTTATTTATAAATGAAATTTATTTCCAGTTCATTAAATGCAACTTAAATTAACAATGTCCACACCCCACATTAGGTTCCGTTTGAATAAAAATCTGATTTGATACTCAAATTACTAGGACTATTTGTTGCATTAGATACTATCAGTTCCGCTTTTAGCTCACGGTAGACAATAGGTTGTTTAGACTTATCTGCCAAGGATTGGACTTTACGAGGTGGGTCAAGTTAATGTGCCATACAATTTTTTTTACCACGTTGTTTTTCCTAATTTAGTTTTTGCTATTTTTTTTTGTGAGCAGTAAATATAATAAAAAATGGGATGGATATTAGAAACATAATAATTAATATATTTTACTTGATATGTAGCATTAGCAACTCCAAAAACAACTAGGTTATTAAAACGTTAAACGAATTTGTATATAAATTTAGAAGAAGAATAAAATTTTGCTTTTTATTACAAATTAACAAGATTTCAATTACATTACAAGAGTGCTTACAATTTTAAAACAAAAAAGTTGTACCAGTAATAAGTTCAAGCATATAAAAAAATGCTGCTATTATTGAGTGTTACTACCAACATAATGGGATAATGAGACATTGTATATTTAATTAAATGTTTATAAACCATTAGAACAGATCCCTTAAGCATCGTCAGATAATGCCAACTTGGTTGGAGAAATACGCATCGATATAATAATCAGTGATCTGGTGTTTGTAACAACTATTGCATTGTTAATACTAACATGTACAAATAGTTATAAAAATATTAACAATTATTGTTCTAAGATATACCTGCCCTTTTTGTTATTCAATAGAGGAACTGGTACAAAATATGAGCTAGGCATTTATTATAGTCTATCGCGGTATTTCAGTAGTACGAGTTGCTATCTATTAAATGACTGCATGTTGTACCTAGCACTATAGTCTGTTCACATAAGCTTTGCAGCGTTAGCCAGGATAGGGAACAAAATGCGAGCATATGATTGGTGTAGACGGCATGCAGTTATACACAAGTGCAAAGTTCCGATAGCGGTTAAATCAATTTTCATTGTTTATTTTATTTCATAGGCATCGAACATTTGTATGTTATATAATTTTACTTTAAATTTAACTCATGTGTTGTGTAATGTTTATATTACATTATTTACGTTTATTAATATTGCTTATTGGCTAATTTTATAATAATAATCGGTAAGGCACCTATTTGATGTTTTAATGATTTACTGTTTTTTAAATTATTTTTTATTATACGAGGTGACACAGTTTTAATAACGAAAATTTTAACAGACGATAGATCTCAACGAAATGAGGATTTTTGTTGTAGATATAAACTTATTTCATCTTAATTTAGCACAAAAAAAATTCTAGCACAGGAGCACGGTATTATATAAATACATTTTGTGCATTTATAATGCACCGCGCACCTAAGAAAACTACGCAAGACTGACAAAGGGTCGCTCTGCGAGCCCAGGTAAACAATTTTTTATGTGCTCATATGAATGAACGGAGTATAATATGGTGTATATGTTAATCAGATTTTTACACAGGTCAGTTCAAAATGCAGCATATTGCTTTATATTAAGATAGAGAGAAACATAACAGCGTTTAAAGCAGAAGTATGAAAATTGTGCAGCAAAAAGTTGGTCCGCTTTAAAGCAGGTAGAATTTAAAATTGTTTTATTTTCTGACATTATTTCTTATGGGTACACAAAATAAAAAGTAACGGAAATTTTTAAGACGTTTGTCTTTCTTATAGCTAAATCGAAATTTTTTATTAAATTAGGATGTTCTTGTTTTGGCGTAACCAGTCATTTTAGTTTCTTATTCAAAACTCTAAAGAAAATATGTATATCAATTTTATTTTTGGTAATTGGTTTCTTTCCACTGCTAACCAATAAAAGGCATTTCTTATTATTGTAAATAAATGTACGTATGTACCCTCTGTAGAATATTTTCCACTGATTCAATAAACCTAAAAGGCATTTATCTTAATTCTAATGCCTTGAAATATTTTTTACTCCTGGTAATAAATAAGTATATAACCCACAATGATATACTTGTTACGCCTGGAGATAAGCAATTTTACAATACACTCGCTACTTTGCTCATTGTAAATCGGGCTCACTAAGTCCAACTCACCACTGCAAAGTTTAAGTGAACAAACTTTAGTTTAATTTAAAGCGATGCGCGTATGGTCACCCGCTACTGCTGCATTCCTAAAAACATTATAATATAAATTAAATGTTAGTTGCCAGATTTTTGCAAAGTTTTAGTAAAAAATACGAAGTTCAGCGCTCACAAATAAGGTGGTAGCCCATATTTGTACCAGTTCCTTTAATAATTGTACAGCGTGGATAAGATTTTAATAGACAAACTTACAGAATGGATTTAGTCAGGCCTGAAAATGATGGATCTTGAGGCTGAACTTTTGTCCCTGTTTTCAGGTCCTGAACTCAACTATTTCTAAACTAATAGACATGGAAAGCGATGAAAAGTGTTTTAATATGTCAGAGAGTAAATGGGGAATCCTTCTTCTCCTTTATTGACTAGCGCAATCATGAGCGTCGCCAAGGGGGGCAAGGAGAGCCGTCCCTCCCTGGTTTTTGGCAGAAAATGAATATTTTTCATTAATATATGAATAGGTAATTCTTATAATGAAAACCATAAAATGTTAAAAAAATGGATAAATTAACATTCACAAATAAATTCTATGGCAATTATTCATTACAAAATACCTACAATAAAATTCCTTATTTAAGTAACAATTTATCTTTGGCTTTTATCAACGTCGTTGCCAGCTATAAAAAAGGTGCCAGAACAACGTCTCGTATGGTTAGAACGAGACCGTATTATCCAGGGTTGACTCTATAGTGTTTGCCACCCGTATGCTGATCTACCATTGCCGCCCCTCTAAATATACCTTTCATATCCCTACTTTGCCATACTATTAAAGATTATCGTAATTAAAAATTGATAAACATAAATAATAAAACTGACAAACATAAAATAAATACACTCTTAAAAACTTAATTAGCTAGGTAAGTACTTGACATGATATAGATGGAAAATGTGTTTGCAGAGTGTTGATTAATGAAAAGCTTTTAAGTTTATTCAAAAACATAATGGTTTATCAAAACTGTAGTCTCTGAGCATTAGATTCGAAGTTTTTAAAACTCCACAGTTGATGAAAAGAACACTTTTCCCTCTTTGGTTCAGAATTTTTTTTAATAATATTGCTACAGTTGATTGCATTACACATTTCATATTCATACAGAGTAGCTAGGCTGATAGTCTTTTGTAACTCATGAAAGACCGTAGACAATCGCCGCTCGTTCGTCAAAAAAAAAAGTAGGCGCAATAGTTTAACAGAATTCTTGTTATTAAGTATAAAAACACCGATAAAAAATAAACCGACTCGTGAAAAGGATCGGCAATAAAACAATCTATTGGGTACACTGTATAGTACAAGTGTCGCGCTCCTATACGTATAAACAAAAACAGTATGTGATTTCTTGGCAATTAAATCAAATGATATTTGATTGCAGCAATGCAAACGAAACATATATTTTTATATTATGTACTTTTTAGATAATTTGTTTTTTGTTCCGCAAAAAGAAATATATTTTCTAGTATTCACCGTGAAGAAACGTTCAGACGCATTTCTAAAAAATAATATTTCGCTCATACCTTCCTGGATATTTTGGAGATGACGCCCATGGGCGCAATCCAAGATATTTAACACAGAGTTAAAAATATCCTAGGCGCGAACTGGTTTGTTTACTTGTTTTGACGCAATTGTCACAGTTATTGTTCCGATTTTCCTCGTTGTGACAGAAAGTGTTTAAAGTGTGTTTTTATAGTATTTTACGATTTATGTTTGTTACTTTTATAGATATTTCATTTTTCATCACAAATCACAATAATATATCTTTGAATGGATAAAAATCACCTTTGGAAGTTACCCAGTCATCCATGAATGTTTTTACACGTAAATTTTTTCAATGGTATTATTAATTACCGTCATTAATCAGAGGTACATAAACACTGAATGAGCCTTTAATAGATGTAATCAAAATACAGTATAAATAAACAGCTTTCATAATAATTTGTCAACCATTTTACAATTAGATAAACGAGTATACAACGTGTTAAGGTATTGATTATGGTCATTATGGGTACACGAACAGTTTACTTGTTGATTATAACTGATATAGACGAGTACTTATGAAAATAAGTAAAAGAAGGTTAAATGATCACAAAAAAAAAATTAAATGGAAAGGTCACTTGTTTCTAGTATCTCGCAAAAATCTGAAGAAAAAAACAGAAAAGGCCAAATAGCTAAAAAAAAAGATTCGGAAAATCCTTCAACTTTTATATTTTGATATTGTATTAAGGAACGCATGCTGAGGCTATAAAACAACTTATAAAGAAGAAAATATATATACAAATCATGTAAGAGTTTATAGAAAAAATACAAACAAAAACAATTGAATGGAATATGCTGCGGAATTTCTTGAAAACTGTATAAATATATCTTTTACTACATGCCTAGTATGCAGTGGCGGTCGGTCCATGGAAGCAAGGGAAGCAGTGCTTCCCCCTGGGATTATTAAAAAAAAAACACATAAATAGAACCTAATTATTATTTATCACATATATTAATCATTAAAATTTACTTTTACCCAATTTCAATAGATACGGCCCTGCTTTTCAGCAGCTGATATAATGTTGCACGCTAAAACCGTAACGATGACGCACTCGATTAATCGAGCCAACACGAACTCGCGCAACTTCGATATATGTAAGCAGAGACAACTGTCTCAGGTAAGTAGGTAACTTATTGAAATGCATCCCATCCCACTTCATAATCTTGATATCTGAGCTGTATAGCATCGTAATACGTTTTATTTTATAGATTTTAATATTATACTTAATATTAATCTTCCTAGTATTATTCTCAGCTTTTGTGCTATATTTGTAAAAACTTTTTTGGTGTTTCTAAACCTGTGGTGCGGCGACAAGTAATTTTTAAAACGTTGAATATTAGTGCGCGTGTACGCAGATTTAGAATTACTTATTAAATTTGGAAGCTGGTTCTAGCACTGTGGAAAATATTATTTGCGTTTGTGTGGTGTGCAATTTGTTGAAAAGGGGATTTTCAACATATTCGTTTCAAGATAAACTGGATATTATTAGAAATGGGAAACCAACACCTGATTTAAAATTCTTAAAAACGAAAGTTAAATCATGCTATAGGTATTTTAATATTGAAGTGTACAGTGCTAATCAGTGGTTAAGGGGTTGTGAAAATTTGTGTAAATTGTTTTGTTGGCCATGTGTACTGTTCACAAATGAAAAAGGTGTTTGGATTAAAAATGGCTTTTCAGATTTAAACAACATTCACAAAGTGACAAAAAGGCATGGTAAGTGTGAAACTCATTTGGGAGCGGTGCTAAAAGAATAAACATTTGGAAAATCTCGAATTGAGCATTCATTAGATCAGCAGTTGAAAGAAAGTGTTAAAAGGACTTATTGATATTGTTTGTTTTCTCGGCGAAAATGAACTTAGTTTTAGAGGTCATACTGAATCTCGAAGCGTTGCTAATAGGGGCAATTTTATCAATTTAGTTGATTTATTAGCAAAATACGATACAATTTTAAGTAACCATCTGGAACACTCCACGATATTTCGCGGTACAGCAAATCATATTCAAAATGATTTGATTCAGTCGATAAGCAATATTGTTTTAGAAAAGATCAAGCAAGAAATAAAAAATCTCCTTTTGTTGCAGTTATGTTAGATGAAACAACCGATATTACGAATATTAGTCAGTTGTCAATCGTAGTACGCTACATAAATCCAAATGGGAAATTCCAAGAGCGCTTTTTAGGATTTTTAGACGTAGCAACGCCATGAACGGCCGCAGCTTTATATACTATAGTTTGTCAGATACTCGATGATCTACAGTGTGGTGCCAAACTTATCGCCCAAAGTTATGATGGGGCCACTGTAATGGCTGGTGAATTGGGGGGCCTGCAGGCCAAAGTAAAAGAGACTTTTCAAAATGCAATATTTGTACATTGTTTTGCGCATCGATTAAATTTAGTTCTAGCTCTATCTGCAGCGTGTCTTAAAGAGTGCAAAGTGTTTTTTTCAAGTATTAATGGAATGGCTGCCTTTTTTTCAAAATCATCAAAACGGACACGAGAATAAAAACTTTTTTCAAGAAATTTAACCAGTGAAGAGCGGCTTTCAAAATTGTCCCTGTTAACAATAGAAAGTGACTTTATGAAGATGTCCAAAAATTCAAACTTTTACGACGAAGTTATTTCCGACATCGCAAAAAAGGAGAGGCGGATTAAACTACATTGTAAATAGGTAGGTATGTGCATGTTAACTACTTAACAAACTCTCTATTTCGCTGCGGGTTCAATCCTCGCCACCGGCGCTGGCAATGTCGGTGGATATGGTTGTGTGTCTGCGTTTTTTTCTATAAGTGTAACCCTCGCCCGTGCAGCTTCGGCTTTGGAATCGGGGGTTGTCTAATTTTTGTGGTGTTTTTATGTTTTATGTTTATTGAGGAGTGGCGGTCCTGCAAGTGTACTTTTTTCTAGATATCATAACTTTGCAGCTTTCGACATTTGTTTTAAAATGAGTATACGGAAGCCACGTCCCTTTTCTTAAAATAATTTTTGCCTCGCTTCGCTCGGGGCCTCGCGCTACCCATCACTCTATATCACAAACTGCTTCCCCTGTATCAAAACTCACCGCACGCCCCTGCTAGTATGTATACGTAAATACGTAACACACATAGGTTTGTTTCACATAAAAATTGCACCGGTTTTCAATGCTAGGTAAAAGTGTCTGTTGTGCAGCTAATGGTTGGCTAGTCATCCACTGGTTGCGTTTTGTCTGAAATCTGAAGTGCATTTGTAAGAAATCGGACGACTAGACGCGAACGATTCAGTATCACTGAAATGTATATAACGACTATTCTCGCTATTTTAAATACTAAAATCAAGATATTAAAAAACGAATTTTGATTTCAATGTTATATTTATTAAACTCAACTACAAAAGAAGACTCTTTTTCTTGGGCGGGGAAGTTCATAGCTACTAGAAAATTCTTTTTCTTTAAAACAACTTAAACTAAACAGCAAAATAAACCGTCAACAATTTACGACCTATCGCCAAGCAGACACGGGCTTTACCTCAAGGCAACGTAGATCCGCCAGGGCATGATAACAAGATACCATATACAGCGGTTCCAGCTCGATCACACCACTGTAACAACAATTTCTCCACATTACCTATCGCTCATGTGGCTCTGCTTACTCGGTTTTACGCGCACCAGAAGCCATGTCCCCCACACTCTGCGATAAACATTATGATTAGCGCACGCTAGTTTAAATTGTTCTAGGCACCGTGCCATCCGCACAGTAGCGTCACTACATAGGGGTAATACAGTAATTTATAATAAAATTATTTTAAGCTAGTCTGGTGTGTAATGTATAATTCGAACCATTTTAATTAATCAATAACGAATGTGGTACAAATTACTAATTCAAAAAAAATGGACCGTTACATGTATTAAAGGTCGTCCATTACATGCAAATTCGCTCGTGCGTTTTCGGACAACACATCCGATGTGTGAAGTATTCACTTCCGATGGGATGTATGGCAGTTACTCTGACGAATTTTAATAAAGTGCCATGGATGTTGAGAAACTTATAAATTAAATAAATGTCCTCTGTGGGGCATGAGCGATAGAAATAATCACATGAGGGACGTACAAAAGACATTATAGAAGGAAGTTGCTGAGGAATACTCCCAAAGTACCTCTTTTTGCTAATATATAATTAGTCCAACAATTTCTTCTTTTTTGACGACCAACTAAATACGCATTTTCCAGAAAAATTATATTATTCATTCCACGATCGTTTCCTGCATTGAAATCTCGAGTGGCTGATTCGCATGTACAATTTTCATCCAGTTAGTAGACGAAATCTCACGCACTCGCTTCTTCAAATTTTTGACAAATTTATTCTGATGAAAACGCAGTCAGTGGACGACTAGCCTAACTGCCAGTCAATGTTCTGGTTAATGTTGCGACTAGAATTCTTAGTTTCTAGCTATCAATTTTATTATGGCACAAAATTCTGCCCATTGTTCAGACTCCCTGGGTCTAAATGGCAACCAAAATGGCATCATATGCTACTAAAAAAAAAACACTGTTATTATTTGGTGTCATGTAATATGCTTAAGGGTTATGAATAATAAAAGTTAACAAAAAACATCAACAACTGGATCCATGTGGGAGTTACATACAAAATGGTAGAATAGTGGGTCAGAAAAAAAGTAAACCTGCAAAATCTGCAATGTGTATGTCTTATTTATTGTAAATCTCTGCAATTTATAATTCCGCTTTTTTCTGTCGTAGGTAAGTAATTGTTGAAGTACAGTGGCTGTCAAAATGTCCACAACACGTTATGTTCAGTTTGTGAATCGGAAGGATGTATCATCATCTCCATCGCATTTGCCGCTCTCGTGGAAGCTTTGTTTCTTGTGTCAAGATGATTCCGGTTTGCTATTAATTCATTCTGCAATACACGGTCATTGCATCATACACACCCAGTGACGCTAGCTTATGATGTAGCAATTCTTTATCCCTAGTGCTTTCATATAGTAATAGACCAATATACAGTGGCAGTGAAGTTTCACAATTGCTTTTGTGATGTATGTATATAGGTATATTCCTTGCTGGTATGTTTCACTGTATTAAAACCTATAAATTGTTCAATTGTCAGGGCAGCTTCATTTTCAACCTGAATTCTGTTATATAATAATATGTTTAAACTTTCGAGGGTCATTCTAATAAATGTGTTCCCTGAATTGGGAACCCTTAATTTTCCTTGAAATCTGTCGTTAAATTGGATATTCTTTAAATATGTCACGACGAAGAATATTTGCGGTGGGTGCTAAACATATTCCATCGCTCATTGCGTTAATTCACACGCATCTTTGACAGAACTGCCTACGTTTTGAGGCTGAGGATAACCTCTCTATCAGATTTATCAGCTCGTAGCCCGGGTACAAATAATAGCAATTAATTTTTTAATTTCGCCCTGCATAATTTTCAAATCCAAGGGAATTCATTCTTGTTTGAAACACATTGGTCAAAGTTTCAGAATGAAAGATGTATCACTGAATAAATACAAATCTTAAATTTTTTGAAGAAGTTCGGCTAGAACTGTACCATATACAAGGCCTTCATAATTGCTCATGCATATTTTGAAAGAATGTCTTTCTTCACTTCTCCTCATATTTTGATGGCAACATAACACCGCTTATGGTACCTCCATTACAACCAAATATATGGACGTTAATTTTGCTTATAATGCTTATAACTTTTCATCAGATAATTGCACTGTTATACTGTAAATTGTTGATCCAATTTCTAATGCAAATGCCTGAAGAAGTTGTTCGTCTATGCCATCGACGCACGTCGTAAAATAAACACATAATTTTAACTTTCTCTGTCATTTTGTTTTTAGAAGAAATCCATGATCACTAAAATTTCAATGATCCAGATAATGATTTATACCCATTGTAGGTTGAATTAATTAAGGGAAAACATAGTTTCCACGAGATCTTTGGCTGCAAAGGCAATTGAGGCGATGGATACACAAACTGCACTTTATGTTTTTTTTCACATTTTGAGAGTTACTGTACTTCAACAAGTATTTACCTGCAGCAGAAAAAACAGAATTATAAATTGCAGAGAATTACAAAAAATAACAAGATATACACATGACAGATTTTGCGATGTTGCTTTTCCAACTCACTATTCCGCCATTTTCTATGTAACATAAGGTCCCACTGTTGTCGTTTTTGTCAATTTTTATTATTCATAACCCCTAAGTATATTAAACGATACCAAATATGCCCAATATCAGCGATTTTTATTTTTAATCGCACGCGTTGCCATTTTGAATCCAAGAGATCTGTTCAATGAGATCTAGGCAGAATTTTGGGTCAAAACGGATTCAACCAAAGTGTGGAAAATTTCAGGCTGAAACCAAATAATGTTAAAAAATAGGAAAAAAGTAGTATATGAATATAAATATATATTAGAACTCTTTACGTTTTTTTTTGGATTTAGGGTTGATTAAAATTCCAGTACATTCTGTCGTCCGTATGTCAACGTTTTTATTTAAAGACTAACTAAACTTTTAATAAAACACAAGAATGTAATTACAAACCACAAATGAATTTTTTTTTTTTCAAAAAAGTTTATGTAATGTTTAGTCATCTTTTTATGTTTATAAAACTTGATATAAAGTCGAACTTACAACTAAACATGGTAAAAAAAAGTCATCCACGGCAATCGCCAATTCAACCAAGGTGTGGAAAATTTCAGGCGATAGCCAGAAAAAATAGGAAACAAGTGGTATATAAATATAAATATATATTAGAACTATTTACGTTTTTTTGGATTTAGGGTTGATTAAAAATCCAGTACATTCTGTCGTCTGCATGACAACGTTTTTATTTAAAGACAAAATAAACTTTTAATAAAACACAAAAATGTAATTACAAACCACAAATAACATTTTTTTTTCAAAAAAAGTATATGTAATATTTGGTCATCTTTATATGTTTATAAAATTTGATATAAATGTTTGAAAAAGAAGAGGGTCCCCTCCGAAACGTCACAACTAAATTAAATATAAAAAATTATTTTTAATTTTATATCAATCCTAAAATCCAAGAATACGTAAAGAATTCTAATCTTAATACTAATATTAAGAGTTTTTTTTACAGTTAATCTACAAATATAAAAATATATATTTATACACACATATTTACCACTTTTCCCTTTTTTTTATGGATTTTGTATTCAAATCAATTACAATTTTTCAAATAATGTGGCTAACAAAGGGACTATCCTACCTCATAGTACTTTCTTTCCTCCATGTCGTCTACCTGTAAGCACTTATAAAAACCACCTTTTTCGCGTTTTATGAGGGTAATAGCAAAAATTATTTTTATATTTAGTACTGTGTGCAAATGTGGATTTACATGTTTTCAAAGGGAGCCATGTTACTAAAGACAAACTTTAGACATTCATATTTATAAACACCAAAGTTATCCAGCGTTAAACAAAATTTAACGCATACAGATCCATTCTCTGCCGTGTCTCTAACTTGTCTGTCAGTCTTCGCGCTCTCTCGCTAAAACACACTCCTCCGAATTCGTCTCTCAGCGCGCGTTATAGAACCTATTCATAAACAACTTTTTTCTCTCGGACAGTGGCGGCGCACTAAATAGCTGGTACAGCAGGGTGTAGTAAAACTATTATATTCGAATTTGGAAGTTAATTTATAACTCAAACAATTTCCGTATAATTTATAAGGAATGTAGTCAAATTATTTATTTAAAAAACAGACCGTTACAATAGACAGACCATTTATGATATTTGTTGAATTATTTATATACAAAATGAATAGGATGGGGCCAAGAACACTGCCCTGTGGTACTTACAGACTAATAGTTCTAGTTTCCCCAAGGTATTCAACTGAATTATGTTTTATATAATCTTTTTGCATCCTGTCGGAAAGGTGGAACTTAAACCAATCCTGGGTTATGCGAATAACACAGGCTGTATAAAATTAATTGCGAAGAAATATTTCAAATACTTATTGCAAAAAATATGCACTTATTGCAAAAAATAAAGAGTTTTACAATATAAAAAAATTCTCCATAAAAAAAGAACGCATGGATAATCTATTTCAAGAAGTCTATTCTGAAGTGTTCCTATTGGAAGATAAATACTATCTATTCTATAGCAAAGAAATTTTAAAAAATTTCTCGGTACATATTCAATGCAGTCACTAGAATATACCCCGTATACCAAATTAGATCGCATACTCAATATTGGATTTTAAAAATGAATTAAAAAGCATTGAAGAACTTTTTTGAGGAAGACGATATAGCATTTTCTATTGAACATTCTATATCGTCTTGTTTAGAAAATGATAATTTGTTTGAAAAATTACTCCCAAGTCGCAAAAGTATTCTGGTGTTCAAGAACTGATCCATTTAAGTAATAATTGAATTCAAGAACCTGCCTTTTGATGGTAGGACTTAACATTACATTTCGCCATATTTGATGGTAAATTATAATTAGTACATTAGTCCTGAATTTTATTTAAATATTTTGTATCTTTTGACAGTCACCTAAAGACTCTAACGCCAATATAATTTCATATCATCCGCATAAAGTAAGTAGTGTATATCCAGTGTATCCACAATGTCACAAATAAAGATAAATAAAAGAGGTCTCTATATTGACCCTTGAGGTACGCCAGAAGTTACCGATATCTCGAAGGATTTATGACCACGGTATTGAACATACTGTTTTCTCCCACTAAGATATGATTTAAAAAACTTAATAAGGAATGTCAAAAAACCTACATTATTAAACTTGTTAAGAAGAACACCATGATTTAACCTATCAGTAATTTTCACCAATCACTAATCACCCTGTATTATGGATTTCACATGCAGGCATTATCACTAGGAGCGGTTTCTCTTTAATTATCATCATACGTGTTGAAAGTGATAATATGTCGTAAATATATTAAAACCAATAAAGTTGAAAACTAACGTCATGTCATAATTATTCTTAGTATACTGCATTTTTATTTATAGAAATAAATTAGATAGTACCACATAAATAAATAACAGTGTACATACTATTTTTTCTCCGAGCAAATTAGCACCATGTATGTCATATTTATTATTAATTTAAATGACCTTTTCGCTATCGCAGCGTTAAGGAAAACGATAATTTTTATTCAATTTTGATGGTATTTTTAATTGAACCATTATGTAATTGCGCAACGGGCCATGTAAACTTAATCCACCAAACTAATTACAGCGATTGTGAGAAGTTTGTTAATAATAATAATAAATTATATTAATTCGAATTGACTCAAGTCAATTGTTTGGGCGCTGTCAAGTCAAGTAGGCGAATTTATTTGCTGTTGGAATTAAATGAATCACCAACTAGAGCCTGATGCCTGCCGCCTTATTTGGAACGCATCGAGTTTTAATGTGATGCATAAGACATATTTAAAAATTATATAATTTTTTATTTGGTGAGAGTAAGTAAAAGTAAACAAATGATGAATTACATACAGGGTCGTATTAGACACATTTTAGATAACATGTTTACGTAGAATAACAATCAAGATGTACAATTAATTCCCTTGGGTTAAATATAGTAATGTAGAAACCAATTTTATATGAGCATCCGTGACAAATTTTGTTCTGAATTATTGATTTATTTTGTCCCAGATACATTTAGGCAGTATAGGCTAATATTCGCATTGTAAAGTTATTAATAATAAATAACGTTTTGGTATTAAATTTATGTGCTTGTATTCTAGGTGTGGACTAAATCGGCGGGTTACCGCGATTTTACAAGGATGGGCTGCTGTCATTTGGATTGATGAGATTGGCACCAATAGAGTAATAAAACCGTAAAATTCAAAAAAATTCTCAAAAACGTTAAATACATGAATAAGTTAATCTCTTTGGGAAAATAATAATTCATTAATCTGATATCAAAGTAAAAATGCTCATATTTTGAAAATACATTTTTTTTTTATTTTTGATGCAAAAAAAATATATTACATCACTACAAAATAGTTATTTCAAAGTTTAAATTTTTCATAATTACTAAGCGCAAACTAAGAAAATCACAAAAAATTGTTGGAACACTGGCGTGGTTCTTCTATTATTCTGTTGTAATTTCTGTTTTAGCATTTTTGTTTGTAAATTTATTTTAAAACGTTCTAAAGGCGCATAAATATGGAAACAAATATGTAGAATTATATAGCAGACAGTGACGGCTCGTGATAATTTTATTTGGGGGGGGGGGGCTCTAGTTTCTTAAATAATATGAACAACATAATAAAGACGCACCTTCAGTCCCTCGGTAATTTCATCCAAGTAGAACTACGATTTTTGATAACAAAAGAAAAAGTTTTATATACATATGTACAAAAAAAAGTTCACAATATAACAATCACTTAAAAAAGCGAGTAAAAATTGTATTGCTTATACACAAAATCAAGTCTTCAGTCATTTTGGGAAACAAAATGTTCTATGACTTTTTCTTCAAAATTCCTTATGTAATGGATAAAGTTCTTATTCACTGACATCATTGCTAGGGCATTAAGACGTTCTTCATGCATAGTGTTTCTTAAAAATGGCTTTATTCTTTTAAGAGTTGAAAAACATCTTTCTGATTCAGCAGTGGACATCGGAGTTGTCACAATAATTTTTAGTGGCATGACCGTTTCGCTGAACGTTTCATTTAAACCATTTTCAGACAGCTAAGAAAGAACGCATGTTTAGGCCACTTACAATATTTTTAAAATCCGTTCTTGAATAAATGACTTCCAATTCAGTCTTTAATTTGTCTTTGGATAAGATTGAACTGATTTGAAAGTCGATGTCGAAAATTTCTTTGAATAATTACAAAAATTGTCAACATTCACTAAAGATGCGGCTTCTAAATGACCTCTGTATGACAATATTTCTTTCTGAAAAATTATTATATCAAACACTTCCTTAGCAATTACCGAATTTCTATTTTCAGGATTAATTTTTCTCCGTTTATTCTCATTCTCAATATTAGTAATTTCTTTTTCATCAGTTGAATTTCTAATAGATGATATAATTTTTTCAAACTGTTCAACCTTTTTTTAAGTTCAATAATGTCTGTATTTCTGGTTTGAAGTTGATTAAATAATATGGCTACATGTAGAAAGATTTTGTGAAATATTTTCTTTGAAATATATCTATCTTTAGTCACCTGCATGCAACAATTTTGTGCTTTTTTATTTTCTGATTTAAAAGTATTAGATCTTTAAATCCTGTTACCGACCATATCTTGTCCATTCCAACAGAATCGGAATAAAATAGAACACATGGAAAACAAAACGGAGCATTTTTTTACCTTATCACATCCACAAATCCACTGACATTTTTTGTAAATTTCCTTAGAAAAATACCTCGTGAAAGTACGTGTCCCTTGTCTGGTTGGTTAAGAGTCAATTCTAGTGTTAGTCGTCCGAGTTTTTTGATTTTTACTTTTTCTGCTAACGGCAGAGTTTTAAAATTTACTTTTATAATATTATTTATAACTATTCTCAGTTATCAACCAACTTAAAATAACACAAAAACACTCAAAACAGTGAAACCACAAATAATTACCGAGAGCGAAACCGGCGAAACGATATAAGCACTACTACATTACACAAACATTAAAATCGCACTGCGGCTCTGATAACTTGAGCCTTCTGTCGCGTTGTATAAACCGTTCTCCGCGATCGGCAATTTCCATGCTCGGTTGTTTCTTCATATATTTCCTTATGCAAGGAATGGCTCATATGAGCCGAGCCTGCCCCATACTTTGTGGTGAGAGTTATAAGTTGACGATTAGTACATTATGCGACTATTGTACACATAGCCATCGCAAACGGGTAATAACTATGTTAAAAAAAGAATTAAATATGAAAAAACTGAAAAAAAATATCATGCATTTGCAGATTATGAAATGCCCTAAATATAACTGAAATTGATGCAATGATTCAGATAGAACCCTTTTTGACCCATGGTCCCTAATCTGGTGCCAGTCCAAGGAGCAATTTAAGGTTTGGGCGCACACATTTCTGAACTACATAAATCATGCTCCTATCCGACGAGCTGATAATTAAATTCTGAAACCCTAAATACCTCCATGTTGTGAGTCATTTTGGGTTGTACGTTTACGACATACTCCACATCTGAGGTGAACATATCGGAGAATAAAGGGAAAGAACCAAGAGTGAAGAGGGCCAAAAGACACAATCCAGGCAGACAGTGTCCATCAGTCAGAACCAGAGGAGGGATCTGCCGAATCACCGACATCATTCACAATTACAGACTTGGTTGAGTGGATCCACCTTTTATGTGACTTGATCCAATCCGAGACCATCTTGGAAACTAAGAATATTGGTACGCCGAGATCGACAGTAATGTTCTGACATGAAATTTGAATGCTGATCTGATAAAAATATTAAGTGAAAATTAGGCATAAATGTGCTTTACTAGAGATTTTCATATAAACTAAGAAGGTGTGTGATTTTCTTTTTGAATAGTTCCTAAAATAAAAGAAAAATTATTATTTTTTTTTATTAAGAGCTTGTTCGAAAATTATGCATGGAACGAAATATAAACCAAATGACCGCCTCGGCTTCTGTGGCATACATGCGCCTTTCGACGAGATTTTCATATAATTTAGGCCCTACTTATTCGATTATATCTTCGATGTTTGGTTTTAGCACTGAAATTGTTTATGGATTGTTAGCAGACACTATTCCTTTAACATAGCACCAAAGAAAGAAGTCTAGAGTGATCAAATCGCAAAATCTTGGTGGCCAATTGGCCCCATTTTTCTTCGACACCTTGTGTATGAAGAACGGAAAGAGATTACACCGTTCGATTCGTCTCGTCGTTCTATGTCTCCCTGATTTTTCATAATTTTCTCAAGAAAAAAACATTTTCTGGAAAAAAATTTCATGGATATTCGAAAGCATTCGAAGGCAATCTTCGAATGTTTTCTTTGTGTTGACAATCTTTAAAATAGCAGGTAGCTGTCTTGTTTAATCAGGCGCGAGTGTCCAGCACAGAGCTGTTTTTGCATGTCTTAGAAATGAATTGTTTAGAATTTTGAAGTTTAGAAATTATAATACCGTCTAAACAATAATTTTAAATAGTATAGATTTTTTGAAACGACAACTTAATTTTAATCTAAAATATATCGTTTCATAATTTTTTTTATATTTTTCGGTCTGAGACATTTTGCTATTGACAATATCATGTTTAAAAAACTGTTTTCTTAAATATTTCACTGTAGTTCATGTAAAATATATTATCAACGTGAAACATACAATACACCTTGACCTTTATCAAGTAGGTATAAAAAACTGCAATTTTTTTACTAAGTATACAATTAGGACTGGGCAATTATAAAACATAATAATCGAAAATCATTAAAAATAATCGAATATTTCCGATTAGCCGATTTTCGATTAATCGCAACGGTTATTCGATAATCGATTATCGATCTTTTATGATCAAACGTCGAATATAAATTATAATTGACTAATCGATTATTGTGAGAACAATACTCAAGATCGGTTTTCCTCAACTCTTATTATTATTTATTATATCGACACATAGAGTAACATTCATTTTAACCTCCAACAACCAAAGCGACATGAACAGAACAACATAATATAAACATGATCAAAGATTGCGGCATTGGAGGCTTGGACAGCACTGTTATCATTATTTTACGATTTGGTAGTAAAAGCAGATATAAATTGGAGCAGTCTGATTTTTGATACTAAGTCCGGATGTGTCTTATATCGATCGATAATGTATTTACTGTTCGCCGATTGTCGATTATTTCATTACCGAGTTTTCGATAATCGATTATTCGATGATCGATTACTGGACAATCCATTAATCGATGATTGACATCGATTATTTAGGGGAAAATAATCAATGACCGATTAATCGATTTTCGATTATTTTATCGATTAATCGATTTTTCTCCCATCCCTAATAAATATCGTTCGTATTAGAACAATTTTCCATATTTTGTAGTTGTTTGATTTTAATACTAAATGGAACCGACCTAATAAAAATAATAAAAATATTCTTAACATTGTATAAAAGAACAGTAGACCGGAAGACGCTATAACCGAATCTTTGAATTTAAATAGCCATTTAATTAAAATTGAGTTATACAATAAACAAAGTATTAAACTGTAATTATTTTTATGCATAGTTAAATTAACTCTATGAAAGTAATCAATCATATAAACACTATCTGGGTGTAAATGAAATAAATTACGTCCGTTTGCGCGTAACACATTATTATTTAATTTCCTCATATGCCCTTGCTTTAAACGTGAAAATTTATCCGTTCAATGCACAATCCTTAATTTATTATAACTATTTTCATATATTTTAATTCTATATATCATATATACGATAAATTTATAACCTTTAGATTTAAAGACATTTTCAATAATAATGAAACACTGAATTTGAAAATGATGAAAAATTTTTAGATATAATAATAATACCACATGTAGTGAAAACCCCCTTTATCCCTGAATGTCTTAAATGACATTGTGTGGGAGAGGGTTACACATTAAGTGACAACGGACATACATCCAATATCCGAGTATACTACGATTAATCTCTCTCATAGAAAAATCCCAGTGCCACGGCCGGGAATCTAACCCGGGACCCCGAGGTTTCGAGGCAAGTACGTTACCTCTAGACCACGAAGCCATATGTATTAGTTAAAATGACAAACATATTAGAAAAACGTATAGGTTAGGTTAGGTTTGTTGTGAGTGGGTCTCAGTAGACCCTCCACTGCGGCCATCAGCAGGCCTATTGTGGCTCACGCCTAATTATATTTCACCCAATAAGTTCAGTCTCTTAATGAAACTGATAACTTTATTGGGTGAGAATGTGTCCAGATCCTCTGGCAGCAGTTGCTCTTTGCCAAATATTGAGAATCGGATCCTCTCCACAGAGGGACAGGTGCATAAGATGTGGTCTGCCTTCTTATCATCCTCCAGGCATAGACGGCACTCGGCGTTTTCCGCTAGGCCGAGTTTATGCAGATGATAGTTTAGTCGGCAGTGCCCGGTATATAGGCCTGTTAGAGTTTTCAGGTTTACCCTGTTTAACTCTAAAAGTTTCTTAGCTCTTGATTTCAAAGGGTATTTTATAAACGCCTTCGAATGAGCTAATCCTGGTAACTCTTGCCAATACTGGAAAGTTTGCCTTTCAGCCCTGGTTGAGATAGCCATCTTGGCAGTACTTGAGGATATGCCAAGTATTGGTTCTGGTCCGATGAATCGTGATCCCGCTCCTTCTCTGGCTAAGGAGTCCGCTATTTCGTTACCTTCCATACCAGAGTGACCGGGTATCCAGACCAGAGTCACTTTGTTGTTCTTGCTCAAATGATTTAGAGCTTTCTGACAGTTCCATACCGTTTTGGAGTTACACCGGTAGGAGCCAAGAGCTTTTATAGCTGCTTGGCTATCTGAGAAATTTTTTATTGATCTGCGTGTAAGATGCATAGGTATATTCCAGCCTTCGTACACACAGTTCAATGGCATGAACTGAAAAACAATTGCATGAGTACCTAGGCTTGAGAATATCCTCGCCCTTGGTCTGTAGCTATGTACTCCGGCTCCTGTTCCCTCGGGAGTTTTGTAGCCGTCTGTAAACCAACAACTGAAAAAACATTTAAGGCAAGAATTATTCAAACAGATTAATCTTCCTCTATTAATTTCTCTATTTTTAATTCTGTGACAGATGTTGGTTCGCCAGAATGCGAGTTGATAATTTTTAAATCAAATTATTTTGTACTTATAGTGCTTGAACATCGAGATTTTTGTCTTTTAGTACCCTATGTAACAACATGGTGTTCCTGAGGGACCAGTATTACCTCTCGCTCTATTTCTTCTTTGCTGTCAATTAATGCTAATCTTTGTACATTCCTGTCTTAGAACCTGTCGACCTCATCCCATTAAAAATTCAGATCAGTACATTTAAAAAAACCCTCAAGATGTGCCCAAAGATGAAAATGTTAACCCAACTAAAGCATCCCTTCTACAGATTATTCGAAAAATACACGGCTCTAACTTAGGAGCTAATTCTATAAACACAAAAAAATTAGTTCTTCGGTAAAGAGTTCATAAAAGGATAACGTAATAATTTGGAGTTTTTAGGAACATGGGCTCAGTTTGGTTACTGTGCAGTGGGGCCATTTCCCTCTTCCCAGGGAATGTCAGTTTCAAAGATTTTTTTTAAATGTGTAATTAATAATCATAACAAATATATAACTTCATCTCAATTCACTGTTTTAATAATAGTTGCTGCTGCATATTTACATAATTTAAACGTCATGGTTTCAAAAACTAAAATCTGTGACTCTCCACACTAACAGGCATTTGTTTACAAATATAGTCATTTCTAAAAACCACGCCACAAATCAGAAACTGCAGTAACACCATAGATAAATGTGTAATACTGTAGCTTCTTTAATGTCGTGTCTGGAAACTAAACAAACCAAGCGTTGTCAGTCAGCTGAGTTGTGGCGCGATGTTTAGAAATGGCTTTATCCATAAATAACAATTGCCTGTATATACCCCGTTTTACTATGGAGGGTCACATATACGAATCTGATCTGAAATTCAATTCATATGCCTGGCATCCTGCCCCTCCCACTTTGGAGTGGGGGGGTCTTAGGTGGTGTCAAAGCTAGAGTAGGTTAAATATCACGGTGGGAGATTTGAATCTACCAATCAGAGAGCACGGTAAATTTGAATTGACCCATTAGCGAGCAGCATTTACCCTCACTCCAAAGTGGTAGGGGGTGGCCCAGGATGCCGGGTACACTACTACGGACACTAAAAAAAATTAAATTAAATTAAATAACGGCAATAGTCGAAATGATGAATATGAACACTCTTCACTCCAAGTGGATCACGCGAAACGTAGTTGAAGTTTAATATCTTTTGAAGTATTTAGTGTAGCTTATTGGTTATTGTTATGATTTTTCTCAATTTCTTGTACTTTCGAAAATGTTATTCATTAACTCCAATAATATGGAGAGGTGGTGAATACTGGGTGTAAGATGAACCAGAAACCACAGACAAGTTAATTGCATCCTATCAGGTGCTCTATTATTAGTTAACATGATTCATTTGACAGATTGGATTTATCTCTCTTATTTGTGAAGATACGAATTTTCTTCTTTTGTAATACATTTTCAATAAAATAAAACAGGATTGCTGATCCATAAGATCCAACTTCGATTAAAATGAACTTATAGTCGGCATCAACCCATGCCATGAGTTCTTCAGAAAAATACTTTTTGTAATTGAAGAAATCACTACCACTATTACATGGTTTTTGCATTCTAATGTGTTTGCCATTGACAGCGCCAATGATGTTAGAAAAATTAGTTCTAACATAAAATTGATTTGCAATTGCATACCAGTCTTCTTCATTCTCTTCTGCCATATATAATGGTTGCAAAACTTTCCATAAAGACTCACATGTTAATTTGACAATACCTCGTATTGTTATCACTCCAATTAAATATTCGAAAGATAATGAATGAAAACTGGCACCCGTTGCTAAATACCTACAAAAAAGATAATAGATTACTCTTTACATTTACTGGCTATTTTTTTTTAAGTAAAGATTGTTCAAAATCGGTGCAAAAAATTGAGAACAAGTTTTTGTAGAGACCTGAGGTTACAGAAAAACACAAAATCCGGGCAAGCTGCAAACAAACGTAAAAAATACGTTTTCTTTGATAAATTACTGTTTCTACAGCCTACACTTGATCCAAGAGAGACATTAACAAATGTTGAAATCTATGATGAATCTGAAAACGCAGAAGAAGGTACAGCCCGGACGCCTACACAACAAGATGATGTTCCTAGTCTAAGTGACCTCTCAACAAATTTTGCACAACAACTCGATATTACTTCCACTATGGATTGCCAGAACAGCAAAACCAAAAGAAAAGTGCAAGAAAAGTTGCGAAGAATCGTTGTTAGAAATTCTAAGCAAAAAGAAAGAAGAGAGCATGGCACTTCGGAATAATGTGGACCCAGTTACCAGGATGGTGATTATTGTATGGAATAAGTGTTGATGGAAGGTGAGGTGAATGAGCAAAAAGAATTATGGCTTTGAGAAGAGACTGAAGGAAGACCTATACTGTCTGATAACATTTTGTATTATCTTTAGTACCAATGCTCAAATCTATATCTTTCGATTCAAAGATCGACGCACAAATTGGAATTTTGATTGTTATCAGACAGTATAGGTCTTCAGTCTCTTCTCAAAGCCATAATTCTTTTGCTCATTCACCTCACCTTCCATCAACATCTATTTCATATAGTAAACACCACCCTACTTCTAGTACCGTATATGCTTCTTCACCTGCCAACTACTCTCAGCAGATAAACTTCTCATCAGCACTTTATCCTCTGGCATCTTCTCCAACTATACATTCTCAAGATGCACTGTCGCCCAACAACGAATCAAATGAGTCAGTAAGGTCTTATTTATCAAATTACACAACTGCTGAGTTATAAAAATTGTATATTAAACAAATTAAAGAATATAATATATCTATCTATATCTTTTAATTTAACGTACCTTAATGTGCTTTCAATGCAATTAAAGGTTCTATTAGCTTGAGTAAGTCATCAAAACTCTTTATAGACATTCGGAAATAATTTAAAAATTTAATATTATGTTGACGAAGTTCGTTATACACAGTATAAAATTTCCTTTTTAATAATCTTTCACTCAGTATGGGATGTACCGTTTTTTACGTTTCATTTTTTTACGACGGATTTAAAGAGCACAGATTACTGCCACATCTTCGAAATTCATCACGATACTAGCGTTTACAATGACAATTAGAACTAATGAGCACACCTTAGGTAACATCAAGTGATACTACGTGACAATGACATAATGTCACGGAAACAAAAACCTCTACGCAGTTCAAAATTAAACGGTGTTCACATTTACCACTAAAAATATTGTAAAAGTGGTGTGAAAATTTACACATTTTGGTGTAAAATCAAACACCATCCAATATTGTAAAAAGTACACTTATTTATTGAGTAAATCTTACCATTTTTTGGATTAGAAATGATCTTAAATACTTCATTTTCGTATATTATACACCATCTGTAGTGTGATTTTACGTTTCTGCGAATGCGTCAAATATCTGAGGCATAGTAATCAGCAATCAGTAACAGTTGATGATCTTGTAATACACAAAACCGTGTCTTGACTTAGTGCATTTGGTAGATATTTTATATATTATCTTCAGCAGCGGTTTATGTGCTGTGAGCTGTAGAACACAAAGAAAAACCGAAAATGAGAATTGCAATTGGATTAAAATCTATTACGGAAAATGAATTACTTAAATATACCAAGTTATGTCATTCTACAGCTTTTTAGTTCAAATGACAATGTACTCCAAATAGTGTACAGTGTACAATTAATTGAGATGTGAAATGTGGCATTTACATTTAATAAAATACATGACATTTTCACATTTTTGTAGTTTATTTAAAATTAATGTGTTTTCCATCCCTTAAGAATATAACCCTTTAGAAAGTTTGTGTTTTCATTTTCAACAATTATAAGGTGTATAAATTAATCAAAAATAAAGTATAATTTTACAATTCATAGGTATAAACATTTTACACATAAATAATTTTACACCGTACCATTGGTGTCTAGTATTGTGTGTCCCTATATGTACGCCGTGTAGTGTCAATTTGGTGTGAAATTTTACACCGTATTTGCAACTGTGTAGTCAGAGCTTAGCCTTAGAGAAAAATTTACTGAGGAAAGGGGTGACGGTTATCCTTCAGAGAGGTCATATTCCTTTAGATATCAACTAAGTTTCAACTAAAAGTGTCATAATATGTATTGATAAACAATGTAGAATTAAAACAATAAGTAAAACAATAGCCGACAAGTTCATATATGTTTTAATTGGTTCATTGGTTCATATATTCCATAAATCGAAAATTATTCCTTACGGATGAAAATAAAATAATGAATTAGAGAAATATTTACACTTATAATTGAGGAACAGGGTGACGGTCATCCTTCATAAAGGTCACATTGATCACTTTTCACCTCGCTATTTATATATTTCTCTATTCTTCTTCTCAGGATATTCAAGGTCAGAAAAAATTTGTGCCTACTCCAATTCTCTTGTACTCAAGACATCCTTGGAGTTCTTTGGACTTATTGTTAGAGATTTGCCCTTTAGAAATGCATTAAATAAATAATATATACGAATTCATCCTAAGAAAAGTTATTGTATTATCCATGTGGCACAACAATATTAAAAGTACATGTGTTGTCTTGCTGTTTTTTTAAATTAAGCAACAAAGACATTTTTATTAAGTAATAAAATTTTTTTACGACCGCACTAAAGTATCGGATGGCTTATTAAAAAAGACATATAAAATAATACTCCTGTAGGGGCCATGTGATTCAATTCAATCGACATATATTTTTGACTAATTAAATGCTAACTATTAAAACTGGCATCACATATTAACTTTCAGGCATTCGAAGAATAAGAATGACATATTGTAATGGACCTAATGGTTTTTGATAACATTCCAAGAAGAAAGAAATATCACGTTGCATTTTAATGAAATATGTGGTCACCGTATTTATACCTACAATAATATAATATTCTAGCGGATTTCTAAGAACTTAAATAATTTAATTTCCTCGTTAAAAGATTACACAAAAATGACAATACAATATATCATTTCTTCGGAATTTACTGTAAAGGCCATAAAACCTTGTCGAACCTGAAAATATATAAACAGTACTGTACAGGGTTATTCATTATAAATTACCCACCCTTATCATCGTTATTATTGCCTATAGAAAAAAAGTTTTAAACAAAAGTTGTGTGGTTATGACTGATTTTGTTAAAATGTTATCAAAAGTACAGTAGCGTGTAGATTTCAGGGGATACAAAAAGACAATATATTTTTTTAAATAGAATACCCATATATTATTAAATTTTTGGAATGATTCTTTGTTCCTGATTTCAAAAATATACCATATATTACCCTACCCTACTGTATACCGGTTTTGAGTTATTAAATGTCGAATATCTTAGTTAAACTAGTTGCTGTAAATATGGAATGGAAAAATTAACATTATTGAAGTGAAAATGACAACTATTATGTTTGATAAGGGAAATTTCTTTAATGAAATCAAAATGGTTTACAGTGAAGAAGAAAAAGTCCAAATATTTACTTTTTATATACAAAATGACAAAAATAAACGTGCAGCAAAAAGAGCATATCGGGTCTTGTAACCAAATCGTCCAACACCATCAGAAAATACGTTCAAAATCATTTATCGAAAGGTGAATAATACCTCCAGTTTTAGTAGAAAAAAGCGTGTAGTTCAAGCAAACCAGAAAGAACAGCTAGACATACTGCTTCATTTCGAAAGTAAGCCCATCCATATTTATTCGCGATAGACTTTTTTTGAAACATTGTATTATTTTTTAAAAAATTCTGAATGTAGTAGTATAAATAATGCAGTCGATCAATTAGGTAAAACTTATTTCAAAATCCGACGTACGTTAAAAAATAACAACTACAGACCATATAAAATTTTACCTGTAAGTTTTAACAGAGGCTCATAAAAAGAAAAGGCTTGACTTTTACCGCCAGATGAATCAAAAGTTGGATGAAGATCCCGATTTTTTTACTAAAATATTATGGACTGATGAATCATCCTTTTTTATGGCAGTTGTTTTTAATAGGAAAAATCGAAGGTTGTGGGAAAATAAGCACAACAGAAAAAGATTGGTAAAACAAATAAAAAAAATCAGGAAGAAAAACTGTAAGCGTTTGGTGTGGAATTTTCAGGAACAAAATTGTTGAGACTATATTTTATGATTATACTTTAACTGGAGTTATCTATCTGGAAATAATTATCCCAGAAGCATAAAATATTCTTTTGCAGTATTTTCCGGAAGCCGAACTTGATATGGTTTGGATGCAGGATGGGGCAACTCCGCATAGTGTCCTATCCGTTCGAGATCATTTGAATAATGTATTCAAAATATGGATAGGGAATAATGGATCTATTAAATGGCCACCTAACAGTCCGGATTTGACCCCTATGGATTAATTTTTTTGGAGATTTCTAAAACACGTCAATAATAATAATAATAATAGTCAAGTCATAAAAACAAGATTCGACTTGAAATAAACAATCTGAATGTAAATAATGAAGCCATTTTCGGTGCCATTGTAAATATAAGAACACGTTATCAATTATGCATTGACAGTAATGGTGGATACATCGAACATCTTTTATGAGATCATTTATTTACATTTAAATTTCCTAAATAAATCTTTGCGTTGTCTATTTTGTACAAATATTTGTTTTTTTTTCATCCTCACTGTAAACCATTTTGATTATTTCATTAAAGAAATGTCACTTATCAAACATAAGAGTTGTCATTTTCATAGCTCACTTCAATAATGTTAACTTTTCTATATTTACAGTAACTAGTTTAACTAAGATATTCGACGTTTAATAACTCAAAAACGGTATATCGTAGACATAACAAATGGTATATTATTGAAATCAGGAACAAAGGATCATTCCAAAAATTTAATAATATACTGGGTATCCCATTTTAAAAAAATATTGTTTTTTTGTATCCCCTGAAATCTGCACGCTACTGTACTTTTGATAGCATTTTAACAAAATTCAGTCGTAACCACACAACTTCTGTTTAAATTTTTTTTCTATAGGCAATAATAACAATGATAAGGGGTGGGTAATTTATAATGAATAACCCTGTACATTCCTTCGACCATTTATGACTAGACCAATCTTACCATATACATCATCATGGCAGTAATTGAAGTCAACAACAGCGGGCCGAAGAAAAGAAGGTTCCCACGGCAACATTGACGTACACTTTAAGAGGGGTAAAATTTCAATGAAAAAAAAATAAATCGGCAAAATTATTTATTTTCAGTATTAATTACAGAATGTTTCTTAGAGACATAATTAAGTAGCTTTTAATTTATGAGAAAACAAATTTCAATACGTCGATTAGTGTGCAAATTTTTTAATCCTTATAAACTACCGACATCTAATCATAAAAAAATTCTTTTCTAGAATAAATAAATTAGTTATTTGGGTATGGACGTAAGTATCCTGTGAAATTTAATATGATAACAATAAACCATCTGTAGTTTCCTATATTTTACACTGCCATTCTTATCTGAATGGGCCAGTATGAAAGTTGTAGATAGACAACAAATTAAACAACAAATACACTTTTATCGCAGAAACTATTACAACAAAAACTTCGTTTTTGTATTGTAACTGGAGGAAATCATTTTTTAAATGTAAAATTTTTATTTTCCAAGTAATTTTTTTTAACTCAATATTGTTTTGGTTTTAATACTGTTAGTATGGATATTATTATTTGATCAAATATATTTTTGCATGTTGCAAGAGAAGTACTTAGTTGTCTTAATAGTTTCTGCGATAAAGATGTATATGAAGCGTTGTTTAATTTGTTGTCTACCTAAAACTTTTACACTAGCACATTAAGATTACAATTACAGTGTAAAATATAGGAAACTATATGTAGTTTATCATTATCATATTAGATTTGAAATGATGCTTATGTCATATCAAAATAATTCATTTATTTTTTCTAGAAATAATACGAAGCAAATAATATGTCAGGTTTTATAAACTATTTTATATAGCAAAACGCTATTGGATTTAAAACAATAATTATTTTTAGCAATATGTAATGTATTTTACTTTATATATTCTAGAAATATAAGAGTATTAACAGTTTCATATATATGCCTGATTGAACCTGGTTTTCGAAACAAAGAAAAAAAATTGTAATAGATCTTGGAAGTTATTGATTGATGTGAAATCGATATACAAAGGTAAATGATGTTTTTTAACTACACATTTACATTTTTTTGTCGGTTTTGATAGAAATTAAACAATATTTATATATTTGACAAGATTTGGAAAAACTATTCATCGCGTACATTTGAAATTATTTTTGACTAACGTTTTTTTTGGGGCTCTATAGCAGGGTCGTGCGGTGAGTTTTGATACAGGGGAAGCAGTTTGTGATATAGAGTGATGGGTAGCGCGAGGCCCCGAGCGAAGCGAGGCAAAAATTATTTTAAGAAAAGGGACGTGGCTTCCGTATACTCATTTTAAAACAAATGTCGAAAGCTGCAAAGTTATGATATCTAGAAAAGAGTACACTTGTAGGACCGCCACTCCTCAATAAACATAAAACATAAAAAACACCACAAAAATTAGACAACCCCCGATTCCAAAGCCGAAGCTGCACGGGCGAGGGTTACACTTATGAAAAAAAACGCAGACACACAACCATATCTACCGACATTGCCAGCGCCGGTGGCGAGGATTGAACCCGCAGCGAAATAGAGAGTTTGTTAAGTAGTTAACATGCACATACCTACCTATTTACAATGTAGTTTAATCCGCCTCTCCTTTTTTGCGATGTCGGAAATAACTTCGTCGTAAAAGTTTGAATTTTTGGACATCTTCACAAAGTCACTTTCTATTGTTAACAGGGACAATTTTGAAAGCCGCTCTTCACTGGTTAAATTTCTTGAAAAAGTTTTTATTCTCGTGTCCGTTTTGATGATTTTGAAAAAAAGGCAGCCATTCCACTAATACTTGAAAAAAACACTTTGCACTCTTTAAGACACGCTGCAGATTGAGCTAGAACTAAATTTAATCGATGCGCAAAACAATGTACAAATATTGAATTCTGAAAAGTCTCTTTTACTTTGGCCTGCAGGCCCCCCAATTCACCAGTCATTACAGCGGCCCCATCATAACTTTGGGCGATAAGTTTGGCACCACACTGTAGATCATGGACTATCTGACAAACTATAGTATATAAAGCTGCGGCCGTTCATGGCGTTGCTACGTCTAAAAATCCTAAAAAGCGCTCTTGGAATTTCCCATTTGGATTTATGTAGCATACTACGATTGACAACTCACTAATATTCGTAATATCGGTTGTTTCATCTAACATAACTGCAACAAAAGGAGCTATATCAATAAGTCCTTTTAACACTTTCTTTCAACTGCTGATCTAATGAATGCTCAATTCGTGATTTTCCAAATGTTTATTCTTTTAGCACCGCTCCCAAATGAGTTTCACACTTACCATGCCTTTTTGTCACTTTGTGAATGTTGTTTAAATCTGAAAAGCCATTTTTATTCCAAACACCTTTTTCATTTGTGAACAGTACACATGGCCAACAAAACAATTTACACAAATTTTCACAACCCCTTAACCACTGATTAGCACTGTACACTTCAATATTAAAGTACCTATAGCATGATTTAACTTTCGTTTTTAAGAATTTTAAATCAGGTGTTGGTTTCCCATTTCTAATAATATCCAGTTTATCTTGAAACGAATATGTTGAAAATCCCCTTTTCAACAAATTGCACACCACACAAACGCAAATAATATTTTCCACAGTGCTAGAACCAGCTTCCAAATTTAATAAGTAATTCCAAATCTGCGTACACGCGCACTAATATTCAACGTTTTAAAAATCACTTGTCGCCGCACCACAGGTTTAGAAACACCAAAAAAGTTTTTACAAATATAGCACAAAAGCTGAGAATAATACTAGGAAGATTAATATTAAGTATAATATTAAAATCGATATTAAAATCGAGATTAAAATCTATAAAATAAAACGTATTACGATGCTATACAGCTCAGATATCAAGATTATGAAGTCGGGATGGGATGCATTTCAATAAGTTACCTACTTACCAGAGACAGTTGTCTCTGCTTACATATATCGAAGTTGCGCGAGTTCGTGTTGGCTCGATTAATCGAGTTCGTCATCGTTACGGTTTTATCGTGCAACATTATCTCAGCTGCATAAAAGCAGGGCTGTATCTATTGAAATTGGGTAAAAGTAAATTTTAATGATTAATATATGTGATAAATAATAATTAGGTTCTATTTATGTGTTTTTTTTAATAATCCCAGGGGAAGCACTGCTTCCCTTGCTTCCATGGACCGACCGCCACTGCTCTATAGTATAACTCCGTTCTTCAGTTAGATATTCTTTTGCCGTCGCTGTAGTCGAACCTGAAATGTCTGCAATACTTTGTACATTTGGAGAGGCGGTTAATGTTGCTGAAAAGGAAAAACTGAATTCATTAGGAGGGTCTTTCAAACTTCTGTAATTACCAATTAACATTAAATTAACGATTTTCTTCCTAAATTCTATATTTAATTACAATTTATAACATACCAATAATCTGCATTATGATTATTTATTTTCATTAAATCTAATAACAGGTAACAGACGGATCCTTGAAACATGTTTCGTCATTTACACAAAATTTTGTTATAAATGCTCTTCTTTTAGGAATGCATCAAACTAAAGAATGAGAGTTTGTCAAAACTAGAATATCTAAAAAGGCCTTACGAGTAAGTTACCGCAAATTTACATAACCCGGGCCTCTGAAATCTTTATGAAAATCCATTAAAAGATTGCAAGCGCTGGATCAAAAATGTTCTTTGGTGACCACAAGTATATATATTTTTTATATATGTTACAAATTCAAACCTCGTGTTTAAAGTTTAAATACTCAAGTATGCAAGTTTCAGTTTGTTAGAACTTGCATTATTCGTATCCATATGTAAGGTATATAGCACAGTATACTTATTCATTTGAAACAAAACCTTTTGTTAATGATCTACTGAGCTTCGGTTTTTTGTAAAATGCCACCAAAAAAGCAAAATGTAAAATAGATCTGCAAACCCAGCACTAGAACATAGTATATTGAAATGAATGTCCAAATTTGTAGCTCCCCTCAGCAGCAACAGAGAAAATCAAAATACCTGAAAGAAAAAGGTGTTCACCGTGTCTTTCAAATATATGTAGAGCGTAAAAGTAAAATGATCTGCGAAAATTACAAAAATAACATTTGTAGCATGCATTGTATTACATGTTACACTAAACAATAGTAAGTAATATTATGAGTATTATTTTGATGTTTGTATTGTGATTTATTTGATATAAAAGTTATTTTGAAAAGCAATTGAATAGTTCGGGCCTCCTAGGCCCCGACTATGTATGTAAATCTGTGTATCTCATACGTTATGCATCCTAGAGTTAAATGATTTACTAAATTATGTATTATGCTAAATCAATTATTCATTTAATTAAATATTGTTTATATACAATTTTAAACTTGAAAAAAATTACCTTTGTCATTTTACTATTCAGTTAAATATTATCTAAATTAAAAAGTTGTACTTACTTTTCCTCAGAAAGTGTTGGAAAGTAAATGTGATCAATTGTTTTTGATGAAGGTTGGTCCTGAATATAATCAGTTTTAATAGGATTCGAGTTTTCAAAACTAAAAATTAACTATTGATACACAACTATCCATATTAAATAAACATATCTTAATAAATACCTCATAGATTTTGAAGTACTGAGTATTGAAGGGACGGTATGACTTTTCAGGTACTATACACCATTGGTTTAATGAAATCACTAGACGTAAAGTGGTCTGAACATCACTGCATACTCAATATCAAAGTATAAAGGTATATAAAATCTTCCGTGTCCGTTTTAGTGATGGGACTCGAGTGACTTTTTTTCACTCGAATAACTCGGTAGGTTTCCGAATTTACTCGAGTTGAAACTCGAGTCGAGTTGAAACTCGAGTCGAGTTGAAACTCGGTTTCATTGTTATAAAACTCGAGTCAAAAGTTAGGTCGAGTAAAACTCAAAAAATCGACTCGACTTTTGACTCGATTCGCTTTTTGACTCGAGTAGATTTTTGATTCGAGTCGCTTTTTGACTCGAGTAGCTTTTTGACTCGAGTCGCCTTTAGACTCGAGTCGCTTTTTGACTCGAGTCAAGTTTCTTTAATTTAATTGTTTATGGTTTTATTAATATTTTTAAATATTCTTTAGTGCCAGTGTGATTTGTTTATATAATATAAATATGAAAGATTATTTACATGAACGCACTGAAGGCACTAATCTTGTAAAAGTAATAAAGATGAAAACATGTAACCATTAATGAAATCACTAATCAGTTACTATATCATCGGGTCATCCAGGTTTGTTGTTTCATGTTTGTAGGTCAGATTGTATAATTATTAATTAAAAGGTTTGGTCGTAGAGCAGTTTCCAACCGTTTGAAACTATCAGAAGCATGCGCACATTGCTGTAGAGATGCGCTTGTTCAATCAGAACGTTTGTTATTGCAGAGCTCTCGTAATACTCGCATCTCTATAGTCAGAAAACTATCACAAATCGCCTCTACATACAAACCTATAATTGTTACATACAACGTTATTACGACGTATTAGAAAATTAGAAATTAGAACTTAAAATTCTTTAAAATCAAGACTCACACGACTGCAGCAATCAAACTGGCACATTCATGTTCATAAAGATTTGTTTTTCGATTCAATTAGTTCGAAATAAATAAAAAACCGTAATTGGTGTGTATTAAATATTAAATACTGTATTTATTTAATATTTTGTGCTAAACAAGAGTTTAATTTAATGTTAATTTAATATAAAAAAAATATGTTGGTTTTCTTTAAATGTCATTTTATATACAATGTTAATTAAATATTTAATTTTGTATTTGAAATGTGTTGATTTGCCGGAAAAATAATATTTGACCTGGGTCCATTTATTATTTTGTATTTCAATTATTATGATTTATGTTTATCCTTTCGATTTTTCAAACTTATGTTGGAATTAGATGGTAGTGTTTTAAATGCTGAAAGATTACCAAAAGAAAAAACCTAAATACACTTCAAAAACTTACCGTTTAGCAAACCACTGAATCATCTCCAACTACTTACCCTATAGTTCGCCTCGAGTTTGATTTCGACTCTGCCCTGACTCTAGACTCCAGTCAAACTCAACTCGATTTAAAACTTAAATCATATTAACTCACTGATTCGAGTAGCAATAACTCGACTCGAGTAACAACTTTACTCGAATTGCAACTCGACTCGATTTAAAACTTGAATCATAGTAACTCACTGATTCGAATATCAATAAATCGACTCGAGTAACAACTTTACTCGAATTGCAACTCGATTCGAGTTAAAATTTGATTCGAGTAGCAATAATCGGAGTCGAGTAACAACTTTACTCGAATTGCAATTCGACTCGAGTTAAAACTTGATTGGAGTAGCAATAACTCGACTCGAGTAACAACTTTACTCGAATTGAACAGCCATATGACTCGAGTCACTCGAATCGGATTTTGACTCGAGGCACTCGAGTATTTTCACACTCGAGTCCCATCACTAGTCCGTTTTACACTTTCGTAATGTTTCCTCTAATAGAGACACTTTTCTTAATTTCCAGTTATTGAAATTATCGGCCGATAATTGAGGCAAATTTTGATATGTGACACTCGTACTAAAGCCACCTATCGCTACTTTTCACTTCTGCTTGTGGTTCTAATTATTCACGTTCTTTACGTTTACTTCAAAGTTCTTCAAAGCAACTCTCTGGGAACATGTTCTTTTAAATTATTAATTTGGAGAGTCAAGGTAGAAGTTTTTCAATTATTTACAAAATACATTTTTTAGAAAAATGTTTTTTACAACTTACAACCTGGCATATTTATTTATTATTTCTAGCATTTCTATTATTTCTAGAGCAAAATTAAACATAAACTATCTCTTGGGTAAGATCCTTATTAACAGAAAAATTTTACAGGTGGCACAAAACTTATTATGGGTACTGGTTTCGGGAAAACTTGAGATCCATAGTAGCATTTCATCTCAAAGCCGATAAACTAGGGCTACAGTAATAGTTATTTCCATTTCTGTTTAATTTTGTATAGCAGTAAAAATTAAAAAATAAAGGCCAAAACAGATAAAACTGTAGTAATTTTCGTTCAAACTAAATTCAAGACCATTCTAAATTTATCAGTGGATTCCCAGTATTAAAGAAAATATGTTTCTTCAATAGGGAACTTGCGTATAATTTTAAAAATAATAATACTAAAAAACATATCGTAACGTTGTAATAAAACGTGTACTTCACAAAAAAATAAGTTTTCTAATTCCACGCGATCAGTATAAAGGATCTAAACAGCGATAAAATTGAAGTGGCCCGAAACGAGCTACTATTGACTGTGACGTCACACCATACCATATTCGGTAGTCGTCGCGCCGGGAAGCAATACAATCAGATGTTTACCGGTGTTATAAGACTGTGGTTGATTTGTTAGTGACTGTTCTGATATAAATATATAATTGTGTTTTATAGTACCGCTTATTGTAGTTGTACAGATATTTTAAAATGACTGATCAAGGTTTTTCAAAGGGCCAATCTGATAATTTGCCTAAAGTGGATATGTTTATGGTGGCATCTTTTATACAAAATAGTGAAAGTTTTTCCCTTGGAGAGATCCGCGGGGTCAAGGCAGAGAAGTATGTATTTTTTTAGCTTTTAGTAATAATTTATAAACATAAAATAGTTATGACTTGATCACGGAATAAAAAGAAATAACTACAAAATGCTTAGTCGCAACTAAGCATTTTTAGCAGACTTAGTCTTATATTTGAAAGAATTTAGGGTAATTCTTTACAACAGCCACTTCTATATTTTTCGTGTTTTTTTTTGTACACACGCGTAAAGTGTCTCTATAGAAGACATTTGCTGCAAAGGAAATGTTGCGCAAATGTATAATTACTTATCGTAGGTATTTTCGTACTATGTTTTGGGGCAAGGGAAATAAGTGATTGTGTCGTGTTATCATTCACATAATAGATAAATGTAAGATTTGAATAGAATAAATTAAAGAACAAGGGAAAGGTATTTGCAATATACTATATATACTAGAGGTAAACATTTTATTCTTCGCAGACAGTAGTGTTATTGAACTTTTATATAATTGTTGCACATTCTGTAGGATACTCTTCGCAGTTTTTTTAAAAGAATCTTGTGTTTGTCTTATAAACTTCATTCTTACAATACCTAATGTATTGACTACATATTTAATTTTCTCTCCCGATGGTGCCGACTGTATTGGCGAAACGCGTGGCAGTATATTTTATAGTATAAACTAAGATTCATTCTTACAATACCTAATATATTGATCACATATTTAATTTTCAATTTTTTTTTCATCTCCCGATGATGCCGACTGCGTAGGCGAAATTTGTGGTAGTATATTTTACTGCATTTTGGTGTCTTTAGAAAATTACTTCAATTTTAGTAGCACATTGAAAATTGCAACCCTCTGTAGATTCATATTTTTAAATAAAATGTCCTATAACTTTTTTATTTACTATTTGATTTTTTTCAAAAACAATGGATTTCTTCCTCTAGCTAACACTAACTTATAGCCCAAATTTCAATTCGAACGGACTTTTTTTCTTTAGTTATCGTGCTTACAAGAAACGTGACGGACAGACAGACGGACGGACAGATGAACAGACGGACATTTTGAAAGTTGTTCAGAATTCGATGACGAACGAAATGATTTTTTTCTCTGCGAGCGATATTAACGATTTTAGAAATGTCCCGATCAAATGCAATATACTCTTCGTAATCGTATTTGCGAAGAGTATAATAATAAATAGCTGTTTACTTTCGCACCAGGAAATTACCTTTACTTAGTATCACTAAATTACATTCTATCTACTAATCTTATTTTCTAACATTGTATACACATTCTTTCTTTAATCCTACCCTAATTAAAATTCAATAATTCGGAATTCGGAATATTTTATTGCCCGCCTGCGAAAAACTAGTAGATAGACATATAGTATTTAATAATGTACTTACATTAAAATGATCTTCACACACATGTAGAGACCTACTGCTCTGTGAAATGTCTTTTTTCATTTCTTCTACACGCTTTTAGCCATTTTGATCGACGAATCTTATCTTCTGGCAACATTATAAATACTTTATCTGGCACTTTCATTGTAGTATTCTTACACAACGGTACAATGCAATATTTAAAATAAGGAGTTTTTGTTTCCATTTTAAGTACCTATACACTTAAAATTTATGGCGATGCTGGTATTTTTACGGCTGAAATCAAGCAGTCGAGTGCTGGGATCTCCGTCGTGGTATGGTGTGATGTCACGACTACTCCCGCGCTTTTGAACCTGTTTGAAACGGTTCGCTCGCGCGCGAAACTTTAATAATTTATAACAAATTTATTATTGGGAATTAAGGCGTCATATTTTGCATATCTTATTTTTTAGTATTGTAGAACATTTTTATGAAGTAAAAAAAATGTGCAAGTTCCCTATTACGATAGCAACCGAAAATATGTGGTTTATAAAAAACTGTATAAAAGGATAGGCTTGTCAAAATTAATGAAAACGTATGTTGTTGTCTATTTCAGATTAACCTATTATACTCTCAGCTTTCATTTTGTCAAAATTTGTTCAGTTTTTTTTAATCCATAGCCCCACGAACTGTTTAAAAGTAAGCGCATAAAACCTTAAGCAACTTATTGTAAAATATAATGAAATGTCAACCATTGTATAAAATTTTAAAGATAATGAGACACAAATATTTGACCTTAAATTAATTTTTGAAGGAAACTAATTAATAATACAAAGAGCAGAGATTAAATCTATCCGCCTTAATAATTTTCATCGTTACTTTGATGTATTTTATAGCAAGAAATATTTAGCCAGGCAACAATCAGCCTTTCATTTTTTAGACAAAAAAAACCTATAAAAGTGATATTGCATCCATTAAATGCAGATGTCTAAACAATTTCGCATCATAAAGTTTAAAAGAAAACATTACCAGCGATAAACAAACATTAATGGTATTACCATTAGACGGAAAACGCATCGACTTCTATCATCCTTTTATGTGCTGTACACGTTAATATAATTTAATAATGATAATTTTTAAAAAAATCTTTGAGACAAACAATTTTTTTCATTAAAATTAGCAACGATTTCAAATCATTTAGGTTCAAGTAGCGTACAAAATTGGCTCAAATTGGTTATTACATCATCCGCTATAATACATATTTCATTAATAATGACATAGAATCCATCTTAAATGTTTATGTTTTATGTTTAGGACTGTCTGGTATGAATTAAATTTATGATACTTTTATCGCCATAAATTTATTAATAATAGAAAAAAATAGTTTGTATCTAGAGATTCACTGCCTCTGAATATTTTCCGTAGTTTGTCGAGTTGTTATAGCGGGCATTACATTTATGAGTAACTCCTATTCGAGTACTACTTGACAATTATATCGTGGCAGTGAGATAAAGATGTGCAAAGGGCCAGGGTAGTTTAGAGTGGGTGCCGTCATTCGCATAACGTTTCTATTAGTGTTGACATCAGTACACTCTTGCAAAAAGTAACTTTTAGAAAATTGTAGTATTTTGTAGTTCAGTGTGTTGTGAAGTATTGTGCTGCAATAATTGTTAGTATTTGTCAAGGATTAGATAATACGCAAACAAAATCGTACATGACACAATTATCTTACTTTGTAGTTATTTTGATGAGTTTGGTAACATCCAAAGTTAATACGAAGAGAGCTAAAAGTATTGGTGAATGGAACACTAACAGACACATGTATTTTTAACTAGCGATCACAAGAGTAGGGATGTACCGAAGCGAGTTTTTGACCGAATAGCCGAATACCGAATATTCGGTTTGCAATTTGGCCGAAGCTTCTGCCGAAGCATATATATTATAGCTCAGTATGTCCTTGGATTGCTGTTTAAATTAAAAATTTTATTAGTTTCTTGAGAAAAGTTATTCACAAAAGTTTTTAAATTGTGATATACGAGTGTTCAAATATTTAAATAAAGAAATCTTACATCATATTTTTTTATTTAGTGCACTTCTTTTTAACAAACACAAATAATTGTTCTGAATTCTTAAAATAAAATAAACACAAACATAACATTTTAAATAAAATTTGTACTCTTAAAAGTCTTAAATTAAAATATAATAGATTTTAATATCCAAAGTTTCATGGGAGTTAATCTGTTTCTGGATTCTTCATATACTTTTTGTAGCTAGTGGAAATTAAATGAAACCGCGCAAATTGGTAACATGACGCGACGCAGCGCGACTCATGTCTACGTGCAGTTGTGTGGCGTAGTGTTTGGGACGCAGTTTCTCGTTTCGTATGAACAGGTGTTTATATTGTGAAAGTTGTGCTTAAATTTAAATAATATACCATCATAATGACAGAACAGAAGCTAATAGAGGCAGTCAGGGGACACAGGGAGCTTTATGACACAAAACATCCAAACTATATGAAAGCCAAATTAAATACTAGGATTTGGTGTTAAATTGCAAAGAAGTTAATGTTTAAAGACGGTAAGTAACCATATTTTTATATTTAAAAGAGTAACTGACTTGAAGACAATATTTTTACGATATTTCTAAAGGAACATACATACAAGTTTCATTAAAAGAATGTGGAAATTAAATGTAACGTTTGTTTTATCAATTTTATACCTATTTATATTTAATTGCTCTGAACATAACTAAAAGAATACTTGTTGCTGTATATTCGTAAAGAATATAGGTACCTAGTGTTAGTAATTTGCAAACATAACGGTTTGGTGTTGCCAGGGAACTGTTCCCCAATTGTTAAAATATTCAGTAAATTTGTCCCTCACTCTAAAGGCATTTTCTGAATTCCTCGCCTGGTTACCACGTAGTGGAACTGACTTTGTGGCAATTGCTCAATATCATCTAACTCCCCATTAAATGCTGATGCTGTCGACCATAAGGAATTGGACAGCACGCAAGCTGCCTTTACAATATCTCTCACCGTGTCAACTTTACATCAAGCCGGGGAAGTTTCAAAAGCAAATTTTATTTCTGGATGCCTTTATGTCAACTGGACTGTGTGAAGGAAATATTGTTGACGGCAGCGATGACGATTCACAACTTTTTTCAGAAATGATAACAACTGAGAACTTGTAAACTAATGATGGAATCGTACCTGAAAAGGAAGGATCCTCACAATTGGGTCCTGCTAAAGATGCTTCTCAAATTTTTAAAGAAAGTAATGAAGTTGAGCACTCGCCCTGCGTTACTAAAAATGGGATCAATGATAGGGGGAGCATCAAACGTCCAGCAGTTTCACCTTTAGGTACTAATTCCATGCAAGTTACGCACAAGAAAAAGAAAAGCAATAAAAACGATTTATGTGATACGCTAAGCAATATATGTAACAGCGGGAAGAGAGGGCACGACAATGAGCGGAAGATAGAAACAAATTATTGGCAACTTAGATGACCCTCTTTATAACTTCTTTATTTTCATGTATCAGCTTACTAAAAAGATGCCACCCAATTATCAACATGGGGTCAAAGCTCAACTTTTCAATGCAATATCCGAAGCAGAACATCCCATCTTCTGCATTCTCCTCTTCCACGATTCTTCATATGGCATTGCACCTCTTCCTTCTTATGCACCTTCACCCCATTATCAGCCTCTGACACCAGTCCACCATATGGAAGAGCAGCTAGAAAACAAGCAACTCAATCAAACTACACCCAGAAATCCGCTGATCAATTGTATTAACCAATTTGAATACCTTTCTCTATTTCCTATGCAATGTATTTATGGTTAGTCAACAAAGATATGTTTATACAATTTTAGCATTTATTTACCTCAAGAACACTGCATGTTTTTCTTCAATACCGATCGGCTTTTGAGCATTACATCCATCTGAATCAATAGAAGGTTGATCATCTCATGTAGTTCATTGAATTGACTTCGATTCATGCGGAAGTAATTGGTAAAAACACTATCAGGAAACTCGGATGTCATTTTAAATTGTCCATGGCTATTTCTTTTCTATAAATAAAAATTATTGGGTGATTTAAATTTTGTGCCCATCAATGAATGGAGCAATGCCATTTCTTTCTCAGCATCACTATCTGACATTGACTCTGAACTTAAGAAATCTAAATAAATATATTTTCTTATGAAATCGCTCATCTTTGATAACCACGTCGACCGTCGAGAGATTTCTAAACACCGTGCTACGCGTGGGACATTTTCGCGTCATAACGCTCGTGTCAGGTAGCTTCACACGCGTCGTACGCGTCTCAATTTGCGCCTTGCTTAAAAGTATTTTATATAAAGTCTTTAATCTGATCTTCGAGTTTTTGTGGGGTTATAGGTCGAATGGGAAAATCAACCCCACAAAGACTCAAAGATCGGAATTTAAAAAAGAAGGTCACTACACTCCCGTATTATTTAAATATTTATGGTATTTAGGATGAATCATTTGTTTTCGTTTTTCGGTATTACTCAGAGAAAAATTTTAACAGCGATTTATAGATTTAAATTGAATACCTAGTGAAAACGCAGCCTATTTTCACACTGTTTACATATCAACGCGTTATCCACATATGCGTTATATAAATGCTATGCATTTAGAGTGTATTTATTTATTTTCAACATAGGGCAGTGGGTGTAAACGCGCGGTCCGCCTATATCTATGCATTTATATTTCTATTGGGCTCGCGAAATAACAAGCATTTCCTCCTCAAGATGACGGTCAGTAAGTAAGTTTTATAAAAAAAAAAACAGATTTTCACATAGTACTTCATTTTATCATTTCATATTGTTTGGGAACGTTTCATTAGATGTTTACAATACAATAATATATCTACGTAAAAGTTGTCTCTAAAATTTATCCCTACCTCCTCATCTCTATTAATGACAAATAATGTAAGAATTGTCAGCATGACTATTTCTAAAATTAGTTCTTTTTGTAATAAGGCTGTGATTATTTTGTTGAGTATGCCAGTACCTATATCCAGGGTAAGTTCTTCGTATGCATATCAAGCTACAACTCCTAAAACAGATATTGTAAAAAAAAATACAACAGGTCAGAAAGTTTGCCAAAGGATCACTCTTCAAAATGACGGTGTCAAAAAAATACAGTGGTGTAGCGCAAACAAATTATGTGAGGATTCAGTGGTGGGCAGGCCTACATAAGCTCACCGTATAACATATTTCATAAAAATAATATAAGATATTCAACTTAGGATAATTAGAAATCTTATCAAATTTCAAATTGATATCTCGTTTATTTCAAAAGATACAGGGGGGAAAATTTTAAAAAGGTTAACTTTAATGCACGTAACTAAGCTAGATAGAGGGTATGTGAATAGGAACTTTTTTGCAAATAAGTAGTTTATTTTACGCCTGTGAAGTAATGTCCGTTAAAACTGAGGCAACCTGTATACATGTTTTCAAGTAATTCTAATAATTCCTTAAGTGACGTGAATTTTAGGATGGATACCTCTTCACACTTCGCCTGTATGACACATTCCATACTGATTATTTACTATTTTACAAAACCCACATAATAAACCTCTTCAATCATAAAAAGAATCTACACTAAAACACAAAGAATTCCAAATGATTTTCGATTTAATATGGCACCAATAGAAACACTATTTTATTCTTGACATGTCCGTATAACAATGCAGTCACAGATCATCCAGTCATATAAAACTTCTATCAAGACTTTTATACAAACACGTGTTCTGTATAACTGAATTTTTATGAGTATTAGAATCCGGATTTCATCGGGAATTAAGTTTAAAGTATACTTATAATGGCTAAAGTGTATTTAAACATAAAGTAATTTAATCCTTATTTAGTACTATGTGATACTTAACGTAAGCTTCGTAACTTTGACACAATGACATTAAAACAGAAAAATATTATAGTGTGGAAATTAAGTAACGCATAAATTCAGTAATTCCGTTGATATTAATTTTTTTGGAAAAAATCTCGGAGGAGTATATTTTAACTTCGGCAAATATTTTCAGTCTAATTTCAGTTTCTTATGTCATTTATTTTTTAAGTTATGACGTCATCGACTTTTTTTTTAAATGACAACCTATATTTTTTATTATTAATTTTGGTAGTAGATCTTATTCTGGTTCCGACCGTATAAAATTTTCAATATGTTATTATTTGAAAAAATCGAGAAAAACAGTCTTTAAAGTTCAAATAATAAAAATTCATTAAATTGGGTAAATTTATCTAGTTGATGAAATGTCACAATAGAATAAATGTTATTATTTTGCTTTTTCTAAATTAGAAAAACTATTTTATTAATAAGAATGGTACATTTGAGCGACAAACAGAGAACTGAAGTGTTAATAATGATTGGTTATGGCGACAGAGCTAGAACACATCAAGAAGTGTGTCATCTTTTTAGAGAAAAAATACCCGGATCAGCCCATAAATCAATCAACAATTAGGATTGAAAAAAAATTTCGGGAACATGGCGTTGTAAAGAATATTCCAAAAACTGGACGTCCGGCGACATTAAATGAAGATGCACAACTTGATGTGCTACTAGAAATTAAAAACAATCCACATTCAACTAGTAGAAGCATTGCTTTGAACCACAATATAAGCCACACTGCAGTTCTAAAACTTTTGAAAGTTCAAAAATTCCACTCATATAAGGTACACTTGGTTCATGAGTTGACAGAAGATGACTTTGGTCGTAGGCAAGAGTTTTGCGAACAAATGATGGAAATTTGCAACCGCGATCCAATGTTTTTCCAGCGTGTATTATTTTCGGATAAAGCAACATTTTGTTTAAATGGCCATGTCAATAGAGAGAATTGTAGATATTGGGCTAGGGACAATCCCCATTGAATGCAGGAAAGTCATACCCAATATCTTCAGAAAGTTAATGTTTGAGCAGGAATTATTGGTGACAGAATTATAGGTCCATTCTTTTTTGAAAACAATTTGACTGGAGATAGATACCTGCAATTTTTACAGTTGGAATTGATGCCTGCATTAGCTGCATTATTCCCCAATGCAAATAACACTGACCTACCAAATAATACCATTTGGTTACAACAAGATGGCACTCCGCCTCATTACGCAATTATTGTGCGACCTTACTTGGGCCAAGTTCTCCCAGCAAGATGGATAGGGAGAAGAGGTCAGATAGAATGGCCGCCTAGGTCTCCTGATCTAACGCCATTAGACTTCTTTTTATGGGGGACTTAAAAAGTAAAGTGTACAACAATCGACCCAATAATTTAGACGATCTCAGGCAAAGAATTCAAAATGAGATTAGGTTAATATCGCCTCAAACTATTCAGAATATGATAAATGAATTTTATAATCGTCTTGGGTATTGTCAAATGGTACAGGGTAGTCAATTTGAACATTTAGTGTAAATGTAATTTAACAACTGTTATTTCTGTGCTTATTTTTGTGTTTAATGATATTGTTAGATTTTTTTCTGGTTAATCAATTTAGTTTCTTTTTATACCAATGTTTGCCTCACGAAGTTATTGTTATTACTAACTTTGAATTGAGCAGATAATTAATTTCTAGTTCGATTTTTCAACTATTTCTATAATTTCAAAATAAAAACGAATGTGCCGTTGATAACTTTCCGTCAAACTTAGGCAACTAGATAAATTTTCCCAATTTAATGAATTTTTATTATTTGAACTTTAAGACTGTTTTTCTAGATTTTTTTCAAATAATAACATATTGAAAATTTTATACGGTCGGAACCAGAATAAAATCTACTACCAAAATCAGTAATAAAAAATACAGGTTGTCATTTAAAAAAAAGTCGATGAAGTCATAATTTAAAAAATAAATGACATAAAAAACTGAAATTATACTGAAAATATTTGCCGAAGCTAAAATCGCTATACCCCTTCGAGATTTTTTCCAAAAAATTAATATCAAGGGAATTACTGAATTTATGCGTTACTTAATTTCCACACTGTATATAGGGTGTTCCATTATTATGTAGTCAAACGAATACATCAAGCAGATGAGCTCAGTATAAAATGAAAACTTTTAAAAATACATATTAAAACAAACATGGATGAAAAATATATAGTTTGTGCTGTAACGCAGAAACTATAATAGATACGTAAATCAATCTTTAGAGGTTACTTTTTGTTTAGGATCGAAACAGTGTCATACTTCTCAAGAAAGTGGTCAGAGATGGTGCACATGGAACTTAAGTTACGTGTATCAATAAATATTTTTGAATTTGTTAATTTTATTAAAAATTTGACCAAAATATGATTTTCCAACCATTATTACAGAAAAATTATATACCCGTCATATTTTGATAGGATTCACTGTTTTCGCGTAAATCAACTTTATAAGTCTAAAAGCCTACAAGGCTTCTTATAGTATGATATGCCGTGTTCTTTCATTAAAAAGATTTAATTTAAATTTTTAAGAGTGCACCATTTGAAATTTCACTATTATTAATTTTAAATCTACACCCTGTCACATTAATTTAATTTGTTTATTCTTGTCAAAACAATTTCAGGTTTATCTATAGAAACCTGTTTTGTAAGAGCTAAGAGAACATAGTTTCTTTTCTGCAGATGGCATTATCTTATTAACTTTCATTCATAATGCTCCCTAATTCTTATAAAAACAAATTGGTTTGACACACTGCAACGAAATAGGGTAAGTTTCTATTTTTCTTGCTTTCGGCCATATTCCGCCGACAATATCATCTAGCCGTTCGCCACATGTGGAGCTCTTTCAAACAAATTGTTCTTCCTTGTCAACAATATTTGCCGCTTTGTTGAACATTTAGAGTTCTTAACAACCATAGAGAATTTAAGGGATAGTGTAAGAGATGTTTTTAATAATATTATCTAGAGTGGAATGAAAAATAATATTAACTGAAAATTTTTTGTTAATTATTATTTACTAACTTTTACAAATCTTATCACAGATAAGTATAACATAGATCTTTTTAAACAATTATTTTCCCGGCTATTTGCCAAAACGCTGAAACTTGGATTACAAAAAAGATAATATGCACATTATGTTCAGTACAACTGACTCAATAATGTTATTTTTAATTTCAACTATTCTGTCTAGTAAAACCAAAAATAAATAAAACACAAGGTACTCACCAGTTGACACTCACTTTAAAAAACTTTAAAATATCTACCGACACGTGTTTCTGCTTGCATCGCTTCATCTGGGTAGCCAGCACATTTAAAGAATCCAAAGTAACCAAACTTGTAAACCTTAATGTAATAAACATTAATGACTTCAGAGAACAGAATAATTAAAATTATATAGTGGAAATACCCCTTAGGGCCAATGAAATAATTTAAAAACAAATTAAGTTCCTCTTCTTGATAAAAGTTAAAATATAGAGTGGAATGAAAAATAATATTAACTGAAAATTTTTTTGTTAATTATTATTTACTAACTTTTACAAATCTTATCACAGATAAGTATAATATAGATCTTCTTAAACAATTATTTTCCCGGCTATTTGCCAAAACGCTGAAACTTGGATTACAAAAAAGATAATATGCACATTATGTTCAGTACAACTGACTCAATAATGTTATTTTTAATAATAATATTATCTTGATGCAATGAAACAATGTGATGAATAATCTTTTTCAACGAACGCGTTTGTGCAGAGACGGTAATGAACAATAAAAGACCCCATACATGATCAAATAATTTAAGCAACGAAGGGTTTTGTGCAAAGATATTAATTGTATGCCTGTGTTTGAGCTCTTGTGCAACAGTTTCAGTTAATTCAAACCTGCTTGAAATCATTAGTGCAACATGCGCCATTGTGCAACAAGTTGAACTGTGCAATGGATGTTGGAAGTAGAGGTCGAGAACTATCGATAGTCGGCACCATCGATGGTTGTCGATATTCCAACTCTCGACTATCGATAACTTTCGATATTTTTCGATAGGCAAAACTAATAAGGCCGTTCTCGATTGGGTTTCAGTGGATGGTAGGGATGGGCGATTATTGGATGGAAAATGGAACCTACGTAAATATAATGCAATAAGGCATAGGACATCAGCGTCTGACGTCAGAACTAACTTCAAAAGTAGACATTTTTTTAGATTAACGTCTTACTACATCAGTTTATACACAAATTTCAGTTTGGAACCAGTATTTTCTTTAAAAATACCATCAGGGTGATATCTAAAAATGTTCTAGTTACATGTCTTGGGGCCATTTTTAAGTTTAACAGAGACTGTAGTTTCAACTAAACATGAATCAATCAGCAGTCAGCATTCCAGTTCATTCCAATTCTAGTTAAACTGCGATTATAAACCTGGCCCTTAGTGAAACAGCACGTTTTTTGTGCGTTAGAAATATAACCTGGTCGGATTGGCGGAAAATCTTCTTTCAAATTGTTTTGGTTTCTTTTCACGAATCACTGTGATCGCCAGACGCAAGATAGCTCTAATCTACAACACAGTGTATCAACTGTCGAATATTATCGATAGTGTCATTGGAACTATTGATTGTTTCGATAGTCTAAACTATCGATAATTATCGATAGCACTATCGATAGTTCTTGTTTTCTAGTTGGAAGGCATTGTACAACAGGCTCACATAATGCTTGCTCGATTATAGTTTCGCGGACTGTCTTTCAGTGGTTTTTGCTTAACAAATTTAAAATTATATCATCTACGGCTGGTAATAAAAAATTTTAGGGGGAATTTATACAAATATATTACGATTTACGAGAATCGAGATTAAAAGTGACGTTTACAAAAATATTAATTTAAACTTTGCACAAATTGTTGTATCATGTATGAATAATACAGTGGTGTACAACAAAGGTTTGCGCAAATTGTTTGACCCTGTATGGTGCCTATTACTGTGGTTTCTAATAAATTTTTGTCTTATTTTTGTTTTCAAAGCTTATATTTACTATTATTATTATAAATTTTAAGTGAAATTTGATTAAGCTTCCATTAAGAGTCATTCCAGTTAACAATAATTTTATTTCTTCAAATAATAATAATAAAAACAAATGTGAAGAAAATATTTAAAAAGGTTTAAAATCCTTGATGTTAAATGAAGAATTCAATACTCAATATAATACGTAAAATCGAAGAGAAAGAGAGAAAAATAACTAATTTCAAACCATGATACTTAACGTCTTTATACATAATACAATAACATAGTCCATTAAAAAAACAATATAACTTCATTTGAAACGTATGTTTAAAATTTTTATAAGCTTACTGCGTTTTTTGCATTTAATAATATTTCGCTAATAATAGCGAAAAACAATAGCCAAACAGTCAAGTGTATCACATTGCCCAACTCATAATTTAATTTCTATTCAAAACTGTAAAAATATACAAGGGATAAAAATTAGAAAGTTCCTATCATTTTCGTTGAAACCGGAAATACTTACTACTCTTTTTTTGTCAAATAATGCCTTTTTATTTATGTACTGACTATATATAATATCAAAATTAAACAAAAAAAAAAAAAAAGAGGGTGAACCATATCTCAGTGACACACGGTAGAATCCAATATCTCTAGAATTAACACCAATATATTGCAACGTGCGTACCAATAACTTAAATTGAAACATTTTAGCTACCATAACAGAAGTGAGGTCCAGTAGTATTAAAACAAGAGTTATATTAATAAGTTGCTCCAAAAAAATTCAGTAATACACTAATTTATACTGCCATAAAGCCAGTCGCTATTACATCTATACGTAAAAGTTATAAACATAAACTCCCTTAGTCTCGGTCCAAATATTTACCACAGTTTATCCTAGTTTTTACGGTCTATGATTTCAAAAAGGTTATCTCAGACTCATAGGTCATGTCATGATATGCTCTTTTCATCACACTAGAGACTTATTTACGATTCACACCTTTGAAACGTTGAAAAATAATGCCTTATCATCCTTGGATGTATTGGAAGTGTTACAGCCATATCTGGTTTATTATTACATTTAAAATACGTCTGTAGTTATGATAATTTAGTGATTATGCCGTGTTTAATAACGTTGTTCTTTGTTCTACTGTTGAGGAATTAATTTAAATAGTAAATTAATCTTCCAAACACATAAACAAGTCTACAGAATTATGGGGTCTTTATTTGTTTATGTACAGACTACCTAAAGAAATATCCTACACGTTATTTTTAATCGACTATACAATAAAGTATATTGTCATTATTCTTTCTTTGTCCTTCTCGGTCTACAATACGAATAATTCTTCGAAGATCGATTGTCTAAAAAATACTCAGAGTAACACTGAAATAACAAGCTTCTACGCCTGTAACTTTATTTCATGTTATCAGTACTGATTATTTCAACTTTATTTATGAATAAAACTATAATAAAAATTAAAATACCAAGATATTCCATTAGGGACATGAGATTAATTAATAAATATAGTAATAAATACTAAAAATAATACCTAAATACAAGATATTAAAAATCCTCTCGCTTTATTTGATTAAAAATTAAATAAAGTAGCCAGACACACTTCTTGATGATTTATAAAATGTGTGTCATATATACAGGGTGGAGCAATAGTGCGTCCGACTTCGATTTGTCGAGTTCTATGATAACTAGAAACTTGATTTAAAAACATAAATAGACTAGACAAGAAAGAGTATAACCGGAAATTATTTTCTAATATACAGGATGAGCCAAGACGATTCTACAGGGTAAACTAACATTTTTTTAAGTAAAATGTCATGTATATCAGAACATCTTTTAAAACCTCTTTGTGGCCTAGTTCCACTCCAGTATTGTTATTGACTCTCTCCCAACCACTTGGATGTAATGATTTTTTTTGTTAAAATTATGTCATTTACACGTGTATATTAAAAAAATCACTACGGTCACAATTATAGATTTTAAGAAAAAAATATGTTAGTACCTGTTATGAGACATATGTATGGTGACACTCGGCCATTTTCACTTCCTAAAAAGTATACAGGGTGGCCAATAATAATTTTCAAATTTACAATTATTTGAATTAAATTTTTTCAATTTTTTCAAATGGAACACCATGTATATTTTTGGACGATGTGATGTAGAATTGAAAAACGAACATTTTTTGTACGTACATTCCTATGGCTATTTGTAACCATTTTCGATTTATTTCGTAAGAGAAGATATTATAAAAAGTGCTCCATATGTTCCTCATTTTATTTAACATACATTATGTGTTGTGTGTTCTCTAAAAGCTTTTATTATCATTTCCTTTAAATTTTGGATTGTTGTTGGTGTGATGTTGTTATGGACATCATGTACTGCTTATTATAATAATTCAAGAGAAGACTCTTGAATTATTTGAAAAAAAACACTCATTTTTAATTTTTATTGCAGAATTTTACAGTTATTGTTCAATAAATTGAAAATGGTCACAAATAGCCATAGGAATGTACGTACAAAAAATGTTCGATTTTCAATCCTACATCACATCGTCCAATAATATACAGGGTGTTCTATTTGAAAAAATTAAGAAAATTCAGTTCAAAAAGTTGTAAATTTAAAAATCCTTTTTAGCCACCCTTTATACTTCTAGGAAGTGAAAATCGCTGAGTGTTATCACACAGATATCTCATAACTGGTACTAACATATTTTTTCTTAAAAACAGTAGTTGTAATTGTAGCGATATTTTTAATATACACGTGTAAATGGTATAATTTCAAAAAAAAAATCGTTATATCCAAGTGGCTGGGAGAGAGTCAATAATAACAGAGGAGTGAAAGGATGCCGCAAAGAGGTTTCAAAAAAATGCTCTGATATACATGGCATTTCATTTAAAAAATGTTTCTTAACTCTGTAGAATCGTTCCACCCTGTATAACGGGGCAAATTCCTATCCCTATCATAAGAGTAGTAAAATCATTTTAAGAGAATAAAACAAAAGTTGATAGCGAACTACCTTTATTCAAAACAGCAATTTGTGACTCGTTTTCTCCGGGCGGGGAAGCAAGTAGGTACTTAACTAGACAAACCAAATAAACTTAGAACTTAATGAACCAAAAACAACAAAGATCTAGATCGCAATTGCCAATTAAACTCATACCAAAATATAAATGCAACTTAATTAGTTTTTTATTGGGCGCCGCCATCTTTTTTGTTTGAGTTTAAAATATACAATTATTCTCCTTAATTAACAAACAACTAGCTACCTTTGAAAGATGGAAAATAGGTAGTTTATGATAATTAGCCAAAAATAAATGTACAGCACATTAAATAAAATTAGTCCAAGTGCACAGGGCGGATTTGTAAGTGTTAACTATAATTCAAGTCGACAATTTATTGTTCACTCACGAGACACTCAGAGTTCAATCACAACGTAATCGTGGTGCCTAGGTATCTAGGGTTCGAAGAAAGCGTTTGGCTGTTTTATTAAATTTACAGATCTTCACCTATACATGACTAAAATGAAACAATCTTCATGATAAAGGAAACAGAAAAATTCTCATAAAATTCCTTGTATTAATGTGACCCGTTTCGTGAACAAATAATTACTTCACATCATCAGACACAGGAATTTTTGTGAAGCAATTACTTGTTCACGAAACCGGTCACATTAATAAAAGGAATTTTATGAGAATTTTTCTGTTTCCTTTATCATGAATAATTACTCATATGGGATCAACCTACCTACGTTGAAACAATCTTACTTGGGGCTCTCTGAACAAGAGCACATTTCGCTTCACATCAGCTCGGCTGCTTCATAACTTCTTAACACAGAACACAGAACAACTATATTGCTTAGCTTACTAACGCCGTTCTATCCCAATTCAAGGTAACCATACAGCTACTTACTTCACCATGTCTGCAACTCAAGGTAATGCAACTAAACGTATGATAACGCCACGGATCGACCCTAGACTGCGGCTCCATCTCGTCTGACCTTCCCGCTCCCCTCATTAAAGCACTTACCGAAAATCGTCTGTTCGACGCACGCACGCGATGAAGCTTCTTAGTCAACAAAATTTTCACAGTAGCGCCACACTACACGGGCAGTACAATAGGATTTAATGAAATTATTTTAATCGAATTTGGAATTTAATCTACAACTCAACAAACCATTCCACTTAATTTATAAAGAATATGGTCCAAATTATTTATCTCCCAAAAAACGAACCGTTATATATAGAGAGAAGTGATTTTTAATTATGATTGATCACGAGTAACAGATTTTTACCAAATAAATGGAAATTTATCTTGAGGTCGTCGCGTATACTATTCGCAGACCGGTTTCTGGTTATTGTCTTAAGAAACACCCTGTATAAAGGAACTTTTAAAAATGCAATGCCAATCATTTAAGCAACTTATTGTACACGGAACAACGTTTGTTTCAAAATATCTTATGCTGTTAGTTGTTACCTAAAGTTATGTATTTAATATCTTAAAGTACTGAGCGATTATTTACAAATTTAATATGATCCTCAGCTATATATCTTCTTTATTAACTTTGATATATGAATGTAGCGAGTCTACAAAATGAAGATAGATAAATAACGTAGGTAATATGAAACACGATAAAATATTGTTTTAATAGACAGGATAAAACAAATATGCAGCACAACTTTCTCTACCTTTCTGCTGATAATAATATAAGGTCACTTGTGTTATTTAATAGATTGCAAATTATAATTTATTTGGAATCGTGACCAGTCAATTACACATTTCAATGTAATTACTGTTATTAGTACCGGTAACCTAGTATTAGTCGTTTTTGGAGTGTTTCCGTTTAAGTAACATGATTGTGATATCGAAATACTACTTAAGTCATACTAGGCATTTTAGTTTAGGGTTAAAAATTCTTATTCTTTTCTCAATTATTTTTAAATTTGAACTGTTACCTTAAATCATATTTGTAAGCATATCTATACATACTTTAAAACATCAAAAATAGTAATTATTTGATTTAAGTTGGGTCACAAAAAAGTCAAATGGAGTAAGATTAGGTGACCAAACTGGCCAGTTAAAATTCCGTAACTCGGATCCGATATTTTCGGAAAATAATGCTCACATCACTTCCATGAACACTCTAGGGGTATATGCACAGGCTCCACCTTGTTAAAATTATGTCTCAATATTTTAGTCATCAAGTTCCTGAGACCAAGGTGAGAAACTCACAAAGGATGGCACAATAACGGACACTGTTAAGGGTAACCGTCACGCCACACGCATTTTCATTCCTCCGGTAGAAATTGCACACCAAACTGTAAATTTAGGGCTTTGTAAGAACATTTAATGCTTCTTCCGTGGATTCTCCAGAGAGAAATAATGAGAATTTAGCTTTTTTAATGCGTCATTATCGTGAAAAATGTTATTCACTCGATAGTTTTCAAAAAAGTTGTTCATTATTTCTGCAAAATTTTTCGTATTTATGAAGTTACTTTCATTGACAAGTTGGATCTTATGGAGATCCTGTGAACAGCTGTCTTAAGAAATTAAAGCGGTGCGAATGTTGAACCATGGTAGCTCGCATAACTTTAATATTTTCCGGTGCTTACAGCCGCTTCCAACCCTTGATTAATAGCTGATTTTGTTTCTCTTATGATAATAAAATAATAATTGTGTTAGGAAATTAGGAAAATGGGATGGTTTTAATTGGAGAGGACGTATTGGAAATTTGTTGTGATTTTTGTAGTTGTAGATTTATGTTATTGCAATCATTGCTTGCCGTCTTAGTCATGTACAAACAATCTTTTGGCAAATTTGAAAGAAAATGGCGAAGGGGACGGGATTTTTGTATATTCCTACGACTATGTACTATAATTCGGGTATCCAATTTCACAATGAGAGAAAAATTAGCTGACCTGTAACATTTCATTTTTTTTTTTTTTTGATGTGTCAAATATTAAGGAGGCCAGGAGCCACTAAAAGGTATCCCGATATCATCATCTTTTCCCCAGTTGACCGATTTTTTTTCGAATTTAGTATACTTATTTAGCTAATAGTTCTGTGTAAGGCATTGTAATTAAAAAATTATACGCTCTGTCTTAAATCTGCAATATTCGACTCTCGATTAGAATAAATCAGGACTAAGAGGCGTCATTGCCACAATCAGTCCATCTCTCGGCATAATTTTCATTCATTCTCTAACAGCGACTGCGTAGTGTGGTGAAGCATCATCATCCACATCCACATCATAAACCACATGTCAGTTATCTCCATCACTGGAGCTTCCATAAGTAACCCCTGAAGATTTTCATTTAAAAACCTAAGATATCTTTCCATTTAAGGCACTTCCAACCTCAAATAACCGTAAAATGTGTTGTTAATTTCCGCCCAACAATTAATTTGAAACTGATGCTTAAAATTACTTGATATAATTTTCCAAGGATTTTGTCCAAGAATGAGTGTTATGTAACAAAATTGAATTTTTGATTACCTCATCTGTCAATAAATTCCTGTCCACAAAATGACGATACTTCAGGTGTTCAAAATGACAGGAACAAATTTTTTACACTATTATTAATCTATTTTTTCTTTCTAATATAATTTATTGTATGTATTTATTTTCCTACAATAAATGCTTCAAACTTGTATACAAAGCTGTTTAGTTTTAATGTTATATTACATGTAAAAGTACAACTACAGCTTTTATGTACTGTAACGATTTGTTTATATTTTTATTTATAATGATACAATTATTTTAAAGATTACACCCAGTAGCCACTTTATTTCACAATATATTGAAAAACAATAAAATGGAAATAGATTTAACCAGTTCAGAGCGTAATTTCAACTGACTCGCTATATTCATTTTTATATAATCGCATTATTATATTTCCTTATCCTAAGCATGGGTTGCTCCTAGCCATAACATAAACATTTCTCCGGAACTCGCTCGGGTCTTACTCAGCATGCTGTTTCAGTCGGCCATGCTACTACCTTTTCCGTCCCGGAAAACCTCGTATAACTGTGCCCTTTGGTTTTTTCGAAACACAGATGGTATTTTCTGATATGTTGAAAATAGGAACTCTTACATCCGAAATCGATGTAAGATATCTTGGTACTATAGATTCCCTTGTGGACTGTAGAGATTTTCTCAAATCTATAAATATGTCACCATTGTACTTATCGTAAGTCGAGCATCGAACTATGCCAATGTTATTTGCGGGTATTTCGATGTTTTCTTTTGCTCGTAAGGTTATTTTCTTTGGTGGTAAACTATCAAGTTGGGGTAACTCTGCCATCCCAGCTTCGAAAAACCTTGCATTACCATCACGAATAACAGTAACAGCATTAGGTTTATTTAATATTGATCTTCCAATCAAAACCGGCATAGACTGTAGGCGATCTGAGACGACTAAAATATGCACTTCGTCCTGAAACAGATCCACCTTCATTTGAACGTTGGCGGATCCAAGAATTTTGATGTACTTCCACCATAACCATTTAAGCATATGTCGCTCTCATTTTATTCCCATTTTTCGAGCGTTGGTCTCTCGTATGAGAATTACCTCAATCCAGAGTCCACAAAGCCTTGAATCTCGTGCCCATTAATCAAACACATAACGCAATAGCCCTGGCTTTCTGGATCTGCTTCACAAAACAACGTCTTATGAGATCTGGGTTTGTTTTGAAAACAAGTCTCCGATGAATGACCCAGTTTTTTGCAAACGGTACATTCCAGCCGTGGTTTTAGTGCATTCTGATTGGAAATGTCCATATTGTTTGCAATTATAACACTGCCTCTTTTAACAGTATGCTTTTGATCCAATTTGCCTACATTTTTCCTGCCGCCTGTCCACCTTTCTCTTACAATCATGTCTTGGAGAACGTTCACGTTCTCTTGAGGGCAGTCAGCGTTGCCAAATAATCTTTATACATTTTCCTCTGGTGTCGAGTACCTACCCACTTTGGCACCTGACTGGATGGTCGCATCCTGAATACCATCTATCAACATAGCTACAGCATTCTTTCCTGTTATATCACATTGACGAAGCAGCTGCATTTTGCCAAAATAATATTCAGTCCAGCTTTCGTCAGGAAATTTAACACGGCGAATGAGCTTTCTTATGGCCGTAGGAAAATCATAATAATCAGGGAATGCCTCAATGAGTAACCGTTTCCACTCGTACCAAGTGTGCTTATAACTATCCAAACTGTTGTACCATGTTTTGGCTAAGCCCGTTAGTCTAGACTGCCATAGTGATAAATTGTGGTCTTTTTCATCCCATCTATTTATTTGGGCTAACTGGTCAATTTTTCCCAACCATTTACTACAGCTTTCACTGTGATTTCCAGGAGAAAACTCTGGGATGCAGTCCGGTTTGATAGATACACGTACAATGCTTCTGTCATTTTGTTGCAACAATTGGTCGACCAAGCTTCTAGCTGTTTGATTCGCTGTTGAGATTCGCTTTCATTTGCACGAACGTCAGAGCGTGAACTCTCTGTAGCAACCACATCTGGTATGCTTTCGATTCTATCCCAAACTCCGCTATTCGTTGATGTCCTCCCATCACTTCGGCCGCGTGTAACGTCTACATCGCGTCCACCACTAAAACCTGCCCAGTTTGTGACACGTTCTTTTCTGTGTTTTCCAAACGAGATGGAGTCTGATTTATCGACCTGTCACTGGCGCTATGTATGTCCACCTGGACTTGTTCTGCGGTACCTTTATCAGCAGCTGTACTACGCGATTTTGAGCTTATTGACTTTTTGTGCTATGACTTTTAGAACTTGGCCATGCATTTTTATGTGGTGTGGTACTTACAGTTTTTCTACGTTTCTCCGTTTTCCTTCTGTATCGTCCTGTATGATCAGTACTAGACGAAGAGCTAGAGCTACTACTCGTAGAACTAGTAGAGCTACTAGAGCTATGCCTCCGTTTCCTTTTACTCATGTTTTGTTACAAAAACAAAACAGCTAAACCGTTATTTACCTTTTTTTTTGTCCACTCTGTAACAACCACACTTCTAACACATATCACTTCGGATAGAGCGTTTCTATCCCACCGCTGCACTGTAACGATTTGTTTATATTTTTATTTATAATGATACAATTATTTTAAAGATTACACCCAGTAGCCACTTTATTTCACAATATATTGAAAAACAATAAAATGGAAATAGATTTAACCAGTTCAGAGCGTAATTTCAACTGACTCGCTATATTCATTTTTATATAATCGCATTATTATATTTCCTTATCCTAAGCATGGGTTGCTCCTAGCCATAACATAAACAATTTCTCCGGAACTCGCCCGGGTCTTACTCAGCATGCTGTTTCAGTACTTATTATAAGACCGATGTTATCGATAAACAGATACATCGTACACTGTGGAAGTATTCATAGCAATGTATTTGTAGTATAATAGAAACATTTAATGGAATACGAGATTCAGGACTAGATAAAATAGCATTATTTGTTATCTGGCAAAACTGTTCTCATATACAGAAGGAGAAAAACTAATGTTGGTCATAATTTTTTGGTAGGCATCTAATTTTACATAAATCAGACGAAGAGATTTATTAACTTTTAACTACATATAAAATACAAATGAAAATATTGCAAATTTCTATATAAATAAATACTGAACTGATTATTCACAAAATGTTAAAAAAAATCACCTCTTTCTTTGCAAATATTGTTTGTCTACGTCTCAACGAAGTGAATTTATTGACACTTAAAACAATCAGTGTTTATTTTAAAGAACGAAATATGATACTTCTAGTATAGGGAGAAAGGGGACTCTGTTTGTATTATAACACCCATTAAGTTATAACTTATGAGTGTGGAAAATAATGTAAAGTTATACCACAGTATACAAAACAATTGTATACTATGGTTATACCAGGGATCATTGGATTGTTCAGCAATAGTCTGAGACGTGTTTTTACATTCGTATATCATCATCATATCTTAATCATATTTTAAATAAAGTAATTTTGATCTTTCTTGTGTAACTGGTGTTTTTCTGCTCCTTATAAAGTCAAAAGCTGGATTACCTATGTGCCATGTGAGTGTGTGTGCGTGCGTGCGTGCTTTCGTGCGTGCGTACGTGTGTGTGTGCGTGTGCGTGTGCGTGTGCGGGTGCGGGTGCGTGTGCGTGTGTGTGTGCGTGTGCGTGTGTGTGTGACAATGGCCAAAACAAAGAAATCTCGTCGTCGAGAGTCCACGTCCTCGTCCTCGTTCTCACCCTCGTCCAGCGAATCGAGTAGTACTACCTAGTAATCGTCGCCGTCTGGTAAAAAAGGCTTAAAAGGAAATTAAGAATGCAAAAATGAGCTTTAATCGAGAAATAAGCTGTAAGTTTTATAATAGTTTAAAAATCGATGAATCCTTAGTACCTGTTTGACCCTTCCAAAGAATATTTAAATGCGTTAATTTGGGTACAAAAGGTCGATGAGTTAAAAAGAGATTTATGGATGGGATATGTTGTTAACAATTAAAATTGCGAAAGGTCGGCTTCGAGGTAACGCATGGAAATGGTGCGATTCCTTATAGCAACAGCTTTTCATTTGGGATGAAATGAAGGTATTGTTAGTAAATACCTTTCTCTCGGAACTCGCCGAGTGATAAATTAAGTGATTATTGTTTTGAAAAATTTCTAAATTAAGGAAATTTAATTTAGGTATCAGCGAAGTGAATCTTAGCGAGAATATAAAATTGTCTGCAAGAGCCGCTAAATTCGATTCTATAGGGTGCTTGGCAAATTATTTAAATAGTGCAAATCCTGTGATGTATTCTGCAGGCTTACCGATGCCTGGAACGTCAAGAAGTTTTATCAATACAATTAAAAATGACTGTAAAGATATGTATTTAAAAAATCATGCCTCAATTGTCACGGTAATCATCTGATTAAGAATTGTCCAAAGCCTATTGTTTCTTGTAGAAGGAAAATGTTTCCTCAATAATAATAGGGTATAAGACCGAAAGGTAAATTCAATCAAGGTGATCATGATCAATAGCAATGTTTATTTAAAAACAGTAATTATCAAAGGGCGTACACTGAATTACTGTTTAATTGACACTGGCAGCTCTTGCACTTTAATAAAGGAGTCGGTGGCGACAGGTTTACGACATTCGAGTGCAAGCAGTGAACGAGTGCAGACGTGTATACGGAAGTATAGTGCCACTGTGATCTACCCGAAGTGATATCCGAAGTTAAGCAACGGTCGGCGCAGTCGGAGCTAACTAAAGTTAAGCAACGGTTGGCGCGGTCGAGCTTGAAATATTAGTTGCCTTTTTCAAGGCTCTAATATACTTTTTGCGAAAAGAATTTCAAAAGAAGAGAAATATTAGTCGTCTTTTTCAAGACGCTAATATAAAAAGATAAAAAAGTCTCCCTCCTGGAGACACATATTTTTGTTATATTCTGTGTGTACTAACCATAACTTCTATTTTTCAGCTTTCTTTTTCAGATAAGGCTACGCATACCCAGGAGGAGGGTATGGGAAACCATAGAGAAGTGGACGAGGACTCGCAGAGTGGTAGTTCCAGGGCTTCCACCCCATGCAACATGGATGTGGAGATTGTGGACCAGGAAAAGCTGCGTCTAAGGGCTGAAAACAAGGCACTGAGGGCCCAAATAGAAGAAATGAGCCTAAGGATGGTTCAAATGCAATCAAGGATGGACAGGCAGCACGAGGAGCTCCTGAAAGCCATCCAGGGGGCCCAAATCGGATCCACGAAGTCCGTTAATAAGAAAAGGAGGAAGGCAAACTCCGACAGTGAAGAAGAGGAGCCCAAACAAGCCAGGACCCAGGAGGCCCAGACTCCTGAAGGCACCGAGGCCCCAGAAGAGAGTACGAGCCGGCAGGAGGACCGGAATCCAGGACCGGCCCCAATGGAACCAGCCAAGACGCCCAAGATACCGCCAGTCGTCCTTAGGAAAAAGGAAACGTGGACGGTGGTAAGCAGACGTTTGCGCGAGGCAAACGTCAACTTCAAGAAGGCCCGCGTCATTGGTGAAGGCATCTCCATCGACCCATCAACGAGTGAAGATTATAGGAAGATGACAAAAATCTTCACACAGGAGAAAAGGGAGTACCACACCTACGCGCTCCCTGAAGAGAGGCTCCTGAGGGTAGTGATACGCGGCATCCCTAGTGGCGTAAGCTGCGAAGAGATCAAGAAAGACCTGGAAGACAAGGGCTTCTCGCCGATCTCTGTTCAGCGGATGACGTCGAGGAGGACCAAGATGGAGATCCCACTGGTACTGGTCCAAGTGCCACTGGACCAGGAGAAGATCCTGGAGGTAACGAGGTGCTGCTACCTGGTAGTCCGCACAGAGAGACAAAGGGCGCAACAGAGCGTCAGCCAGTGCCACCGATGCCAGCGCTTCGGCCACGCACAGGGTAAGTGCACCGCACAGGCCAAGTGCGTGAAGTGCGGCGAGGCCCATCGGACAGCGGACTGCAAAAAGAAGCAGGACGTCCCAGCGAGATGCGCAAACTGCCAGGGAGCGCACCCGGCCAGCTATAAAGGATGTCCCAAATATCCCAAGAAGCCTGCGGGCCCCCAGAAGCAGGCTCCAAGGACCCAACAGCCACCGAGGGGAGGCCAAAAGACCCGCCACCAGCGGGCTGAGCTACGCAAGGGTAGCTCAAGGTAACGCAGGGCCGAGCGCCGGCCCTGCCAGGCAACAACGAGCACCCGTGGAGGCCCAAAACCTCACCGCGGTGCTCAAACAGATGCAGCAAATGTGCTCAGCAATGAGCGCATTTTTTGCACAGATGCCAGGCTTTACTAATCTGTAATGTCTTTTCAGGTGAAGCCGAACTTCCTGCAGATCGCCTCATGGAACGTTAACGGGCTACAAGGAAGAAAACTTGAAGTGGAGGAACTCCTAGCCCGGTACGACATAGACGTGTTGGCACTACAGGAAACGAAGATGACGCCGCTGAAGCCAGCCAACTTCCCTGGCTACCATGTCTACAGGAAAGACTACGCTGGACCAAGGCCCATGAGAGGAGTAGCCCTGCTGGTAAAGAAGTCGATCGACCACCATCCAATCGTGCTGCCGGACATGGAAAACCTGGAAGCCACCGCCGTAGTAGTGTCAACGGCACGAAATGGCGACATTCAAGTGGTATCCTGTTATCAGCCGCCCCGATGCCGGATCCTGGACACGGACCTGGATGCAATATTCCAGGACCAGACTCAGGTGCTTGCCATAGGGGACCTGAACGCCAAGTCACAGGAATGGAACAGCAGAGTCACCAACACTCTAGGACGAGATCTGCTGAGATTCCTGGGACGACACGCTGGCAACATGCAGGCACTAGGACCGGACGAGCCGACGCACGACAATGGGATCCACCGACCGGATGTGCTGGACATCGCTATAATGAAGGAGATGACCCTCAATGCGGAAATCTCTACCAGGACGGAAGGTTCCACCGAGCATAATCCGATCTTCTTGGACCTAGGAGAGAAGGATGATGTGGACACTGGGACCTTCATCAAAAGGAGGACAGACTGGGAATTGTTCCGTGCAGCACTGCAAAGGAACATTGCACATATTCCCAGGATTGAATCCGAGGAAGATGTGGAGAGGGCCATCACCTCCCTGGAAAACCAGATCCAGGAAGCGATGGAGGAAAGCACTACAGAGACAGAGAGCAGAAGGGCACCAACGCCGATGGCAAACCTCACGGAGGACCTCAGGCAGCTGATTCGGGATAGACGAAGGACGAAGAAAAGGGCCCAAAGGACTAGACTCCCTGAGGACAGGCACGCGTATAACACGCTGAACAGGAGAGTTAAAGCTGCCCTCCAGGAACACCGTCAAGAAGGATGGCAGCGTCACCTGGAATCACTGGACCCACAGGACAGGAGCATCTGGAACACCCAGCGTGCTCTGCGGAACAGGCCGAAACCGATGTCCCCAATCCACGGAGAGAATGGGATTGTCTACACTTGCCAGGAAAAAGCTGAAGCATTCGCGGACAGCTTGGAACTGCAGTGTAGGGAAAACCAACTCGATGATGAGGACGAGGACTGGGTTGATGACGTGGAACGCAGAGTGCGTCGGATGCTCCGCCTGCCAGACGATGATCACATCCGTCCGACCACTCCAGAGGAGGTCAAGGAGATTCTAAGGAGCTTAAAGCCGAGGAAAGCTCCTGGATGTGACAAGATCGGAAACATCGCCCTCAAGAAGCTACCCAGCAAAGGGGTGGCAGCCCTGGTGAATATCATCAACGGGATCTTGAGGCTCAAATACTTTCCGGACAGGTGGAAGAAGGCCGACGTCATAGTCATCCCGAAGCCAGGTAAGGAACTACTCTTTCCCTCCTCTTACAGGCCCATCAGCCTACTCTCAGCTGTGAGCAAGGTAGCCGAGCGCGTCATCTTGAGAAGAATAGAAGAGGAAACCGAAGAGCTCCAAATCATCCCGGATGAACAGTTCGCGTACAGGACAGGACATAGTACGGAACTCCAAGTGCTCAGGATCACCGAAGAAGTCACCAAAGGTTTCAACCAAAGACAGGTCACGGCGGCACTACTCCTGGACGTTGCGAAGGCTTTCGACAGGGTCTGGCACGATGGTCTACTAGCTAAAATGATGAGTATGGGTTATCCCATTGCACTCGTCAAACTAGTTAGATCATACCTGCACGGGAGACAGATGCGAGTGAAGATCAGGGACTGTGTGTCCACGTATCGACCGATGGAAGCCGGAGTCCCCCAAGGCTCTGTGTTGTCACCCCATCTGTTCGCTGTCTTCACCTCTGATCTCCCAAGGGCCGAAGGCACCGCAATGGCACTCTACGCGGACGACACGGCCGTCACGGCCAGATCCTGGAGTGCGAGAACAGCCACCAGAAGACTCCAAGAGGCAGCCTCTCTTCTGGAAGAATGGTGTATCAAGTGGAAAGTCGCAGTCAACGCGGAGAAAAGCCAGACGATTCTCTTCAGGAAAGGACGCAAGGAAACCCCCACAGGACACGTCTCCATGTTCGGCGAGGACATCCAATGGCACGATTCCGTCAAGTACCTTGGCGTAATCATGGATAAAGGCCTGACATGGAGACAGAACACCGAAGCCATCGTGGTAAAGGCCAAACGGACGAGAGCTCTCATCTACCCGATGGTAGGGAACCAGAGCAGGCTCAGTCTGAGGAACAAGCTTCTGCTAGTCAAAGCACTCATCAGACCACAGCTGACCTACGCCTCCGTAGCATGGGGATACCAAGCGAAGACCTATCTGAAGAAGATCCAAGCCGTGGAAAACGTGGCCATCAGGACAGCGGTGGGCGCACCATGGTACGTTAGAAACGCTGACATCTTCAGGGACCTGGAGTACACACCAGTCACCGAAATCATCCGGGATAGAGCGAAGAAACTGTACACCTTAGCTGAGGAGCACAGGAACCCGCTGATCAGGGAGGCCACCTCCTATGATCCGGCCGATGCACCGAGGCACAAGAGGCCGAAGGTACAGTTACTGGATAACGGGTAAGTATAACTAATCCTTTCCTTACAGATGGACCAAACCCACTGAAAAGACATGACACGACCAACCACCCTCCCACAAACCTTGCGGGCGCCGGTCAGTAAACCGACCAGTGCCCGTTGTCCCCCTGGCTCCGTGAAGGACGAAAGTGCTAAGAAAGCACTTAGGCCTTCACCTCCTAGAGCTACACAGTTCATCCTCACCTTGTCCGATGATCCAGATGACAATGTGTCAATTGCCACTTTGTGTACTGGCAGTCAATCCCAAGTCACAGAATATCCACACAGTCCCTGACAGACAGATGACTACCCCCGGGGGTGACAAGCTGGCGAAGAAAGAAGACGAAGACAGAAGAGCGCCAGAAGAGGCCCTAGCCAGCAGGGTTCATCAGCCAGGACCCAGGGAGGTTGACCGAAATCTTCGGCACCGCTCACATTTGTGAGTGGGGCCGTTCGTAAAGTAAGTTAACCCGCCCTGCACGAGGCCGGTCCAGGTCTACAGCGATGACTAGGGTAAAAAGGCAATAGTCCTGCCTGGCCCTAGCATCCGAGACCGTCATCATGCCAAATGGATATTGGCGACAGGTTTACCTGCCAATGTCGAAGAAGGTGATTACTTATCTTTGCGATGTTTTATGGCAAATGTCACAACTTGCAATAAATCTTGTTTAGTTGAAATGTGCATCGACGACGTTGTGCCGTAGTTTTACAAGATTATTTGCTACAGTACGATTTGATAGTAGGATTGATTTAGCTTAGCTAAGGCCGTAAATGAAAGAACGATTATCCAAAGATCAAGTTAAACAAAAAGAGAGATTTGATAGGACGAGGGCCGTGGCAAAGAAGTACCAAGTAGGAGACGTTGCAATGGTACTGAAGACATACAGCCCTACACCGAGTCTAGCAAAAAAAAGCTGTTACCCAAATTTAAGGGGCCATTCAAAGTAACCCTAGTTTTGAATAACGTCCGATACGAAGTACAAGATATGAGAGAGAACTTTAAGAATTAAGGACGGTGGTATCCGTCGATAAGATGAAATCTTGGGTAGTTCTTAGAGGTGGATAAGTTTGATTACAAGGTCAAATTTTCTCATAGCTAATGTAAGACAAAAATAGGTTGTGACTGTTGAGATGGGTGTATATATAAAGCATAAGGCTCAATCACAAATAAGCCTTGTGAATGTTTAGATGGGTGTATATAAAGTACAAGACTCAATCACAAATAAGGCTTGTGACTGTAGAGATGGATGTATATAAAGCACAAGGCTCAATCACAAATAATACATGTAACTGTTGAGATGGGTGTATATAAAGCACAAGGCTCAATCACAAAATAGGTTTGTGACTGTTGAGATGGGTGCATATAAAGCACAAGGCTCAATCACAAATAAAGTTTGTGACTGTTGAGATGGGTGTATGTAAAGCACTAGGCTTAATCGCAATTAGAGTCCGTAACTGTTGAGATGGATGTATTTACATTAAAGCACAAGACTCAATTACGGTAGCAAAATGGGAGTTTACGACTATTGAGGGGGGTGTAGTTAAGCACAAGACTCAATCATAAATTAATGGTGAGAGGTTTAGGTTAAACGCCTGTTAAGATTGTGTCTGTTAGGATGGGTATTTAAAAATACAAAGCCTAAATACAAAATAAGTAGTAAAGGGTTCTAAAGAAGAACACAAGCAGTAGGTTTAAAATTGCCAATAAAGTCTATCCTTTCAGATAGTGTTGAAGAGTTTGAGGGCAGACTCGATACTAGGATGGCCGAATGTTAGTCTACGTCTCAACGAAGTGAATTTATAGAGACTTAAAGCAAGCAGTGTTTATTTTAAAGAAATAAATATGATACATCCAGTGTAGGGAGAAAGGGGCTCTGTTTGTATTATAACACCCATTAAGTTATGAGTGTGGAAAATAATGTAAAGTTATACCAGGGATCATTATTGAATTGTTCAACAATAGTCTGAGACGTGTTTTTACATTCGTTATTATAATAGTATTTAAAATAACGTAATTCTGCGGCCAAAAATAAGAAAAGGGGTTATCATAAACGAACAGTCATCAATTTTACAGAAGAATATTAAATAAACATCAAATAGATAACACAGTTTTGCATAATATTCTTCGGATGACTAAGGTGTTTTTTCTGAATATGGAGTTTATAATTGGAAAAAGTTTCATATGTGGACAAGAGGAAATCACGCCCTAGAAGAAATTCATAATTAGGGTCTGCAAACAATTGAAGTGTGGTGTGGTATTTTAGGCAATAAAATACTTAGACCAATTTTTTACCAAAATCGGCTCAACGTTAACCAATATTGAAATGCAATGACTAAACAATGACATTGGACACTTATTAGATGAGCGTCCCATAGAAGAATATGTAAATATTATTTGGCATCAGGATGGACCCACTATTCTAATAACAAATTTCTGGAATAATAGATACAATATTTGGATTGGAAGATATGGGAGGATAACCGTCCGGAAGTCTTGACTTGACCCCTATTGACTGTTTATGGGAGCATTTAAAAATTGTATATAATAGATGTGAAAATATTCAAGATTTGCAAACCAAGATAATCGAAGAAATTAATAGACTAAACAATTTAAATGTTGTTTTTGAAAATGTCACAAAAAATGTAATAAAAAGGTATAGGACATGAAGTAACTATTTTCAACAATTATTATTACTAAGTATATATTTTTATATTTTAATTATATTTAATTCGTCGCTGTTTGTTATTTATGTCCTGTTATAGATATTTTATAGTTTTAACATTATTTTTATAGTCGAGAGATTCGCGACTTTTAAACGGAATATTGGAAAGACTATTTAAAAATATATATTTTACCGCAAAAAAGTTGAATACAAAACGAATCTCACATTTTGTGAGTATGGGACATTTTAAATAGGAATCTATAGAAAATAAGAGAAAAAGTTGCAGTCGCTGAAAATTAAATTTTATAGTATCTCCTATATTTTACTAACATGTTTACTGTGAAATTATTGATCATTCTATTTAATAAACTTATTAATATACCGGTCGGTGTACTCTAATAGATTATATTGCGAATATCTTAAAAACTATTGGCGATAAGTATAAACTATTTGACATTACTAAACTGGAGATGACGCCTATGTGTAAAATTATACATTGTATTGTCACAAACTTTTAGAGTTGTCATTTCCGGTTAAAGTGGAAGTTGGATGCATGATTTAGATACGTATTCATTCATATTCACCATAACGAACTATATCGATTTCCGTAATTAATATTATTTTTCGAGTTTTAAAAATTTGCTAACACATAAACTGATTCCTTTGATCACAAAAAAACTCTGTATACAAATTTAACTCAAACGGACAACATTTAGGGGTCGCGCATTAATCTGCAAATAATTGAAATATAACTGATAATTTTGAATTTGAAAAATTGCCGCCAATGTAGTAGCATTAGGTCCGTTCTTTTCGTCTACACTTTAGTTTATGTGCAGCTGAAAATTCACTATGATTGGTCAATTTCAAATCTGGTGTTCCTCTATTGGTCGTTAACTTTGAATAGTGTAGAAGTACAGACGAAAAGAACAGACCTATTACTTCCAGTAACTGGTGCATTGTTTACAGTAGACATTTAGGTGGGGACAAATATTCCAATTGGTTAGAGTAACTTCTACTCCTTAATAGGTGTACTTATTTTCATTTGTATTTGAATTGTTTCAGTTTAAATTGCGAGTCAATAAGTGTGTGTTATTGTGCAACTGTGGTATTACGTGATTATTTACAAGATGACTACAAGAAAAAGAACAGAAATATGGCTAATAGTTTATTTATTTATTTATTTATTTATTTATTTATTTAGTTAGTTATTTATTTACATACACTATTCAACAAGTAAAATACCTAATTACAGAACAGGGATATAGGAGTACAAAATATATTATGATACAATATAAAATATAAAACTAAATTATGAAGAGAGTGCCCCCTGAATGGTAGTAAATTACCTTCCAAAGGTCAAATATTGCGCTTATTGCTTTTTAAACATTAACAATTAAACTCCATACCGGATGGATGAATTTAAAAAAGGATAAAACTGGAGTCGGCGCAATACAGACGGCACGCACGAAGCAATTCGTTAAAAGTTTAAACAATTTATTCGACATAGCCCATGAGAATGCATTAAATATTATAAAAATACAGGGAGATAAAAACTTTCTCATCGCTACATGTCAGGAAGGACGCCAAGATGCAATGCTTCAGGTAGACAAAGTATCTCGAAAAGAAGCCGATTCTGAAAAAAGGGAGAAATGTATTCTTAAAAGGAAAGAAAAAGAAAAAAGGCGTATACTTGCTTCCCATGCGAAAGAAGAAGGAAGCCAAAATGCTACTGATTGTAGTGACACTAAAAGTATGATGGACGAACCTTCTACATCTACATGTGTTTTTTATAGCAAATGGGAGAATTGACATAATGACACCAGATCTCACCATAGCACTTGACAGGACACAAACAACTGACAAAAAGTGACCTATATTCTAGCAGCTGCAGTTAAAATTATGGGCTGTGATGTCAAGGATGTTAATATTAATAGGTCTACAATACGCCCAACTAGGCAAAGGATAGGAAGCATGTGGACGACAGTGTGAAGGAGCAGTTTATGTCTACTGTTACAGCATCATTAATGGTGCATTGGTATGGTAAATTTCTTCCTCAGATGACGGGTAAGGAAACATTCGCTATTTAAAAAAAAACTGGTATATTTTAAATGTTTAACTAATTCTTTTTTTTAATAGGCAGACAAGTTTCTGATAGAGTTGCAGTGATTGTATAGGGCGGAGGAAAGAAAAACTGCGTAAATCGGCTTCTAGGTGTTCCATCTTTAAAGTCGGACACCGGAATTTTACAGGCTAGAGCAGTAGTACATTTGCTACATGAATGGAAATTGTAAGATAAAGTGCAAGCAATGTGTTTTGATACTACATCTAGTAATACTTGAAGAAAGAACGGAGCTTGTGTGTTAATTAAATTACTAAATAAAGTCATGTTCTATTTTGGATGTCGCCATCATATATTAGAAATTATTTTAGCTGCAGCTTTCACAGAAACCATGGGTCCTTCTTCCGACCCAAATATTCTACTATTCAAGCGATTTCAAGTTTCGTGGGACTATATCAATAAAGGTTAGTTACATAAATCATAATTAAATGTAGAAATATATCAGTCGTTTGTAATTTTTAGAACTTTATGAAAGTAGTGCCAATAACGACTCTATAACTCAGGCTCTTAAAGATGACAGAAACAGAATAATTTTATTTTGCAAGGCTCAGTTATAGGTATAAAAATGAAAGTTTCCTGTCTTTAATAACCCAACTATAAATTTAGAGGATTTCTTACCACGTGACGATTATCAAGAGCTTCTGGAACTTTCTATTATATTTTTGTATGAAATACCTCCAAAAGGCATTCGATTTAAAATGCCGGGAGCTTTCCACCACGCCAGATGGATGGCAAAGGCAATCTATGCTCTCAAAATCTGGATGTTTCGTGGGCAATTCCATCTTACTTCAATAGAAGAAAGGGGGCTGCGTACATTTTGTACATTTCTGGTTTCAGTCTACATAAAGCATGATTCACAGCAGCACTTCTTTCATCAGCTCTATCTAATGACAGAGTTATTAAAAACGCTTTGTGAATCAAAGCAGCCAGTCTTTAAGATGGCTTTACAAAAATTTTTGAATCACCTGTGGTACTTGAGCGAGGAGCTTGTGGGTCTCGTCTTTTTGATACAAGTATAGGTAGTGCCATCAAAAGAAAAATGGTGTGTTCCTTAAAATCTGAAGGATTATATGATCCCCCAAAATGTAGGCAAATTGATTTAAGTACCCGCAACAATTTGAAAATAGAAAATCTTGTCACAAAAAATACGATGACAGTTTTTACCCGCCTGAATATAACAACTAACTTTCTCAACGTTGACCCTGATCTATGGACGACAAGAGAGGACTACCAAAAGGTTTAACCATAGTTAAAAATCTGAAAATTATTAATGATAACGCCGAAAGAGGAATATCACTAATAACTCAGTTTAATCGTATTATTACGCACGGTGAGAAACAAAAGACATACCTATTTCAGGTTGTCGAAGACCACAGAAAACGATATCCAAAATGCAAAAAAGAAGACATACAATAACTTTATTAACTTGTAGTAGTAACTCTGCCAACTGATATAAAGGATGCACCAAGTGTAAAAACATTTAATAAATATGTATGTAAATATCTCACAAGTAATTAAGTAAAATATTCTGAAGTCTGAATATATTTCGAATACCTTACAATTTTATATACTCATTCTAGTAGTTTCGGATACAATTACTTTTTATTTGTTTGTTTTTTGTGTTAGAAATTGTAATATTACTTAGGTTAGATTATTTAGGTTTAATTAAATATCTATGTATCTATGTAGCAGACAGTGCTAAAGAAAGATCTATCTATCTATCTATCTAGAAAAAATTTAAGAAAAATATACTTACCTAATGAGTAATATCCAGTCTTTGTTTTTTTTTTGTTTAATATCGTAAATTAAGTGTCTTATAAATTATTTTCTCTATACTATATACACAATCCAATTTTCTTTTGTTTTTCAAAACTTTGAAGCCGTTGTGCGACCTCTAAAAATGAATAAATTGATTAAATATTTTAGAGAAATTAATCACTTGTATAATGGAATCATATTCCGCATTGGCACTTAAGATTGAAAAAAAATCGGTTTTTGCTTTAGAGCTAAGCACCACCCTAATATATAGGGTGCAAAATTTTGAAAAAGTCGGTTTTTTTACTATACCTCGTATATTTACGTTTAATTTTTAATATCTACAGAATCGGATTTATTTCAAAAAAATGCTACAAGAATAGATTTTCATGTTTTCCCAAGCATAGCTATGAAGGCAGGAAATCTAGTTACTCATTTACGCGGGACACTCTGTACCACTGACCCTCCTCCCCTGTTAAGGACGCCTATGATTAAATGTTTTAGAAAATGTGCACTGTAGCTGTAGGAAGCATTTTTCGATCCATGTTTATGGGAACCTTTGTCTTATTTTTGGTCGTAGAATTCATTGGCGAATTATTGTACGATAATTTCAGGACACCCTGTGTAAAAACTTCATTTCATAATATTTAAACGTAGATGTAGATTTTTATCTAGAACTCTACACTGAAAGATTTAGTTTTCCGAACTGTCTATGACTAATATGCTTACCGTTCCATTTCTCATCTACTCCATTGAAATACTAAAATACTACTATCTACTTCTCTCATGAGCTGCGCCAATTAGTCAAAGATAATGCAAATTTACAGAAGCATTATTTATCTCAGATCTTCCGTTAGTTGTATGTACCTCTCACATCAGATTCTATGTTGATGGAAGATCATCGCATACAATTTCCCCAATAATATAGAAAATGCCAAAGAAGAAATTCAAAAATAAACCATCTAAACATCTTTTTTTATCAAGTGAAACTCTACTTCATGCTCAGTTGATATAAATAAAAAAAACATGTTTTTGATTCCGTGGTCGAAAAGTAATGAGAATGGCATCTGCCTGCCACCGACAGGGTCCCGGACTTTAATACCAACGCCAATGTAATTTTAGGAAAAAATATCTTAAATTGGCAAAAAAATAATTTTAGCTGAATTTGTTTTATATTATATCAAGTTCCTATCCTGTGATCTTTTTTTCTTTAATTATTGCAAAACTGCATCATTTTAAATGAACCAGAGACTAGCTAGTTCTTTAAACTAATAGGATACATTTTTAACTTGTTTTAAATACAAGTTTTTAAACTATTATCTAGTGTGTATTCTTATGTTAATCCCTAATCCTTAATAGCACTTAAGAACAATACACTTTAAATAAACAAAAAAAATCAAGAGATTACTTCTTTGTATATGTCTCGCATTCCAATACAACTACATAACTTCTAATAATGTTTGAAAAGGTTGTTCAACTAAAAGTAAAAATCAGAAAAATAAACATACAGAATAAACACATATCATTGCAGATTGGTTATTTATTCTTTTGCGATATTATAAATAACACAAGAGATGTTCTAATCAGGTGACCAATATTTACTCTTGTAACAATATTGGATTTCTCAATATTTATACAATCAGTTCATAATTTATGACTTACAAAGTAGTAAGGAGAAAATAATAGGATGAGAGTAAAAGATGAAAATGTTTACTTCCACATGTTTTGTGTTACGTATATTTTCGTATATCACACTGATTGAGAAATGTATACTGAACGATTCCGATAAACACTTTGGCATTTAATGTTTTCACGTGAATAAGACAAACCGGGTCCGAAACTTGACCTTAAATATTTCGGACACCTTTGATAATAATTACTGCATCCCTAAGCATTTCGACTTTGAAACATTAAATGGTACCCTATAGTGACTAATACATCATTGAAAAGCCTACTAAATGTGGCGTGCTACTATGATATAAGAAATTATATATAGTGCTTCGTCTTCTGAATATTTAGGAAAAATTTTTGTATTATGTATTATAAACTATGATGTAAGTAACATGATGTAAATTATGTTATTAATTGTCTAAAATAGGAACCACCAACTTCCAAACAGTAGGCAGTATTTAACAATACTTTTTCCTTTCTCGATATATGGATGAGAAGCAGAGAACTAATTGAATGGCCAGTATGTTCTCCTGATCATGGCCTCATTGGATAAAATGCTTTAGGTTAAATTAGGTTATTGTGAGTGGGTCCACTTCGGCCATTAGTAGGCCTATTTGTGGCTCACTGCTAATTATATTTCACTCCAATAAGTTCAGTCTCTTAATGAAACTGATAACTTTATTGGGTGAGAATGTGTCCAGATTCTCTGGCAGAAGTTGCCCTTTGCCAAATATTGAGAATCTGATCCTCTCCACAGCGGAACAGGTGCATAAGACGTGGTCTGCCTTCTCATCATCCTCCAAGCATAGACAGCACTCGGCGTTTTCCACTAGGCCGAGTTTATGCAGATGTCCGGTATATAGGCCTGTTAGAGTTTTCAAGTTTACCCTATTTAACTCTAAAAGTTTCTTAGTTTTTGATTTCAAAGGGTATTTTATATACGCTTCGGATGAACTAACCTTGGTAACTCTTGCCAATACTGGAGAGTTTTCCTTTCAGCCCAGGTTGAGATGGCCATCTTAGCAGTACTTGAAGATATGCCAAGTATCGGTTCTGGTCCGCTGATTCATGATCCTGCTCCTTTTCTGGCCAAGGAGTCGGCTATTTTGTTACCTTCCATACCAGAGTGGCCGGGTATCGAGACCAGAATCACTTTGTTGTTTTTGCTCAAATGATTTAGAGCCTTCTGACAGTTCCATACCGTTTTGGAGTTACAGCGGTAGGCGCCAAGAGCTTTTATAGCTGCTTGGCTATCTAAAAAAATTTTAATTGATCTGCGTGTAAGATGCATATATATTCCAGCCTTCGCACACACAGTACAATGGCATGAACATCGGCCGGAAAAATAGTTGCATTAGTACCTAGGCTTGAGGATATCTTCACCCTTGGTCTGTAGCTATGTACTCCGGCTCCCGTTCCCTCAGGAGTTTTGGAGCCGTCTGTAAACCAGCAACTGTCTGCCTTCAGTAGGTCGGTTTGATTCCGATCCTACTCATCTCTCCGGAAAAAGGATGTTGAGGGTCAGCCAGTAGTTGGTCATGGTAGGCATAGTATCCGAGGGCATTCTCAGGATGCTGTGACTCTCTATGTCATCCAGCAACCTGTTTCGCTTCATGATACTAGTCTGAGGCATATTAATGGCCGCTTGTTGCAGTCTATATGTTGCCAATCTGGCCTCTCTCTTCAAATATATATGAAGAGGGGGTAAGTCCAGGAGGATTTCCATTACAGCTGACGCTGTGGTACTAATTGCCCCCATTACGGTCGAGCATGTTAATCTCTGTAATCCAGAGAGTTTGACTTTGGCCGTCCGTTGTAATCCTTTCGGCCACCAAACGATGGATCCGTATGTTATCATTGGTCTGATGGCTGTGACATAGATCCAGTAAATTTTTTGGGGACCCATGCCCCAGGATTTACAACAAATACGACGACATGTCTATAAGGACAGTTTTGCTTTGTGGATTACCTTTTCCAGATAGGAGTTCCAAATAAGTGATTTATCCAGAGTGATTCCTAAATATTTCACCTCCTCCGCAAATGGAATAGTTTCACCCATTAAGGAGGGCAGTCTTAAGTCCTCCAGCTTCCTTTTCCGGTTGAATGGTACTATTACTGTTTTTGAGGGTTCACAGACATCTGTTTCCTGTCACACCAGTTACCCACTGCATTCAGTGTCTCTTGAAGAGTATTAGATATTACTCCTTCAGAGTTTCCTATGACTAGTATGACTAGATCATCTGCATATGCTAGAACCTCAACCTCCCACAGTGTGAGAATAGCCAGTAAGTCGTCCACAAGAAGTGACCACAAAAGGAGGAAAAGAACCCCACCCTCTTGTGGCTCTAAAGATGACTGTTTCTCCCTGTAGAGACGTCGTTATAGTTCTGTTTGATAGCATAGGACGAATCCAGTCTCCTATAGTCGGCTCAATTTTTCTGGGGGCTACTGCTGCATATAAGGAGTTGGGCAGTGCATTGTTAAATGCTCCCTCAATGTCGAGAAAAGCTCCCACCGCAATTTCCTTCATTTGAAGGGATTGGGTAATCTTCTCGACTAGGTTGTTGTGTGCTAGTTCTGTTGATTTTCCTGTTTGATAGACATACTGATGGATATTGAGTTGGTGATGGTTCAGAATGTTCCCCCTGATATATCCGTCCAACACTTTCTCCAGGCCTTTCAACAGAAAATATGTCAGGCTAATTGGTCTAAGCGATTTAGGGCTTGGTTCTTTCCTACCCACTTTTGGTATATATACTACCTTAACCGCCGACCAACTGGATAGGATATCGATCCATAATAGACTAGCTCTGATAATTTAATGAGGAATGGGAGCAATATTTCCAGTCCGTTTTGTAATAGAGCTGGAAAAACTCCATCCTCTCCTAGCGATTTGAATGGTTGGAAGGGTTTGATGGCCCACTCAATTGCTGGTAGTGTGATAACCTTTTTAGCTATCAGCTAATCATTTTTATCAGATCGTTTTACTCTACCTTCTGATGGTGACAGCTGTTGGTTATCCGGATTCAATCACCCTGGGAAGTGGTTTTATGTTAGGAGCTGTAATGTTTCCTTTCCAGATTCCGTATATGAACCATCCGGTCGCCTTAACGAGCCAAATTCCCACGTCGGCTCTCTGGAAAGAATCTTGTGGATTCTAGTGAGGTAGGTCAGTTATACTCTCACAGAATTTCCTCCAAGATCCCCTTTTGCTTTCCTTATTTCTTTGTTATAGTCCGTTAGAACGGATCTATATTGGTCCCAGTCGCCCGAAGCTTTAGCTCGATTAAAGAGGCGTCGAACTTCTTTTCTCATTTTATCCAAATTCTTGTTCCACCAAGACGCGACTCAATTGTCCTTTCTTGTCTTCAGTGAACAGTTTTCGTGATAAGCTGAAACAATTGCGTTTCGGATCTGTTCCGCCGCAATTTCAGTTTCTTTACGATTCCTGATTATGGTGAGAGTGGATTGAAGGTGAGTCTGGAGGGAGTGTTTGTACCCTTCCCAGTCGGTGCACTTCAGATCTCGATATGTCACCATAGGTCTTGGACCAGCTTCTATAATGAATAGAATGTGTTTGTGATCTGAACACGAGGGTTCAGAAGATACCTTTCAATCGGTTATCTTGTTGCTTAGGTAGTTTGAGCTGATTGTGATATATATACCTCGTTCCTATTTCTAGTGACAAAGGTTGGTTCAGAACCAATGTTATTCACAGTTAGTCATTCACCTAATATATATTCAAAAAGTGACGCACCACTTTGGTTAGTGTCGTTGCTACCCTACGCTGTATGGTGGGCATTTGCATTACATCCAATAACCAGGTGGATATTGTTCCTTTTGCTGTAGGCGATTAAATTTTGCACTACAGTTGGAGGAGGTTGATCTGCAGCCCTATCACCTGGGAAGTAGGCCGAGCAGACGATTATCTCCGTCTTACTTCCCCCTCCGAGGTCGTTACCTGGATGGTTACAACGTCCTGAGTGCAGTAACCTGTAAGTATAAAATAGTTCATGTTGTTTCTGATCAAGATACAGGCTTTAGGTCTTTCATCAGAGCCGACTTCTATTACCTTGCCAGAAGTATTCCCCAGGTCGCTTACCCGGCCTGTGTTACTTGTCCAGGGTTCCTGGAGGAGAGCAGTGTCAATTTGCTCTTCCTTATACCTTCGGCCGAGAACGTATGTGACAGCCTTGGCTTTTTGTAGATTTGCCTGTAAACATCTGATGTAAGATGTTCCCAATTCTCCAGCCCTTGGAGGTGGGGACTTTAACAGCTGCCGCTCCTGGTCCGATGATATTGGGTTATCTGATGGAGTAGGATTGATCCCACTCTCCCTCAGTTTTCCAGTTTCCTGGTTATCAGTGACAGTAGTACCTTCCACAGCCTGACCTCCCACTGTGTGTATTGAGCAGTCGCTGGCTAAAGGTCGGGTCGAGCCCGCTCTCATACTCCCTTCCCTTACCGGAACTGGGGTATCCCTCCCCTGCTCCGGAAACTTTGCCTTATTATTTTGCATTGCAAATTTCTGGATACCACTGGGCACCAGGTAACTTTTTTTGTTGAAGAGGTTATTTCCCTCTATGCAATCCTGTTGGTGTTGTTTTATTTCACACCTACCCGTCGGGACTGAGGTGCCGTTGTAGCATTCCCCTATCCTCCACCAGGGGACGCGCCCAGTAGGGATTGCAAGCATCCCCCCTCGGGATAAAATGCTTTATATGATTAAAGAAATAGTTTATTTCCTTTTTCAGATTCATTGAGTTTTCCTAAAATATGCAGAACCGAGCTCGGTAAAACAGTGGGCCACAGTGTTAAGTGGCAAATGTAGCTTGTTTACTGCTTATCGACTCCCGGGTTTAAATCCCGTTTTCGATTCTGGAAAAGTCGAAGGGTTTGGTTGTGTGTGTCCGCGTTTCTGTCAACTGTGTAACCCCTGTCCGAGCAACTTCGGCTGTGGTTTGAGGGTCGTCTAATTTATGTGGTGTGTTTTATGTTTTTAATTCGGTTGTAGCATTTTTTGTCGAAAGATAATGTGAATATTTTTTTTCGGAGAAGACAATTTCCATAATTTTCACGTTTGTCGATATCATGTAAGTCGATCTGTTTTAAAAAAGATACTAGTCGTAGATGAACACGCTCAACTTTTATAGGAAAATTCGAATTTACAATTATTTCGATTGTTTAGTTTTTAACAACTAAATTATATTAAAACTCAGTTTTTATAAGATACTTTATTTCTATTTTACATTTTTTATATGTGCTTTTTAAATCATCATCGTTTATTGATTTACGCACCTACGTAAGTTGTTTTAATCGTTCAAATTTAGTAAGTAACGACTAGATAAAATTAGTTTTATTAGTTTTTATTAGTTTCTTCGAAATGCAAGTTCTAAGGAATATTGTTATTGATGCTAATATTCTGGACACATACCCTCAAAACTATTAATAATTTACCGGACGTCAGCTATCGCTAAGTCTGAAATTCTAAAATTCATTACAGCAGAGTTCTTAACTAATAGACTCGTTTGGTGAAAAATATGTTTCCTATTTCTTTCTCTCAATTTTTATAAACTGTTTCATGTATAAAATGACACAAAAAAATTTCAAAGCGATTGAACGAAAATTGAGGGAAATATTTGCATTTGATTAATAAAATGCTTTCTCCGATAAAGCACGCCAGAGTGACGGCAGCAGATCCTATTAGTCCGTAACAAATAAACGGGATTAGTAGCAGAGACAACCACGAGACATTCAAGTATTTCTATTGTTTCTGTTCGGAATATTGTACTGGTGTACTGTTTGGGAAGATTAGAATAGATGGCGTGCGCGATGATGAGCCGTGATTTAAAAAAGCGCGCGATGCGTTTTGTTGTCTGGTGTTAAATTTTCAATTACATTTTAATGAAGAAATAAAACAAAACAGGTAAAATAAATCGTTTATTGATAGAAAATCAATAAAATAACAAGCCACAATGAATGCAATAATTATGAAGATATTTTAAATAATCTAAACCATAGACAAATAAATGGCTAAACAAAAAGTTAAGCATTTTACAATTAAATAATAACGATTATAATACTTTCTTGAACAACAGGTACCTATGTAATACAAAACCTATATGGCAAGTACAAAAAATATATAAATAAGCCTACCAATAAGGAAAAAAATGTACATTTGCTTCCCAACATCCCAGATATATGTATTAACATCGATTAATGCTGCACATTATTTATACAATGTGGTCTGCAATTTAACAATACTTTTAACAAATATAATAGTAATAATATTTAATTGCTTAGGTAAAGTTTACATTAACAAAGCATATTACAAACACTGATAGGTTTTTACAAATAAATATACATATCCTACATATCCTACACAAGTACTTGCTCGTAGGTCATAAATTATATACCTAATTAATAATTATTGGGTAAATATAAACATATTAGGTAGGCGCATATGTACATATTACAGTTTCAAGCAACATCAACACTTGAAATTATAAAAGAAAAACATTAATAATAGCATTAAAGTATCAAGCCATAAGAAGCTAATAAAATAAAACATATTTATTTATTTTATAGCTTGCAAACTGTTTCTGACTGCTGCTGGAACAACCTCATATCAACAACTATCGATGCTGGAATGTCCTCAGCTTATGTTTAGATTTCTTTGCATTCTTACGATTCTGGATGTTTTTTTGTTTTTTTCTCTCACACTACCAAGGAAGCCCAATTTTCCACACAGCTTTCATGATCTCCCTCGTTACAATTTCATAAAGGTCAGAACAGGAATACCATGAGAAGTTCACATTATCAAAGATGAATTCAGTGACTATAACAGAAATCTTGGGTTTATGGCAAAAGGTGGGTGTAGTGATACATCAGGTACACTTTTATTCCCATCATTTCTTGCCAAATTTTGGACCTAACAAGAAGGAAACAATTTCATTTAAATACCTTTAAAACACAAAACACAAACTTACTTTTGGTCATTGACTGGAAAATAGTGCATTTTTTCCACCTGGTCTACATTGAATCCACGAATAAGACAATGATTTTGTGGCATGGTTATAATAAAATTATATGCTACACTAACACTAATAAAAAGTTCAAATAAAATAGTATTTAGAAGACACAGTATTTTACAGTTCGTAATCCAATATAAAATAAAAAACGACACACACCACAGAATATCAGCATCAAAACAAACAATATGGCGATCGGATCCAACGTCAATGATGACGTTTTCTGTGCTGCCAGCGTCATCTACGAAAATCTTCTCAAACTGCAACAAAGATAGATTAATTCAGAAACACCTATATACAACAAGGATGGAAGTATGTCAGTAATTATACTTAAAACCAAACACATTTTTATATGTACTTGAATGTATCGTGGTCACAGAGAACCTAGTCTGTGCTCGTGGTTGTCTCTGTTAGTAGTAATACGGCCGACACATTTAAAATGATCACGTTATTTTTAAGTAGTTTACTAAGCGTATTACGACACCATTAACAATGCGTGATATTAATTATATAAAAACAGATTTTTCTAATGAACTGGAAGTTCATCTAATACCGTTTGCCTCTGTCTTTTTTAAAAATGCTGTTCGAGGAATAGCACTATGCAACCGTTTTTGGTCTTCGTGACAATCAAACAAATGTGGAACAACACCAGTTCTTATTTTTTAATTGCCGCATTTTTCATTAACTTGAAATAGGTACATGTAAATGTCCATGTCTTCTTCAAGCTAAAACTAATTTAAAAAGATCATTTTCCTATTTAAAATTCAAGAAAACTTACATTAACATAATCCTCACAACAATATTTAGTGGTTTTGCTGCCTAAAAGAGCGACTCTACGCATAGCTTTTTGCCACAACTAGAATAAAACTTTTCATTCTAGTTAATGGTGTTTGTTCGTATTACTGTTCTTCATAAAATTTTAATATTATTTGTTGTACATGTTTATGTTTAAGTTTTTGGAAACTGTATACCTTTTCAAGGAAAACCTAATTTAAATAGTTCTGAGGATGTGTCAAAATACTCGAAACTTAGTTTTCTCCCTTCCGCCGCCCTTACTTCAACTAATTTAAAAAATAAATAAAATGTTTTATTTGGCGCTTTCACAGTAGTATTTTTGCACACATAGTACTTGTAGTTTTTTCTTTTATTGTCTATTTTACAATAAATATTACCACTAACAAAATGGTAAACAAAAATACGAAAAGAGCCGCTAAACACTTTATCTAAATTTTGATAAAAGGCTCAACTTCGTGCCTGTCTTCCAATCGGCATCGGCTAGCAGTTTATAGAGTATATGGGATCCGGTGACGTCACCGTTCGACAACGTATTGTTATCAGCTTTGACTATAACAATATATTTACATATGAGCCTATTGTTTTGTTGTGCCTTCCTTCAGCTGAAAGTTTGTTGCACTGACAGACCTGGATTAATATTGTTAATATTGTTAATAGATTGGTTACTGATCTTTTATATTTCAAATACTTTAAGTAACTGTAGCACGAATGTATGCGAATATACAAATCATTTTTAAAAGAGTGAATTTATACAGAACGATGATATAAATTATTTTAGACGACTAGCAATTTTGTCATCAGCATATAAATGTGAACACTTTGGAATCTTTTTCCTCCAACCATATAGTTCCATAGAACTTCGCAGGAGATTGTCGTTCTCTTCGATTTTAAAGTACTTTACGACAACGCGAGAGGACGTATGTACAGATAAGTGATAAGTTTCGTTTTCTTTTTCGCAATGGTTTTAATTGCGATATGGCGCGCTCAGATTATAAGAATATTATAAATTTATATGTCCCTTTAAAAAAAATCTATCATGACAACAACTTTGAATCAAGTGAAGAACTAAAAGGGACTCTACGATTATTTGAGCGATATCATCTGTCACTCTTTGATTTAGGTCTTCTTGTCTTTCTGGAAGCGTTTTAAATATTAAATCTCTGACAATTAATTGAGTTTAAAGGTGGTTACCAGGGCGTTAGAAGCTGGTATGCCATCTTGTTTGGAATTTTGTACGTCTTTAAGATATGGCTCCAGAAATTCTCCTAGAATATGAATATATCGTTGAGCGTTGAAATTTTCCTCACAAATAAATGGTCCCATTAATCATCTCACAATTCCGAGCCAAACGTTAAATCCAAATGATCTTTGCATATTTCTTGGTTCAGAAATAATGGTCGTTATGGTCGGACTAATGATGTCAATTATGTCGACTGAAAATTCCATTGCTGATCACTCATACGTCGTCGGTCCATATGATATAGGGGGTAAATTTTTAATTTTCGTTAAATTTTCCGATGAACCAATTAAAAGAAAGTGTCCTGCGATCTGTATCAGCGGGGAATAATTGAGTAAGCCTCACTTTATATGATTTGAATTTATCCTTCTTTCGAATCCTCTGGTTACAGCTTTGACTCTCACCCATAGTCAGCTATTTCTCTAGTAGAGACTTCAAGATTTTCTAAAACTTCCCCAATTACGTTTGCTTCTGCATGTTCTCTTCTCTCAAGGGGAGTATTTGCTTTTAGCTTTGTAAAAAGCTCCCTATTCAACAAGTTGTTCTCCAATCTTGCAAAATGTGGAACGCGGTGTAGCTGGGCACTCAGGATACAACTCAAAATATAAATTTCTTGCAGCTTCAGCATCCAATGTAACATATGGTATTATTTGTAGTTTTCAAACATTATGATAACAACGGCTTTTAACTAGTTATGGAAGACAATGAAATTTTTGTCTTTTAATGCCTTTTCGAAATGCAAGGTAACTTGATTTTATTAATAAGTTATATTTTAATCGTTTCTTATACTATAGTTGTAACAGTTTATTACTTAATGTCTAGCGGATATGACTGGAAAAAGAAAATCAGATTTTGACTATCAAATGCTCTTATTTTCCATAGCCAACCATGCAAATATCACTAAATATTTATTTTAAATAGAAATATTTTTACATCTTTCCTGATAACAATATACCCCAACATAGAAATTTTTGGAAAGCTTGATTTTTTTCCTATATTTTAAAGTAAAGCGAACTATGATTCCTATTTAAAATAAGAAATTTGCAATTGATATCTTAAAATTTAGTAGTGATGCATATTGAAAATTGATTATAGAAATTTTTACTGCTTAAAAAAAATTCTCAAATAAAAAAGTGATGCGGTTTCACGTATCGACTCCACGAAAATCGAGATCTAACCCTTTGGTCGGTTTTTGTCTATCTGGTCTAAAAGTAGCTGGAACAGTCAAACTCAAACAATTTGGGAGGTCCTATACGTAACAAAATAATCACTGGTAATATTATTTGTTTTTGCTTAGTATCCTAGATAGATCGGATCGAAGATTTATTTGTGACTGTGAAATCTGTAAAAATGCAGTTTTTCACAAATATCTCAATGTCTAATTATTTCTCAAAAAAAGTTTGTTGTAAACTTTTCATGTTTGGCAGTTTTTAGATAATAATAATAATAATAATAAATAAGAAATTTTTATCCATTTAATCATAGCAATTTGCTGACAAAACAAACAAAACCGTCAAATTGTCAGACGGACATAGAAAATGACCTTTTTCTCGATCCAAGCAAGTTTCATGTTTCTTGCGAAAAATCTAGGGTAAAATTTTTTGTAATTGACATATTGTATTTGTAATAAAACGAATTATAGTTATCCTTGAATTCCAAGTTTCATAATATTTTTCCTGAATCACTCGGTATTTTTAGTTAACTCTCGTGTATGCATGATTAACAGATATTATGATTACGCAGGAGTCACGTTTTCCCTCCAGGCAGTGTTGCCTTTAACACATGTACAAATAAAATTACAATCATTCCTGTTATTCTTTCTAATTACAATATTAATAACTAATTTTAACTCAACAATGTATCCGTTTCAGAGATCTTCGGTTCAACCATATTAAAGAAATCCACCCAGGGACATTCAAAGGCTACAGAAGCATAATCTCTCTTTTACTCAATAACAATTTGTTAACTAACTTAAAGGATGGGGCTTTTGATGGACTTCTTCACTTGCAACACCTTTACCTTTATAAGAACAGAATCAAATATATCGAACCAAAAGTTTTCCAAGGATTAAAGAAATTAGAAAGACTGTAAGTATACTATTTCTTTTATTATTAATTTTATTGAAATTAACGTTCACTAAAATAGAATTCCTTACATTTACAAATAGTTTAACAGCAACACCCAAAATAAATTATATTAAATATCATTCTAAGTGTGGCCTGGTCAATGCGAATATGATATACATAATTCGGAAAATATTAAATATTATGCCTAATAATAAACAACAATTTAAAATGGAATGCTCATTGTGAATTATATCCTCAAAACTAAGAAAATTAATATACCCTTTTTATAAACTAAGAGATATATTTACTATAAAAATATTAAAAAGTGTGTATAAAGCTTTAGTGGAATCGGTTCTTATTTATGGCATTGCTATATGGGGATATACTTATGACAGTTAAGTTAAAAACTTAAAACTGGGTCAAAATTAAGTATTAAAAGTTATTTTGCTTAAAGATAACCGATATTCCACTAAGCAACTTTATGCAGAAAGTGAAGTACTGATTCTTAGAAATTTGTATATATGTATTATTTAATATAGTAAAATATACGTACCAAAACAAGGACTTCTGTAAATTAAAAATTCATGAGTATGGGACATGGCAAAAAATTAACAAAAACTTATTATTCCCAAATTTTCTACAACTTCGCTTCAAAAGTACATATGTGTAACAGGCCTTAAAATTTATAACATTATTCCTAATGAAATAAAAAATATACCTATGTATGTATATACTTCCCCACGACGTCCGTCAGAAGCTTCCCTACGATGACTCCGTTGCTCATCAAAAACTTCCCTCCGAGAAGTTCTCCAAACTGGACTCCTACAACGTGCTCTCCAGCTCCCAACATTTGGTCGTCGACGTGACTCGACGTTGCCTTCTCGTGGCATTTTTTTGTGCGTTTTTTTTTTTAAACCGCACTTTAATCACTTATTCACGTAATCACTAATAATAACTAGGTCCTTTATCCCACTTCTGATGTTAAATTAATTAAAATGAAACAAAATTAAATAATAAAATAAAATAAAATAAAATTAACAGTTGAACTAAATTTATTTGGGCAACCGCATACAAAATATCGATAGCATGTATTAGTACAACGTTATGGTACTTCAACCGCTCAACCAAGAATGCCCTCCGGCTCGTCGCTTTGCGTACCGCTACCCTGCTTAGGCTAACTCAGCGATTAGATGGTCCCGCTCCCTGCTATAATATTACTTCAAATAAAAAACATAATTAATAAATATTGACATAAAGATAAAACATACACAAACGTTCTGTTATAATTCTACGTGGGTAGGAAATATAAAAGAACAAAGGAAGGAATATTTCTACAGACATACAAACATTCATTTTTAAAATTTGTTGATAGTAATGACAAGAAAAATTTGATTTAAGGAAATCAAAGATACTAATATTTACAGAATACATGTGATTCATCTCGTAAACATACTGAATCATTATTAGGTTGTTATGATTTAATAAATGTTGAAGGCAGAAGGTTAACGGGAATTTTCATGTTGTAATAAAGAACGAAGATAGCACAATTGGTTATTTACGATTAGTTGAGCTTTTTATCATTGCATAAATTAGTAGAACAAACGATTAGACGAGAACACGTAAACAAAGTTACACTTGTAGATGAGCCTCGGGGAATACGATGGATTTATTGTATCAAACAGAAACTTGATTGACTTGTTCGTTGTAGAAATATAAAGAAAAAGCATGGGTGCAAATTGTAGAAAATTTATTTTTCTTTTCCTTAAGTCTCAAACGTTATTATATCCGTATTGTGATACATGTACAGTGTGGTCCACTTATTTTTCTCACCCCAGTTTCAACAATATTTGAAGACTTACCTACCGACAAAAATAAGAATTCGATTAAAAAAAATCATATAAGTGGACCATACTGTACGTAAGTAATATTGAGGATGTCTATCTAATAATAAGCATATTAATCATCACGTACTGCTGCTCTTTTTAAAGCTAATATTAGAAAGACTCAATCGATCTGACGACATGACCATCTTGCATTCATCATCAAGTTAACTGTGACTTCCTTTTTAGAAATCAAAGAAAGAATTTATATACACATTTGCTTCGAATTGATGTACCATTTTTCGAATATATTATAAATTATTTATAGATAAATTCACGATGAGGAAAAATATAGTTGGCATTTTTAACAAAAGTAATAACAGTGAAGTTGTGTTAATTGATGGGGACATAAACATATTTTTTAATAACACTCGTACTCCCGCATTGCCTCCTTCTACATGCTTACGCGGCCTGCTACGATATAGGTAATATATTATTCAATTTTCACTTAAGACTCAATAAATATGATATCTAATTATATACATTTGGTTGTATTAAAAAATTTTCCTACACTTATTGGAATGACTGTTCACGAAAGATTATAGTAAACTTCGAAAGCAGACATAACATAAACAAAGCAACGACTTTTTACATATTTCTGTTAGTATTGGCGCATTTAAAAAATAAACAGCTCCTTTATATATACATATATATATTTTAATCCAAGTAAAATAAACATTTGGCGAAACACTGCTGAAAACTGTAGTTACTCACCACATAACTTGAATTTTCAATTTTAAAAATGATTTGGTGTATTTATATTTATTTATGAACACTTCTGTTTCATTCTAAGCAAGATGATAAACTATTATTAGAAGCAATCGATACTGTTTTGAAAATTTCAATACTTGATAACGCCTAATCGCTATTTCACTGAAAAGATATGCAAATCTCAATTTGCTTAAATTATTATCCTTACCTATATTTGTGGCAAAGTGAAAATGCTATACAATCAAAATAAATAAAGAAATACATAATATGACGAATTTCATCGAAGTTGTAAACGATAGATAGATGATATCTGCGTAACTTATATGTAAGATGAATAAAATCCTGAAACACGTCAATTTTTAATTCTGAAATTTTTTTTATTTATTTATTTATTTTCATATACATATCCTACAGGTAGAACCCAATTATAGAATACAAAACACTTACATAAATTTAAGTAACAAAAAGTAAAAAATTGAAAATTTACCAACAATTAGAGTAAAAAAAATATAAATATTACAACGGAAACGAAATAATAAACATTAATATAATACATAGTAATAAATTAACACTAACTAACAATACATTATACTTTAATTAAAATATTGCTATTCAGCAATAACAATACAATAATACACAATAGCAATAAAAATAAATATAAATTGTACAAAACTACACAAATTAAAATATTGTCATTTACTCATTAAGTACAACTTTTTTAATTTTGTCAATGGTACAAGAAAAAATATCAATATTGTTCTCCACGTTGCAATAGTTTGCGATCATTTGATATAAAGGGGATGCTATCATAATATAAGTATTAGCTGTAGGAAATTTAAAAATGCGGTTGTGACGAGATGATATTCTTGGGACTTTAAAATTAATTTGGTTTAATATCCATATACAGTCAATTAAATTATTAACCACCTTATACAAAAAAATTATATATTGTGCCGCCCTACGTTTTGAAAGCTCGGATAAATTGAGACGTGCAAGTAAAATATTGTTTTGAATGCCTCTTTCCGGATATTCACCATTCACGTATACTGCTGATTTTACAAATCGTCGTTGTATTTTTTCTAAAGACCAAATATGTATATTATAAATGGGACTCCACACTATTGTTGCATATTCCAATCGCGATCTAACAAATGAAACATAGAGCACTCTAAGCGTATGCAAGCTACCAAACCCCTTTGAATTTCGTATGATAAGTCCAAGGCTTTTATAAGCCAACGAAGTAGTCGTTTCGATATGCCGTATGAAAGATAATTTAGGATCAAAAACAACTCCAAGATCTTTTATATAATCTGGCCTTTGTAATATTAAATCATCCAGTTTATAATTATATTTGATTGAGGTTACCTTCCTCGTGAATATCAGAACATTACATTTTGATTCATTTAACGGTAATATATTATTCGCACACCAGAGATTTATGTTATCTAATGCTGTTTGAAGATATTCGCAATCTGTCTCAGACTTAATTTCGCAAAATAGTTTTAAGTCGTCCGCATATAATAGATAATGTACTCGATGGAGATTAGATGTGATATCGTTGATAAACAAGACAAATAAAAGTGGTCCCAATATCGAACCTTGTGGTACGCCTGACTTCTGCAAGAATTTGCCAGACCTGTATCCACGGTATTGAACAAATTGATACCTATCTTGCAAATAGGATTTAAGAAATTTAACTATTGGCCTGGAAAGTCCAAAGTTCTCAAATTTAGTTAATACCGTGGTCAAGTCTGTCAAATGCCTTGGAGAAGTCAGTATATATTACATCTACCTGACTTTGTTGATCTAATTTGGCGCTGATATACTGGGATTTACACACAAGGTTTGTGACTGTAGACCTGCCTTTCACGAATTCATGATGCTCAAGCGATATCATACCAGATACGTGATTGTATATGATTGCATGTAGAATAATCTCCAACCATTTTGCAAAGTTACAAATGATGGTTATTGGCCTATAGTTTGTTATTTCATTTCTATCTCCTTTTTGTAAATAGGGAGAGTTTCCATAAATCAGGAAAACAAGAAGTTTGCAATATTAAATTAAAAATTATAGTAAGTGGGCCAGCCAAAACTGATGCGCAGTCCTTTATTATGAATGCTGGTATTAAATCAGGACCCATAGTCATAGTCGGCTTAATCTTTTTGAAAGCATTCATTATATCATTTTGCGTGACAGAACTAATATTTAAGGACAACACGTTTTCCGATTTAAGAGCATTTAAATTATTATTACCAGATTGCGTAAAGGATTTAGAGAAATGATCAGCGAAGCTATCAACTAATAATTGAGGATCTTCAATGGCTTCATTATTATATTTTAATATCAAAGGATTAGATAAGTTATTGTTCCTTGTATTTATGTATAACCAGAATTTTTTAGGATTATCATTTATATTATTTTCAATATTTTGAAGATATGCCGCCTGCGAGATATTTACATCATTTTTTATTTGAGATCTCAATAATTTGAACCTATTTAGATCCTCATTACTGGAAGTTCTTTTATATTTCTGCCAAGCTTTATGTTTTTGTTTTATTTTGTTTATAATTTGACCATTAAACCAAGCAGGATACGATTTAGAAGTTGGTATTTTCTTTGGAATGTTATTTTCAAATATTTCTTCAAATTCATTATTTAGGACTTTAACAGCAGTATTTGCTTCTGTATAATTCTCCAGAAAATGCCAATCGGTATTTGCCAAATCTTCATATAGTGTAAGAAAATTTGCTTTCCTAAAATTAAAGTCGGTACTGGATTTAAGTGGACGTTTTGACGGACTGGATTTACTAATATCTATATTAATGAATAGTGCTGGTTGATAGGCATCCTCCGGTAGAATTATATCAGGTGGCTCACTTACTGTACAAATTTTGTTATAATGAAATGACATTTTTTGAGCATAATTTTATACCTCGCTCTTCAACTTCCTTGGAGTGACAGCTACCCCTTTAAAAATTTTAAATGGAACGAGGGTGCGTGTGATAGCTCATTTGAAAGGGTTTTTAATTCTCTATCCAGCAATATAAGATTTAAGAATATAAGAGTTAAGAATACTTTTCCCAAATGATGACAACCCTAATGAAATTGATAGAAATATTTGGTATTAGCAAGATGGAGCACATTCTACATTGGAAGTAAGAGCCTATCTGAATCAAGTTTTCCCAATAGGTGGATCGGTTGGAGGGGGTTGAAGGGGGAGGCATAAAATTATGCTCAAAAAATTTCATTATAGAATTAAAAATAGGCGTGTTTCAGGTTTTTACTCATAACAATGAATTTATATGTTACTTATGTACCTCACTGTATGTACATAACTACGTACATATACACATAGGCACGCACATCCAAATATTTTAATTTATTAAAAAAAAAAACAGGAATATGTCAAACTAAACAAGTTTACATAATTAAAAATAAGGATACAACATCTAAATTATATTTTATAACTAAGCACCTGTGATAAAATTATTCTAATAAACGATTTAATTAATGTGCTGTGAAAAGTTTTAATTTTGATTTAAAACTAATCAATATGGTTGCGCTACTTATATTACTCGGTAGCATATTAAAGAAGTTGCAGTCATCATACCAGTATGATGGGGTGATTTTTTGAAATTTACATAATTATATCTTTCTAAGAGTATTTGATTATTTTTTCTAGTTAAGTAGTTATGAATATCTGAATTTTTTTGTAAATTGGTTGCGGTTGATATAAATTAGTATTTTAAATTAAGATTTAATATGAATCGGATAATGCGTTTCTGGGCAATAAATGCCCTATTGCTATCCAAGCTAGTCCATAAACAATTATGTTGTAGCTGTTTTGTGGTTGTAGCTAACTGTTGAATAGATCAACGAATAGTAAGCAGTAAGAACACCAGTGGCGGTGATATGCATAAGCGGGTCTAAGCAATGCTTAGGGGCCGCGGACCTTGGGGGGCCCGGTCGGGGCCCCTAAGAAATTGGAAGATACCTTAGTGGCGGAAATTAATAAAGCTGCTTTCTTTTCGTTAATATTGGATACCACTCAGGATATCACAAAAGTTGACCAGCTGAGCGTTGTTATCAGATATGCTAAAGTTGAGGCTATGCAGGGGACTGAACAAGAACGAACTGTTCGCATTGAAGAAGTGTTTTTGGGGTTTTATCAAGTAAAGGATGGTTCCGCTGAGGGCATGTTAAAAACTGTAACTGATATACTAAAACAAAAAAAATATTGACATTAAAAAGTGTTACGGTCAAGGATATGACGGTGCGAGTGTAATGAGTGGATATAACGGCGTACAACAAAAAATAAAAAATATTCAGCCAAATGCAGAATACGTTCATTGCGCGCTGCCCACAACCTGAATCTGGTAGTACTTCATGCTGTGAATGGTTGCAAATCGATCGAAGCATTTTTTACTTTTCTGCAAAGTCTGTATTCTTTCTTTGGCAGTAGTATAAACCGTTGGGATATATTAGGTACTCTCACTGCTGAATCGAAAATAGCATTGAAAAAAACCGAACCCAACACGTTGGGCAGGGCGATTGACATCTGTTACTGCTGTAAAATTGCATTATATGGATATCATCAAAGCACTGACAGAAATATAACACAAAAGCAATAAAAGAAATGACTCTGATCAAGCAAAAAGCTCGAGAAAAAGCATGGAAATTTTTCCCTTTGTATTACAATGTTTATTGATGCACAAAATTTTAACAGAAATAAATTTCTCATCAAAAATTTTGCAAAGAGAGGGAAAGAAAAAGAACTTAGATCTTAGTGAAGCAGTGAAAACGCTATCTCGTACCAAAAAAAATTTACATTTTGATGAGCTGGCCTTTGATTACCGTTTTCAGAGTCAAGAAGAATCATTTAAAATCACTGTTTTTTTGTTCACATTAGACATTGTAATAGAACGACTTAAGACTCGATTTGAGAAATTTGAAAAATTATCAAATAGTTTTGAATATTTAGTACCAAAAAATATTTTAAAAATTCAAGAACCTGAGATAGTTCGATGTTGTGATTCACTTCAGAAAAAGTATTCTGATGTCCTCAATCATAATCTCGCCATTCAGTTTGTTAACGTTGTGTCTTTATTGAAAGAGGATTTAGATGACGGTATGAGTGTTCGAGATTTGACAAATCTGTTGCTAAAAAAATATAGTGTTCTCGAAAGCGATCTTGGTGAGGTTATTACTTTATTGCTTTTATTTTTGACTTTTCCTGTAATAGTTGCGATTGCAGAAAGATCATTTAGTAAATTAAAAATAATCAAAAACTAGTTAAGAAATTCCGCAAGCCAACATAGACTATATGATCTTTTAATTTTAGCAATTGAGCAAAAAGCAGCGTCTACTATGGACATAGAACACCTTGTCAAACAATTTGCTGTTAGTAAGGCCGGAAAGAGAGATTTTGATTTCTGACCTATCTTATTTTTTTATATTTTTATTTTGAGGTCTGTTATGACATGAGGATTTCATTATTTTTATTTCCTTTTTTTGTGATATGACATATGTACTTTTACTGTGTTGTTATATTATGACATGAAGATTTTATTTTTTTTTTATGTGTACTTTTACTGTCTCGTTATGACATGAGGATTTTCTTTTTTTTTTGTTATATGTGAACATTGTATGTTCTGTGCAAAATGTAATTGTAAATATAGAATTCTCTAAATAAATTAATATTTTTGTAAGGGAGGCCCATTTTTTATGTTTGCTTAGGGACCCCAGGTGCTTTTGCACCGCCACTGAAGAACACCTTGCTCATTCAGACAATTTGTTAAAGTTAACATTGCGAAGTATTGTTGATTTATTTTGGAGCACATAGATATAATACAATCGTTCCAACTTATATTTTCATCTATGATAGTTCCAAGAAATTTGCATTGGTTAGGTATCCACTTCGATAGGATGATTATTTATACTAACATGTAAATTTGTTATTTTTGGTCTTGACCATTTATGAAAATCGATAGCTACAGTTTTGGAATAATTCATAATTAGCCTATTTTTTGACACCAATTTTCAAATTGTAAAAGAACATTATTTATTTTGTTGATAAGATCTGAAGCAGTAGCATCTGAAATTATGATATTTGTATCATCAGCAAAAATAAACACTTCTCCTTCTAGTATGTAGTCTGGAAGGTCGTTAATAAACATTAAGTTGGTTGTTTAAATTTTCCAGTTTCTAAATTAACATTAAGAAGTTTCGAAATAAAAAAAAACTTATTTATTTAAATGGCTCTAGCCTAGCCTAGCATGTTGTTTTTGGTTAATTTTGACTGTTTTGATACCTCATATCATCAATTAAATTTAGCCTAGCGACGATTGCGATTTATAATTCGGTACATTTATCCATCGTATCTATATTATACGAAAATCGTTCTTTTATCTACCGATTAAGACAAAGAACGTATTCGTATCGCATTCGTAACCGGAGTTACGATTGTTTTCGTTAGACGATGATGTATCGAAATATATATCGCAATCTTTCAAATGCATCTAATTTTGTTATCAAATGAGATATCATGATTAAATTTATGGCAACACGATTTTCCGAATTATTTTGAAGATATACGATTTAAATGATTGATGAAAACAACTAACATACGATTAATTGATTTCAAAAATCAAAACATATGATAATGAAAAAAAATCATACCTAAATACACAGATTCTTACAAAAAATGCGTAGAAAAATTATCAAAAAATTCATGGTTACAGAGAAAAACCAGACGATTCGAATCGCGCAAATCGCAAGATACCCTCATTCGACAACCAAGATATGAGATCCAAAGTGGTCAAAATTATCTAAAAAACGATAGATAAGTTTGCCGATATCCCCAGAACAAATCGAGATACGATATTCCGGTTTGCACCATTCAATTTTTCCGTCTTTTTCATACAATAGTTAGATTTTTCTAGTCTCCATCGTTTTTATGAACCGATGTTTTTTTTTTCGATAAAAAAACAAATTAATAGTATAAAGTCAATATTATTTGTTGTCAATAATTATAAAGAGCCAATTTTATTTGTTATCAATAATCACAAAGAGCCAATTTTATTTGTTAATATTTATAAAGAGCAAATTTTATTTATTATCAGTATTTAGTGTTTATTTATTTATTTTCATCTTTTTAGTCCGTCAACTTCTTGAAGAGCTATTTTTTTATCTGTATTAATTCTAGTCTTTTTTTTTCATAAGACTTGATTTATTTATAAGTGTTCTGTAAAATCCTATTTGTCTTTTCCAAGTTTACTTCCATTAGTGACAATTTTATCCAATATTATTTCGTAAGCCTCGGTGTAAGACTGTCAAATAATAAAATCCGGATCATCCTTGATTTGTCTTTTGAAAGTCCCAAAAACAACTTCACTAGTGAATATTTTTTCCCATTTCTTTCAACAATGGTTCTTAAACTTTCACACTTTATTAAATACCGAAACAATTTGCCTACTCTTGTACACTATTAGTAAACGCAGTAATATGTTCACTATTAAAGCCTCTATCTGCCTACACTTCAACAATGTTGTGAAACAACTGATTTGAATGCGCACCAATATTCTCTGGCTTGATGATGACCTCGAATGGTAGGAGTTGGGAAATTTTCTTTCCTTTTACCTCCATCGTATCGCTGTAAGTCAGGACCAACCTCGTAAGGAGTGGGCCTGCTCCACCAGCAAACCTATCCACAAATGCAAACGGCGTGGTCGTTTTGGCATACCTCCCTCGGTTATGGCTTGTTGGACCCTGCCGACTAGGGCCTTTCGCTTCTAGTACTATTCATCTTCGTATTCTTTCTTCATTGTCTGTCTGCTTCCGTCGTCATGCCACGGGCCGGAACGACTTTTACCGCCTCTACTCTAGGGGTTTGTCGGATTTGGAATGTCTTTCTGTCAGTTACAGGACGCAACTGCAATCATTCATCGACAGTAAGTGTGGTGGAGGAATTGGCGGTTTGTATCTCAAGACACGCAAGGCCAAAACGCTTGCCATAGCGCTTTGAGCCCGCACAAGGCTAAAAGAGCACCGCACTTTCCGGCGGTCGGCCAATTCAGTGCCGAGTGGTAGGGGGCTGGGCGCGTGTGTGTGTGCGTGCGTGCGTGCGTGCGTGGGTGTGGGTATGGGTGTGGGTGTGGGTGCGTGCGTGCGTGGGTGCGTGCGTGCGTGCGTGTGTCTGTGTCTTCTCGGGGATCTTCCTGGGCGAGCTGAAATGAGTGTATGACTACCGACTTCCATTGGTTCGCCTCTTGTACGAAGAGTTTCTTGGCCCGATCCTGGACCACCTACGAAAATGACGTATACTTCAGATCTTTGAAAATGTTGACGTTTTTTACAAACCATGGTGCATCCATGGCGCATCTCATCCATAAAATAAACCGTACAAGCACGTGATTATAAGACTATATGGTGTAACAATTTATTGTCATCTGATCTGATTGTCTTTTTATCAATTCTCCTAAATGCTTTCATTAGACAGATAATAAAAAGTTCGAATCAGAGGAAAAGTTTCCACGGTAATTTATGTCAAGGCCACTTGTCAAGCCCTCTGTGAGGTGGGCAACTGATTGTTGTTATCAGCACTAAAACTAATTTTCAGTATTTTCTTAATATTTTCCGTATTTCTTAAAATGTTAGCAAATTATGTTATAATAGCATAATTAAAAACTGTAATTAAATTATAAATTGACGATTCATGTTCATGATGTAAATTAATTTGTAGTTTTAACTTAAAAATATTGATTGAAAAGGTACTGCTGCAATTTAGAATGTTTATTGGAGTTCGTCGTCTGCGTTTTATGCGATTCATTATTTTTCTCCAGTGAATCTGTTTCTTATTAAAGTGACCAAGAACTGCATTAATAAATTTGACATACATACGAGTATTTAAATAAAGATTGACTAACGCATATATTTATTTTTTCAGCTATCTACATAATAATGACCTGCAAGAATTCGAGGCCGGAACATTTTCCAACCTGCCATCTCTGGAGCGACTGTAAGACTTTCATTTATCTTAGTAAAGTAACCCAGTAGGAATTAACTAGAATTAAGTAGAAATTTAATGTCGTCATGAATCAGGATTTCCAACTAGATCACTTAAGCCCAAGAGACTTCGGTTCTTGTAAATTAAGCCAACAAGAATGACACAATATTGTAAATAATGATGTGTTGAATAAGATATGATCGAGACCAACAAAATTAACTCATGATTATTTAAATTAAGATAATATTTGAGGTATGCATTTCAATAAGAAGTGTTTGATGTACTGTGTTTGTTTTGCTTAAAGAAATTTATTTATTGAAATGTATATTACCAGACGTTTTCGGAAAATTCTAAAAATATCTGTTATTGATAATTATGTTAACATCCTGTATTATCTTGAAAACTAAGCGATTGCGGTTATAAGAACTCTATCTTTTTTTAAACGAAGAATGTCACTTAAATGGGAACCACGTTTTTTAACGATCCTTGTTGTAGACAGTAATCAAAGAAACTTGATCACGTAAGTTATCTATAATCTATAAACCGCGTGTTCTTGATTAGTTCCTACTTAAGCCATTCTTTGTGACGAAATGTGTTCAGTCTGGGTCAGAACACTCACACTATTCATTGGTTTAATACAAATTTCCAGGTACATGATTGATTTAGCAAGTAAACCCGGTTGAACACATTTCGTCGCAAAAAAACAGCTTTCGAACTATTTGAAGACAATCGTCTACAACCTGCCCCTTCTTCTTTCAATCCTGCTCCGTAATTGAATTAAATAATATACATTTTGTGATGTAACTAATTTTTCTTGCCCTAAAATGTCTTCTTTTTGTTTTCATTTTGAATGATATGAAGTATTACAATGAGCTTTAAAATGTCATTATTCCGTTCCGTTGCCTTTGCCCATCAATTCATTTTCCGTCACTGTCCAGCATAACAATCAAAATTAAATTTAAAGTTACACCTCACAACTGTCAGGTTTTTCTACAAAATACAAATTCTTTAATTTGTAGAAATCTAGTAGATATTCAAAGGAATGCCCCAACTAACTCTTAACGCAAACATAAAATCTCTAGGGTTTTGGAATCAGAATTAGATCTATTTCTTATTGTATTTATTGAGCGCCACCAGCTTTATTAGTTTAAAATAAAAATAACAACTTTTTTTATGTAACTCACTATACATTAAGCAACATTAACTTTACATTAATTATTTGATATAACAAACGTTAAATATTTTAATTAACAATAAGTAAATACATTTTTACATTAAAAAATAAAACAAAATAAAACATTTGTCTTATTCAGCCTCCTCATCAGTATCTGAAAAGGTTTCTATGCTCACACTTGCATTAGTATCGTGGAGTGATATATTTTCATCTTCTGAAGAAGTTGAATCATCGTCACCATCAGACATGTTCCTAGATACTGCTTATATATTAAATATACATAGATATTTTAGAAACTGTTAAGTAATATGTTAATATACCATTTGTACGCATTTGCTATGTCAAAATTGACAATATCGTAACAGTTGCCAAATGAAACTCGTATTCCACAAATGACTTTTGGCTAAATATTTTGTGAATTCCACAGAAAGTGTTCCTTTAAAATCGTTATATAATTATATAACCTTTGACCAAAATTTTGAAAAACATTTTTGAGAACGTTCCCTAAAATATTCCCTAGAACATTCCCAAAAAATGCTTTGAAAATATCGGAAATATTTCTTTGTTCCTTCACGGGGGTGCGAATAATGCCGTAACTTACGCAATATTCGGAAATAATCGCTCGGAAATATTCGGCACTCACAACACTAGTTATGCCTTAAAGTCTCGCTTGGGTCCCATAGTTCAATACTAAGTTATGACATAACCAAATTTCACAAGTCGCCACTGACCCTTGATCAAATGACATCTCAGGTACCAAATCAAACAGCCTTCCTCGACAACGTCTTGCTAAATTCTACCCTAAGCTATCTCGCCTTCCAGCTCTCTACAGCCTTCTCGTTAAAACGATATTTATTAAAATTATCTAGTTATACAACATACTATTTAATAGTGCAGTTAAAAAAAATTTCCTAACTAGCATAGACGGAATAAATGTTACTTTTATGCAACATACGGAGCGATAAGAAAAGTGGACCGTTACACACTCTTGCTCACACGGTGGCAACTCGACCTCGAAAAATTTTCTGAGGCATTAAGTATAAATACTCATAAAATTTCATAGAATTATAAAATTTAAAGCTATTATTTTTTTCTTCAATTTACAGTTACACACCAGAATCGTATCAACAGTAATAATGGAGCTAACGCAAAACTTAAAAAACCGTTTCGGCAATTTTCCCAAACATTTCCGAAATGTACTTCAAACTTGTTAAATTCATATTCGTTTTCCATTTTGCAGCGCACTGAACAGGTAACTCCATAAAATCGTGAGTTGGTCGTTAAATCTCCATTCTTCAATAATGTTAAGGGTCGAGCGTATATACCTTAACAGTACCCGTATTCGACATGAAAGTTAAGCAACGGTAGTCGCAGTCAGTAATTTGATGGTAACTCAAGTGAAATGTTGTAGAACCAAATTTCTACAAAAAAACTCAATTATCTCGAAAAAATAATGTTACTAAAAAATCATCCAGATCACATAGAAGGCCCTCAGCCTTTAAACAAATTCAAAAAATGCTGAGACCGAAATTACACGGGTTCAAAATATCACATGTCACACCACTTTTTTTTCGCAAATTAAATAAAGAATAAAAAACCATATTCAAAACTTCAATTCTCCGATTTTTAAAAGCTGAAATAGTAAAATTAATTTTTCATTATAAAACCGCTCCGCAGTATAAGCGCGATGGTAAGCGCCGCGGTGCAATTACAAACATTAAAATGACCGAAACTCATAAAGACGTTCATAAGCAATAATTACAAACCGGTCTGAACGATTTCATTGCAATCCGAGAGGCCCTACAAAGCTTTCATTTCAATGGTCGACACAAGCAAATAGGTAATTTTCAGAGGCCAAAGCCATCATAAAATAGTAAAAGCTAAAATTCTGCATTTCTATCATACAAATTTTAAAAAGATGCTAGTCGCACACACCTAAAAATTAATTTTTATAAAGTCAGAATAAATAACAATTAATATCAAAATGAAATAGTTTCAGACAAAATAATAATAATAATTTTAGGCAACAATCATTGCTTTCACAGCCATATTGGAAGCTTCTGGCAAATCGGAGCTTTCGAGCGGGGTAGATTTTATTTTGACTACGCGCTTTCAAAACATGACATCATGTTAACATCGCAATAGATGACGACACAACCCCTATAAATATAAAATTTCAGACAAGCTAAGACAATTATACCACACGGTTTCACCGAGAGAACGTCGTGGTACTAAATTTATTTTATAAGTTTTACATTCATTTTTCAAAGTAGAATTATACCACTCGACACTGAAAAGCAAGCATCGTGGTACTAAATTCATTTTTTAAGTATACATTTTTCACTTTTGCATTCATACAGACTTGATGTCCCTCTAGGAACGTCAACTAATTAACTTAAAACCGGGTGTGAACGCCAATATTAAACACCAGCTGATCTAGAGCCCTTAGGGCAGTCCTTCATTGACCGTTTCACAGGTAATAGATCTCACACGAGCCCCAGAAGTCGTAAAATAGGCACTAAGAAATTTCTCCACGCACCAGGCTGTTATTTTTTGGTATCCAAGACATGAAGACGGCGTCCACCACCTATAAAGTAATTTTAAAACATTCAGCGCAGAGAACTAGAAGCACTTCTTCGACAGCTTTTATTATCCGTGGCTTAAGGAGTCTTCTGTCGTCAGATTTTACTGCAAAATCTACATTGTTTTTTATTTATTAAACTTAAGAAACCACAAGCTGGCTCCTACGGACGTAGGTTGTCTAAAAGTAAAAAATTAAACGTTTATGCAAAAGAACATCATCGTCTGAGAACAAGGTAAAGAACTGACTTACATACTTAGAGGTAGAATCATTTTTCAAAATCCTTTTTTTTACGCAAGGCTAGTTCGTTAAGATAAATTCTCGAACCTCATTTTTATTTTAGAAAATTTAACTTGTTTTAAAATTAAAGCCTCACGACTCAAAATTCATTTATTCAACAAAATGTGGTTAGTCCTAAGTTTCCCGGGTGTTTACTAGGCTGCCATAAAAGTTTCAGAATTTATTAAAAATTTTTGAGTTATAAGGATCGATAGCCCAAATTTTTACAAAAAAATAAATTTCGTCTAAATCATTTTGTTAGTCCACCAGGACATAAAAAAAATAATTATTAAATTTTTAATAACTTTCGACTTAGTCGTTTGAAAAAAAATTTTCAAATTTATTTTTATTTTAATGAAATAACATTAAGTATAAAACCGCTGCCAATTACTTGGGGATCAGAACTTCCTCACCGTAGTAAAACTCGACGTGTGGTGGATTATTATAAAAGTAATTTTTGACGTTTCAAAAAGTCACATTTTTTGACGTTTCAAAAAAAGTCACATGTTGACAAATAAATAAAAAGCATAAGCCGCTTGATTAAATCCTTCAGCTACAAAGTTTGAGGTAGAAATTAGTTCCTCAAGCCAGGACTGCCGAAGAGGAGTTGCTGAATTATTGCCCAGCTCTTCTAGCATAGCCAAAGGCACACAGAATAGGTTACCTTACCTCTCTGTATAAACAAAATCGACCTTAAGAAAATTCCATTCCTACGATCAATTACCAAGTCAACAAAACTAAAATTATTTTCGTGGCAGCGTTACGTGGCGCCCAACTTAATTAGAAAAAATAATAACCCAGCTAGGGAGAAATCAAAGAAACAGGTCTTTAAAAACGCAAATAAGAGAAAACCACCTTGGTGTAATTGTGACAGAAACTCGGCGACCTCGGTCCGTCTTCTTCAGCGTATACGTAGAAGCTGCACAATCTTATAATAATAATAATAACTTTATTTTTAGACTTTACAAAAAAGTATAGAAATATAGTCAACACCGGATGTTAAAAGCTAAGGCTTAATATCGGTAAGTTAAAAGTGACTGAAAACATTACATATAAATACAAAGAAACTTTAAAAATACAAATGCAATATAATAGTTAAAAACTATGTACATATAATTAAAAACCCTGTATAATGCTAATACTTGTAACTAAGTAGTAATTAATAGAGCTGTCCGAGGTCACCTGGCCGCCAGAGCCGTCATATGACTCATATGTTTACATCATATCATAATACTTGAATAAGTATATTAAATGGAAATAAATTTTAACAATAATGTTACATTTTATAAAAATTTGTATAAAACTCACCCTTTTAAACAGATTTATGAAGTAGTTTGGTTGTTGTCATCACAAAGTGGGGAAGATCTATAGTATAATAGCATCAGGTATGTTTCTACAGCTGTCTCTGTCAGCGATGTTCGCTTTGGTGAAAAAATATGTTTGTATTTTGAAAATGACCGTTCGACATCTACGGATGTAATACAGGCATAAGTAAAACAATCTGTGAACTCACTTAACGAAGTTGTAGATGCACCATCACAAATTTGTCTTAATTTGCTAAAATCAGGATCTTTCTGTAATACACTCTCGAATTTTTTCACTAACGCGATTATTTTTTGCGTCATTTATAGCCTGTAGCTGTGTTTTTACGTCGTCCACTATTTGCAGCGATTCCACTAACGACAACGAACTATTTTGCAATTTTTCTATTGCGTCGTGTAGTCCCCTATAATTATACTTTTTAAATCTGTTTCAAGGGAAACGCCTTGAAAGCTTGTCTGGCTTTCCCTAATAGCTGCAGCCTCGTTAGGGTTGAACTGTAGTATCACAGCTTTTATTTGTTGAAAATATTCAGCATAATAAAAAGCCGTGGAAATGTTGGTTTAAGAGGGTCCAGTACACGTACTATAATATTTAAAATAGAATTTTTTTTACAATCTGTCGTCTCGTCAATACATAACCAGAGCCGTGTATTTTTTAATCCACATTTAATCCTATTTACAATGTCTTCACGAACAGCTGGAATATATCTACATAACGATGTACGACTTGGTAAGTTCACCTGGGGATTATATTTATTCCAAAACTCCCGAAATGGTTGTTTATCCAGTATGTGTAGCGGAATATTACAGGCTATTAACATTAACAATAAATCAAACATAAACTGAGTTGTCAAAGGCATGCCATTTTTTTATTTTGATGTTGCACGGTATTGATATGACGACGACAATCTGTTTTGTGCCAGCACATTAAGTCTTGATTGCAAACTTTACAAATTATTTTGCATAAATTTATTCACTGTGGCCGCGTACGGCCATTTTTTACCCTTTGGCGCGTTTGACATTATGTATAATTTATAGGTACAACCTCACGCATTAACCTTTCAAATAAAACTGCAGCGTAAATCACTTCTAAATCGGCACGTGTGACGACAGCGCAAGACCGTGGCTGTACTCCAGGCACATCGGACAGCTCTAGTAATTAATCATCTTTTAAAATAATAGATTTTACCGACTAATTTTAAAGGCAATTTTAAACGCTGCCTAATATATATACTAATATACCGCACTAATAATAGCTTTTGACAAAGTAATTTACATTAATAATTTATTGCAAGCATGTCAAATTAAGTTCAGATCTAGCTTCGAGATTGTTTCTAAAAGAATTTATTAACCAGGAAAAATATTTCGAATTCTTTCCAAGTCTGCATTCCTAAACTTATTTATTGCCGAGGCATTTGGAGATTTTACACATCTTGAGAACAACATATGTATATTCATAAATCATAATTCACATTTATTTTGTTTTATAAATAAAAACATACTATACATCTGATTAATTATAATTTATGTTCGAAAATAAGTGGAAAAAACATATTTTCACCCTTGTATAACTACGTGTAGGTATATCCATCCCTTATTGCCTTCCCTCACAAGATTCGAATCTAAGTATTCTATTAAAAATTCTTTTCAATTTATAGAAAAAGTAAAAAAATCTCACAGTAACGCAAAATTAGTTTCGTTCGACGTAAAAAGTCTTTTTACGTCAATCCCGTTGCAGACATTATTTAAAATAATAGACAAACTTCTAAATAACTCCATCATTGACAGTGACATTAAAAACCAACTAAATTTAATGATTAAAAATTGTACAAACCAAAATTATTTTAAATTTAACGGAGAAATTTATAAATTATATTGGACGGATTACCAATGGGTTCACCCATATCTCCCTTACTAGCTGAAATCTTTATGTCCGATTTTGAAAATGTACTCTTTAATACAAAAAACGTTTTAGTTGAAAACATATTTTTCTGGACCCGTTATGTAGATGATGTGTTTTGCATTTGGAAAGGTACGGAAAGGCAGTTAAATAAATTCTTAGGTCTTCTAAATTCACTTAATCAGAAAATTCAATTCACATTAGAAATGGAAAATGACGAGGGTTTAAACTTTTTTAGACATTAATAATAGACAATAATAGATTAGAGTTTGACATTTATCGTAAACCTACTTGCACAGATACAATAATTCATAGTAAATCTAAACAATCATTGCAAATAAAAATGGCACCATTCCACAGCTACATACATCGTCTATTAACATTTCCACTAAGCGAAGAGAATTTTAAAAAAGAAGTTAACGTAATCAAACAAATTGCGAAAAACAATGGCTATAAAGAAAACCTAATAGATAAACTAATAAAAAACAAACAAAAGAAAACTTTACATAAAGAGTTTTATGCCGCTTCTTCTCAGGAATGCAATAAGAGATATAAATGTATTAATTATAGGCCTAATATCAGCAATAGAGTTAGTAATAAACTGAATAAACTAGGATGTAGAACAATTTCAGTAAATAAAAATAATTTAGGTAAAATGTTAATTAATAATAAGGACAAAACTGAAAAACTACAAAAAACAGGAGTATATGAGTTAAAATGTAGTGACTGTGATGCTATATACATTGGACAAACTGGACGAAATGTAAAAAAAGCGATTCGATGAACACAGGAAATCTATTGTAAACAATGTATATAGTACGGGCATGTCAACACATTGTATAGAAAACAGTCATTTTATAGATTTAAATAATGTCAAATTACTCCATTCAGAAAAGAAAGGAAAGAAACTTGATCTATTAGAACAATTAAAAATAAGTAAAGCTGTTAAAAATAACAAATACTTAACGAATGAACAACAAATTTTTACCGGCCACCATATTTTAAATAAAATAATTTAGATTTAAAAAATAAAGTAATATTCAACTTATAAAAACATATTTTACAATAGTTTTATAGTAGGTAAACCAGATGTGGTTATATAAGCAATGGACACAAATTTTACTGTTCAGTATTCCCTGTACTCTTGACAAAGGCCTAAAAAGCCGAAACACGTGTAGAGTTTCTAATAAAATATTTTGAAACATTAAAAAGCAAATTTCTTTCATATATATAAAACATTTAATAATGTTTCACAAGGAGCCAACCGCAGAATCAGTCCAGTGTATACATTTTCTTGTCTGTAGTAATATATTAAGTGCATTAAAAATTATCCAAAATTCAGCGCATGAAAACGTATTGCCTAGAAACTGCTCGAGTTCATTTTGATATGAGTTGACAAAAAGTGCCCGAGACGCAGTCGAAAGACAACACGCTTTGAATGCTGAATTTTCAGATTATTTTTAATGCATGAAATATACATATCTATTAGACTATTTCCAGATCAAAACATAGGACGAGAAATATTTTTTATGATTAACTGAATTAACAATTCAAATTATTACAATCACGGCTGGAATACTTTTATTCCCGCGAAGCAATTTTTAAGCGGATTTATTTAAAAATCGAATTTTAAAATTATTATTTCTTATAGAAAAACACAAAATATTTAAAAAGCAGGTAATTAATTATGTTCCTTTTGCTTCTATAAGCCTGCTATCTTCACAGGAAAATAAAAAAAAGGAAAAATCTTCGATTTTTATATTGATTCAACGTTTTAAGCTGTCAAGCCCAGTACAATTTTCACTGTTATTTTATGTAAAATTTTCACTTGGAATGCAATTTTCGCTGAAAGTTTGTTCTTATTGGTCCAAATTTTCAAAATCTTACTATTTCATTGGTTCTTATAATGTGAAGGAAATAGTCACTAAAGCTCCATTTAAGTTAAAGGTTCCTTTAAAATGTTGATAATACTGGGGGTTAAACTATCACTTTACAGATCGTCAGGTCATAATAATTACACAGGCCCGCAAAAAAAAAAAAGTTCTGTCCTAGAGATCAGACCCAACTTTTCCCATTTATTTTGATGCGCTGATACCGAATTTGGCAAAAAAAGTTTTTTTGACACGTCAATTTTTCTCTACGACCCCCCGTATAACCTTCTATAATCCCCTAAGGGGGAAATGTTTTTTAGGTCGCTGATCAAGAATCTGAAGTCAAAAATAAATATTGACATAATGACAACTGTCAAAAAGATGTCAAATTTCATGAAAAATGTAAAAAGTCAATATTTGCAGCATATTATTAAGTTTTTGGGCTGCTGATCATGAATCGGTAGTCAAAAATAAACTTACACATATTGACTATATTTTTCATGAAATTTGACACCTTGTTGACAGCTGTCATTATGTCAAAAATCATTTTTGACTTCTGATTTGTAATCAGCAGCCCAAAAACCTTAATAATATGCTCCAAATATTGACTTTTTACATTTTTCATGACATTTGACAGCTATCATTATGTCAAAATTAATTTTTGACTACAAATTCGTGACCAGCTACCCAAAAAACCCTTATGTACATTTTTTTCAAAACATTTCCCTCTTGGGGGGATTATAGTTATAAGCGGTCGTAGAGAAAAATTGACGCGTTAAATTTTTTTTTTTGAATTCATAACCGCACTAGTGTGGTAATAAAGATCGTAACGAATTTCAAATTTATTGGATGGTGCGTTTTCGCCAAGTATCCAACATAAATCTATAAATCGCTGGTAAAATTTTTCTGTTACTAATATTAAAAAAAGAAAACAAATAATTCATCCTAAATGTTATATAGATAATATATAAAATTACAGGCACTACTCATGTGTACTTTTTTTTATTATTAGGAAATTCGATTTTTTTAGTTTCATATAATGACACCAAATAAAATATACGTATTTTTTATTAGTAACAAAAAAAATACGCATCAGTATTGCCTGTAACTTTATATCCAGTATGTTCGTAAGGTATGGAATAAATTCATTATTTCTTAAACCAAATATATTTAGAGAAAATCCTCGGACACCTCGATTTTTAATATCAATTGCGCACCACATCCTTTATTATTATTATTATTATTATTTTTGGTTATGGCGCCATCACTCTTTCCGTTGTGACGCCATTAATATATTTTTTAAATATAACACCCTGTATATTTCTCCATTTTTGATTTCTGAATCAACAGCTGATTTCAAAAATGTATCACACTTAGGGTCTAAAATTGATATGTTGAATATAAGAATTTGCTAATTTTTGTTTGAACAAATAGTAGTTACTAGAACTAACGGTTAGTTAATAATAAAAACAATTTATAGTAAATGTTCGAACTGTATTCCTTGCTGTAGCTGACAATACCCTAAACGTTGAATTAAGTGTTGTTAAACCTTGCACTGTGCCCTGGCACTAAAAACCTTCATTGAGTCACTGGAATTAGTCTCTTTCAATTGTTATTTTTTTTGTTTTGTTTCAAAATTCATGTAAAATATTTATTTTTTTTATCGAAACATTTGGATAATTTTGGTTCGTCATATACCTATAGAAACTTAAAAGTATGTATAGCACAACTTACAGAATAAAATAGTCACCTTGAATTTAAAAGACTTGTAAATTAAAATAAATAAATCTACAAGAAATAGTAGGAAATTTAAATTGCATGTTGGCGGTAAATGATGATAATCGATTTGCAGTATTATAACAAACGCACCTTAGACTATTTATTTATTACCTTTGTGTCGGTACTGTACACAAAGGAATGCCTAAAGGACTTTCAAGAATAGCAATATTTCTGTTTTTTTTTAGTAGCAAACATGGCCTATCTACAGTGTGTCTTCATTTGAGTGGACACACACCCATAAAAGCTTTATTTATGGATAGATTTTAACCGGACTTTTTTTTAAGTTGTAAGTAGATCTCTGAAAGTTATATTTTGTAACCATATGAGTTTAAAAAAAAAATTTGGCCTACTATGATTTATTTTATTTATTTATTTATTTATTTATTTATTTATTTAAATACAAAATCCAACAGGCAGGAGCCCAATTACAGGATTAGGTGCCAAAAATCAGTTAATCATGTTAGCGATTTTTTTATTAACAAACTGATTACATCTGATGTTCAGCGTCCTCTAAAACGAATTTGTGCTAAGTTTTGTGGCAAACATATTTACTCGTTTGTTGTTTATGGAAAAGCAAAGTTTTAGGGATGAGAGTTGTAATTACCTTTTTTGAGATAGAATGCAATGAACTGACAAACGAATGAAAATTTATTTTCAAAAATGAGTGACTGTTTGCTTTTACATAATTTGCGTTGTATAGTATAAATATTTATTAAATATGATTTGAATGAAACAACTACTCAGCGGGCAAATACCCCGACCTGCATTGGATTACACCTTCAAGTCATGATAGATCGATAACCAATATCATTTGTCAATTCCTAACCAGACATAGACCGGTTTCAAACTTATTTGTTCTCCTCAGTATGCCATATAAATATTTAAATGAAACTTCGTTGTGAAAAACAAACTTTGACTTCAACTGTAAATGTAATTATTTAAAAAACTAACATTTAGAATGAACAAGTATATAACTGTATTCAATTATTGTTTTTTCTACGAGATATTCATTGAGTCGAATACATTTTTTTTTTTTGAAAAACAATATTGTAATGTAATATCTGTTTCTAAAGTAGTTTTGATTTATTAATAATATTAGAAATTTGAGCATCAGTTCGTTAGTGTGCTGTACATTTATTTATGAAAATTTAAACTGACAATTACAGTTCTCACAAAAGTACGTGTATGTTTTAGAATATTTCTTACTGTGAAAATTTAGTTATTGATATTTTATTATTTGTTACTTATTGTGTTGTTATTTCATTTATTATTTCATTTTCTCTAATGTATGGAGCAAAATTATCTCAACAAGAAAAGGGCGAATTGTTAGACTTGTGGATGACAATAATCGCTTTGCTAGAGAAGCCGCAAAAGAATTCAACATACGACACCCAGATCGCCCACCAATAGTATATGGTACAGTAGCCAAAATAAACAGATTATTTAATGAGTCAGGCAACCTTTCAAAATCAAAAGTACGATGACCTAATCATCAAGCAAATGAAAATAACGATGCTAATTTGGCATTTTTTTTAAGCGAATCCTACTTCAAGTTTGAGAGGAGAAGCACAACATTTAGGATTAGGAAAACAGTTGATCTAGAAATGCATGAAAAATTACATGAAAAGGCCATTTAAACCCAAGTTTTTACAAACATTAGAAGAGGGAGATCGGGATCATCGGTTGAAGTTTTGTTATTGGGCTCAGGGTAACTTTTTAAACGACAATAATTTTCTTAAAAAAATTATGTACACAGACGAGGCAACATTCACAACTAATGGGGTTGTGTCCTCACAAAATACTCGTTACTGGGCGGAAGAAAATCCACATCTTATAATAAATTTCAAACGGCAGTATTCCCACAAGGTGAACGTTTTTCGTGGAATTTTAAATGAATAAGGCCCTTTCTTTTTCCGACAACATTTAAATAGTAATATCTTCTTAAATTTCCTAAACAATGAATTTTGGGAGAGTATACATGACCTACCTATACAAGAGAGACAGGATATGGATTTGCAGTTAGATGGAGCGCCTATAACGCGGTAGTTGCGAGACAATGGTTAGACGAACACTTTCCAAATAAATGGTTGTCGAAATAGCCCATTAATTTGTTGGCCCCTTGGTCACCCGATGTCACCCCCCTTGATTATTAGTTTTGGGGGCCAGTAAAAATTAAAGTTTACAAAAACAGACCCAGAAATCTGGATGAACTGTGTAACCTTATGACAGGCCTGCCACGAAATCCCTGCACAAGAATTGAGTAGGGTTAAATAATAAAAGATGAATTGAAAAATGTATTCGACTCAATGGAGATCTCGTAGAAAAAACAAAAATTTAATAGTTACTTACTTGTTAATTCTAAATGTCAGGGGCGTGCGGTGAGTTTTGATACAGGGGAAGCAATTTGTGATATAGAGTGATGGGTAGCGCGAGGCCCCGAGCGAAGCGAGGCAAAAATTATTTTAAGAAAAGGGACGTGGCTTCCGTATACTCATTTTAAAACAAATGTCGAAAGCTGCAAAGTTATGATATCTAGAAAAAGTACACTTGTAGGACCGCCACTCCTCAATAAACATAAAACATAAAAACCACAAAAATTAGACAACCCCCGATTCCAAAGCCGAAGCTGCACGGGCGAGGGTTACACTTATGAAAAAAACGCAGACACACAACCATATCCACCGACATTGCCAGCGCCGGTGGCGAGGATTGAACCCGCAGCGAAATAGAGAGTTTGTTAAGTAGTTAACATGCACATACCTACCTATTTACAATGTAGTTTAATCCGCCTCTCTTTTTTTGCGATGTCGGAAATAACTTCGTCGTAAAAGTTTGAATTTTTGGACATCTTCACAAAGTCATTTTCTATTGTTAACAGGGACAATTTTGAAAGCCGCTCTTCACTGGTTAAATTTCTTGAAAAAGTTTTTATTCTCGTGTCCGTTTTGATGATTTTGAAAAAAAAGGCAGCCATTCCACTAATACTTGAAAAAAACACTTTGCACTCTTTAAGACACGCTGCAGATTGAGCTAGAACTAAATTTAATCGATGCGCAAAACAATGTACAAATATTGCATTCTGAAAAGTCTCTTATACTTTGGCCTGCAGGCCCCCCAATTCACCAGCCATTACAGCGGCCCCATCATAACTTTGGGCGATAAGTTTGGCACCACACTGTAGATCATCGACTATCTGACAAACTATAGTATATAAAGCTGCGGCCGTTCATGGAGTTGCTACGTCTAAAAATCCTAAAAAGCGCTCTTGGAATTTCCCATTTGGATTTATGTACCGTACTACGATTGACAACTGACTAATATTCGTAATATCGGTTGTTTCATCTAACATAACTGCACCAAAGGAGCTTTTTTATTTCTTGCTTGATCTTTTCTAAAACAATATTGCTTATCGACTGAATCAAATCATTTTGAATATGATTTGATGTACCGCGAAATATCGTGGAGTGTTCCAGATGGTTACTTAAAATTGTATCGTATTTTGCTAATAAATCAACTAAATTGATAAAATTGCCCCTATTAGCAACGCTTCGAGATTCAGTATGACCTCTAAAACTAAGTTCATTTTCGCCGAGAAAACAAACAATATCAATAAGTCCTTTTAACACTTTCTTTCAACTGCTGATCTAATGAATGCCTCAATTCGTGATTTTCCAAATGTTTATTCTTTTAGTACCGCTCCCAAATGAGTTTCACACTTACCATGCCTTTTTGTCACTTTGTGAATGTTGTTTAAATCTGAAAAGCCATTTTTATTCCAAACACCTTTTTCATTTGTGAACAGTACACATGGCCAACAAAACAATTTACACAAATTTTCACAACCCCTTAACCACTGATTAGCACTGTACACTTCAATATTAAAGTACCTATAGCATGATTTAACTTTCGTTTTTAAGAATTTTAAATCAGGTGTTGGTTTCCCATTTCTAATAATATCCAGTTTATCTTGAAACGAATATGTTGAAAATCCCCTTTTCAACAAATTGCACACCACACACGCAAATAATATTTTCCACAGTGCTAGAACCAGCTTCCAAATTTAATAAGTAATTCTAAATCTGCGTACACGCGCACTAATATTCAACGTTTTAAAAATCACTTGTCGCCGCACCACAGGTTTAGAAACACTAAAAAAGTTTTTACAAATATAGCACAAAAGCTGAGAATAATACTAGGAAGATTAATATTAAGTATAATATTAAAATCGATATTAAAATCGAGATTAAAATCTATAAAATAAAACGTATTACGATGCTATATAGCTCAGATATCAAGATTATGAAGTGGGGATGGGATGCATTTCAATAAGTTACCTACTTACCAGAGACAGTTGTCTCTGCTTAGATATATCGAAGTTGCGCGAGTTCGTGTTGGCTGGATTAATCGAGTGCGTCATCGTTACGGTTTTATCGTGCAACATTATATCAGCTGCTGAAAAGCAGGGCCGTATCTATTGAAATTGGGTAAAAGTAAATTTTAATGATTAATATATGTGATAAATAATAATTAGGTTCTATTTATGTGTTTTTTTATAATAATCCCAGGGGAAGCACTGCTTCCCTTGCTTCCATGGACCGACCGCCACTGCTAAATGTTTAGTTTTTAAATAATTACCTTTACAGTTGAAGTACAAGTTTATTTTTCACAACGAAGTTTTATTTAAATATTTATACTGTACAACACGAATTATGTAAAAGTAAATATTGTTACTCATTTTTGAAAATAAATTTTCATTCGTTTTTTCAGTTCATTGCATTCTATCTCAAAAAAAGGTAATTACAACTCTCTTCCTTAAAAATTTTGCTTTTCAGTAAAAACAAACGAGTAAATATTCTTGCACAAAACAACACAAATAGGTTTCACAAGGCTCTAAACATCATGATGTATTCAGTCTGTCAATAAAAAAATCATTGACATGATTTCCTGATTTTTGGCTCCTTTAAATTAAATCATAGTAGGCCAAAACTTTTTTTTTTCAAAAAATCTCGTGGTTATAAAATATAACTTTCAGAGACCTACAATTTAAAAAAAAGTCCGGTTAAAATCTATCCATAAATAAAGCTTTTATGTGTGTGTCCACTCAAACGAAGAGGAAGACACTGTATATCGACAAGTTGGACTATAGAAGTTAACCATTGGTTTACTCACTAGGCAAATGTTCCAAGTTTCTATTTGACAGAAATTCATAACAAGTACAACTTTTTTCCAATTATATTTAATCGACCACCGGCGATGTTGGGACGTGAGAAATTTATTAAAATAGGCGGTATAATATATATACTTACACACCTTTCAGTTCCTAACTGATCATTTCGCATATGCAACACTATATTTATTTATGTTTGCTAATTTATAATTAACCGGGCTGGGTGTTAAGCTTACACAATTTTTAATTTTGTACAAGTTCATTGAACCAATGAATTAGGTAATAGTTAATTCCAGTTCAGGATGATTTGGCGTAAATAAATTTAATTTCAAATTGAATATTAACACTGCGGAAGGAAATTCAAATATTTATTTATCTGTATATGTATGTCGGTGAAAATATTAAAAGGGAAAAATGAACCATTAGACACAGTTTAATGGTGTCTAAACGTTATATTTATTACTTTATTGTATATACAGTTGTAAATAACTCATTAACAAAATATAAATTAGGTGCGAACATTACTTATATTTCGTCAATATTTGATTGAATAAAAAAGTAGTTATAGTTGGTACTCATTAATCATTACCGAGTTTTACAACTAGGTATTTTTTCAATTTTCACCTACCAAATCAATAAATTCAAATATCCTTGAGGCAAATCAATTATTGTCCTTAATGGGCAGCGTATTTCATATAAAAACGATATAATTAAATCTAACGGAAAAATTATATGTATTAATTTCACAAGAAAGCCATATTAAAAAATTCTGGGAAAAGCCAAGTTGTAATGTTGTGCAGCCGACTTCTTTTGTTTTTCAAGCTATATGACGGAAGGACATTGGACAATACATCTCGAATCATGATTCGATCGACTACGTCATGATCATGAATCGATTCATGAGATGTAGGTCACCCGGACGGGTTCCCCCACCATCGCCTCCGCTGCCGGTGAGGGGCTTAGAAAGAAACCTAAGGCTTCCTTCTCCTTTACCTGCGTGTTTAAATAAAAGCCGATGAAAGGCACTGTGGGCATCATGAGTTCCAACAGTGCTCAAGCATCAAGTTCAGTTAATGTTTCAACTTTCGACGTAAGTACCGAATACGAGATGTTAGAACGATGTCATATAACACCAATGTTAAATGCATCAACAATGTTTCTCAAACTTATCACGGTGCTAGTCGCCGATCTCAATTTGTGCCGGAAGAAAAACCAGCAATAGTGCCCGTCAATTCGCAGATTAGCTGTTTAGATGCAGTATTGTGTGATTCTGATTATAAAAGCTGTAATAGATTTTTTCCATCATTATTACTTTGCTTTCATTGTTTTAATCACCACGTGCAGAATGGCCGTCTACAGCAACTGGTTGATGCGCATGGGGGTAGCGAGCATCAACATGCTACGGTGTTCGCCGTTCATATCCACGATAGAGGACATAACCATTGCGATTATTGTGGGTTTGATACAATTGAGCACTATGGGCTCTGTTTATTCGTGGCTGTCTCATCGCTGGTCTCTCGTGGTAAAGCTGGGTAGTTTCAGACCTATTCCGATACAAATGGCACAAGAGATACCCTTGGAGATCTCTGTAGACGATTTGCACCTTGGTACCGATGAAGTAGATAATCTATAATAAATTTATTACATTGCAGTGGTTCGACGATCTTTGTGATATTGTTGCCGTAGAACATGGATACGATGGAAATATCCGAAGTCCTTCCTTGTCCACAGGATTGTCTGTTGAATGTGCTGGAATTAATCTGGCCGATGGACTTGATGACCATCCTGATGATCAAACACTGGTTCGAGATGACGACAATAATGTGTCAAAGAAACAGGTACCTTTATGGCAAACGACTCTTGAAAAATTTTTCAGCACATATAGTCCAGGTGCTGAAGATAAAACCGACGAAGAAAAAAGACGAATTGGATCAACTTTCATTCGAGGAATTCAAGGAGATAATAAAGGATCAAGACTTATACACGATGTGGTGCCAAACATCAATCGAAGCCAGGCTGAAGGACTTCTTAATCGATGTCTGGGAAAAAAATTTTTGGCGGACTCTTCTGGACCGTCCTCCACGAGGACCACATGCATGTCGTCCATGACTGCACCTGGAGCGGCGGATATTGTCGATGTGTCCGAATCCACCAACTTCCCATTAAGCGAGAATGTCGAAAGCATCTTCGACAGCATAATATTTCCGGACGATACATCTTTAATCTCACAAAATATCTGTTACAACCGCCAAGACAATTATTGTATTTTGAAAACGCCGGGCGAAAAAGGACAGTTCCTGCTGAAATTGGAGATTTTCCCAGTTACGAGCATCTCGAACGTGGAGAAGAACCTCTGGTGGAGACACGCCCTTTTGCGCATGAATTTCTTAACTGCGAGCAAAGTGGACCCATTGCAAATCCAGGTGGATCGTCTGGTGGCACAAGCGACGAAACGGATAACACAAACCGAAAATGTCAAAAAAGAAATTCGAAGGAAGTCATCCTGGAGTAATATACCTAACATATACTTATACCCACACTAACAATCTATTATAACTACAACAAAATTATTGTTTAACCCATTTTTGTTTGCATTTAATACAAGTAAATTTTTATCATACAGATTTTATCTTTACTACAACTAATTCAGTTTTTTGTCTTGTACTTTCACAAAAATCCCCATCACATATAATTACTATCATCTGATCATAGCTAATTATTATTTAAACATATTGAAAGGCTCTGGAACAAGGACTGTACCCTGTGATACATCAATTCACATTCCAAGTGTATAGATCAATATATCTGCAGTTTCCACTTTTATAGTTTCTTTTACAACAAATAGCAGTTTTACAATTTTATAAGATATTTCATTATCACAGTAAATGAAGGTTATGGAGTAAAATTTGATGCGATATAGCATCAAATAGGTACCTAGACCAGGTCTAAAAATATTCTAAATGAAGCCGATTCCAAACCAAACTATCAAGATCCAGTCTCTATTATTATTATTATTGACAGAGGACGTGTACGCGGATGGTCCTAGAATCTAGGACCTAAGTATCGGGGAAGGGAGGAGGAGTTAGGAGGCTTTGACCAATGCCATAGACGTATATCTAAGATAACAGCTAAGGGGGAGAATCTAAGAGATTTTGACCTATACGATAGACGTAAATACAAGATAATAGCTAAATGGTGGAGCTAAGAGTGTGTATTTGCCCAATACACATTTGTCATTATAAGGATGAAATGGCTGCTAAAGATATTGATGAATATGGATGGTGTAACTGATAACTGATGGTCTTGATGATAATGATCATGATCATGATGATGATCATAATCATGATAATGACGACCACGATGATGATGATGATGATGAACACAATCTTCATCAAGTGATGATGATGATCATGATCATAATCATCACTTTATGAAAATCATGATCATGATAATCATCAACATTGTCATCATCATTATGAGCTACACCCCCATATCCATGAATATCCATTGAACTATTTTATCCTTATAATAATAATAAACGTTCACATTGGTCAGATACACACTCATGATCATAATCATCATCATTATCATCACTTTATAAAAATCGTGATCACGATAATCATCAACATCATCATCATCATTATGAGCTACACCCCCATATCCGTGAATATCCATTGCAACTATTTTTCCTTATAATAATAACAAACGTTCACATTGGTCAGATCACACTTATTTCAACCTCATTAGCAATTATCTTAGGTATACGTCTATGGTATAGGTCCAAGACTCTTAGCTCCTCCTTCTTAGTTATTAACATAGATATACGCGTCTATGGTATTGATCAAAGCCTCTTAGCTCATCCTCCGCTTCCTTCGACACTAACATCTAGCTATTAAGTTCTAGAACTGCTCACGTACACGTCCCTCGGGTCAGTAATTATAATGCAGACGGGACGTTCGTAGGTTGGCTTGGAATTAGCTTTGATTAACTAACCCATACCAATTATTTGGGTATGTTGGGATAAAATCCTAGCTCCTCGACCGGGGATCGAACCTGAGACTCCGTGGTGAGCGGCAATCAATTAACTTCAATTCAAAACATACCTATGTTAACAATTAAGGTAACAAAATGCGTAACCGCGCACTCTCGGCCACAGCTAGTCAAATATCCACGGTGCCAAGACGCTGTGACAATTGATAGGTTTGGAATCAAGGCAGGTTCAGCTCTGAAACAATTAAACTTAAAAAAATACAATTACTGTCCTAATACTGAATTTATTTGTACAATATGAATAAATTACTGAGCATAAAATAAAATACCGAGCATAAAAAAACTGAAAATGTGAAACATTAAAGTCAAAATAAGTAATTAACATAAGTACCAAGTTGTTGTACCGGAAACATGGTTACTTCGATACAAAAAAACAAAATTAATAGAGTTCAGTTAGAAAAGTTAGATATTGTATTGACTGATAACACAAAATATTGATATTTTGTATTTTCAGCAACCTCTACAACAATCACTTGAGTCACATACCACATGGTGCTTTTTCAAATCTACCTAAACTGAAAAGACTGCGATTGGACCACAACGCTTTGGTCTGCGACTGTGGAATAGCATGGCTGGCAAAAATGTTGACGGACAATTCTCTACATGGATCGGCAAATTGCAAGTATCCGTCTGAAATGTATGGCAAATCCTTGATTGGAATGGACTCCAAGGATTTCCATTGTGGTCAGTAAATCATTTTTGAATTAGGTAAATTTTTCAATGATATTTCCCAACAGAAATGGTCGTCTATTTCTTGGAGTAGATAAATTATTTATATGCATTTTCAGGCATGCAGGTGAAATTAATTATCAAATCCAAACCCCAGAACAATTAGTCTCGCAATTATCTAAACGTGTAAGGTTTTATAGTTTTGTATAACATCGATGAAAGTTTCTTTGCATCCTACCAAATCCTCGTTCCAACTAAAATTCTCTACTTTAATTTGAAAAATGTATCCCAAAAAATGTCACCTCGGCTATTTAGCATGATTTGGTAGGGGATATCATATAAAGAACTTGTACCCTAGAACCAGCAGCAAATCTTACTCAAAATATGTTTCCTCATTTCTGTCCAGCATTACACATTAGGGCATGTTGTATGCGTAGTTCATGCCCTAGGTTGTCACTTATCGTCGTTTTCATTTTTATTTTTGTTATTTTTAACAAATTTTGTAAAAAATAGTTTTATTTTGTATGCAGTTTTTATATTATGATATTATGAATGATTTTGAGTAACTGATCCAGCCAAATTTAAACATTAGATAAACTAGTTCAACTGTATTTTTATAATTTTTTTTAAAGTATGTATATTTTCAATAGCAACCACAATTCTGTCACTTTATTTTAAAAAATATTTTTCAATTTCAAATACACGCTTCCTAAAAGAAAAGCAAAAATAAAAAACGAAATAAATGGAAATATGTTTTTATTATTATGTACTGTTAAATCCGTTTTTCTGGAAAAAAAATTTTTGATTTCAGTTCCACCTGAAATTATGGAAGGCCCACAAGATGTTGAAGTTTCTTGGGGAGGAACTGCTACATTTACTTGTAGAGTTCGCGATGATCCATCCATCGCAATTGTTTGGATGAGAGATGAGAAAGAGCTATTTCCAGACGAAAATAAATTTAAAATTTTAGAAAACGGTACACTGATGGTACAAAATACTGATATACAAGATGGTGGTTATTATGAATGCATGGCTAAAAATTCGGATGGAGAAGTAGCAAAGTCCAGGCCAGCTAGAATGACTGTTTATGTGCCTGAATCTGAATATACCACGCATGGATATGGTATGTATTTAATGTCAGTTTTAACTACATCCAGTGACTGATGATGGATTTCATTAAATGTTCACATTGCAACAATTTTTACTTATTTAAGATTTGGTTCTGTTACCGGAAAATTTCACTTTTCTTAAGTTCTTATATAAAAGTGAGCCATAATCAGTTAATGCAAACGCCAAATAAAGACGTAAAGACAAAGATACAATGTTTCCAAGAAATATGCATATTAATTTTCCATAACACACATTTTAGGTACTCCACGATTTACGGTGGTCCCCGAAAGTGTATCCCTAGCCCCAGGGGTATCTGAAGTAACCCTTCGCTGTCAGGCTGTTGGTGTTCCTTCTCCAATAATTCAGTGGGCCAAAAATGGAATAAGGTTACAAATTTCACAAAAGCACTTTGTCCAGCTAGATGGTTCTCTAAGTATTAGAGATATTGATCCAACGGATCACGGTAATTACCAATGTGAAGCTTCTAATATAAATGGTAGAATTACCGCAGATGCAAATGTAATTATAAAAGGTAAGAAATTTATGTACTTACAGTTCAGATACAAGATTTGATGTATTCGTAGCAAAGAAATTTCTTAATTTCTTCTTGTCTTTTCCTCTGCCACAAAATTTGTGTAAATCGCGCTGAACTCTAAGAGCTTTTTTTTAAGAAAATTTCCTCTTCTGTAAGATACATGTACTTTAGCTCAATAAAAGAAAATTGTTTACCGAAATCTGTAATAAATTAATTAAAAAATAGCAACTATTCCATTGTCATTTTGCATATGCAAAAATTTTTTAAATTGTGTGCCACACCTCAAATTGTGTAGATAACGTTTGATTTTTTTCAATTTGAAAATTCAATGGTTAATATCGATTTTAAATTTTAAAATAGATCGGCGAGGCGCACCGAGCAACTTATATGATTTTTTCTCACTTTTGAAGGTGTGTACAATCCAAACTTTTGACTTTTCCCATGATAAATAATACTAATTAAATACCGCACTTACTAATATTAAAACTTGTCCCCATCATCACAAGTTATTTAAATTCTTAGTTAGTGCAAATAAATTAATGTTAATATTCTTTCAGCGGCTCCAATATTTACAATTCAACCTGAAAATACAGAAACTCAGATAGGAGGCATTGTAAAACTGGAATGCATAGCTTCAGGTTCACCTGGTCCGGAGATAACCTGGTTTAAAAATGATGAAGAAATACGTACCGGAGGAAGAATATATCTAAATGAAGATGGAAGTTTATTGCAAATAAAAGACGCTAAAGAATCTGACTCCGCTTTATACATTTGCGAGGCTAGTAATGAAATGGGAATACGTGAGGTCAGTGCCAAAGTAAAAGTCACAAATTTAGCTTATAGACCTCCAAAATTAGTGTATAAACCTTACAATATAGAAGGATTGTTAGGCAGTACAATTGAACTTCCCTGCAAAGCCGATGGCGATCCTAAGCCTGGCATTACCTGGCAAAAAGACGGTGCCACTATGCAGAGAACTGGTAGATTCAAAATATCCCTATCAGGAAACTTGTACATCTATAAGTTAGCACTTGAGGATCAGGGTCGGTATGAGTGTACTGCTATTAACGATCATGGCCGCGACACTGCATCAGGTTACATTACGGTGAAAGAGGTGAAGAATCCAGTAGGAGTTGGAATCGGCGATCAATTTGTGAAAATAGCCTTTGCAGAGGCTTCAGAAGAGGTCGATAGGGCCATAAATAAAACAATTGATAACATTGTAAATAATAAGGGTCCACACAATCCGGCTGATCTTTTTAGGATTATAAGATATCCGGATGCTCCGGCTAGGGAATTAGCAAGAGCAGCTGAAGTTTACGAGAGAACATTGGTGAACATTAGAAAACATGTGGAACATGGTCAGATGATTATGAACTCAACTAATGACTTTGACTACAAAGAAATTCTTTCTCCAGAACATTTGGAACTCATTGCTAGACTGTCAGGTTCGTAATGATTTTATTTTATTTTTATAACACAAGCGATTATATAGAAGATAGTCAGCCATATATGAGTGTAAGAGAATATGTTAGTTCACTGGTACATTTTAATATCAATGCCCCGGAAGTGCTGGTTGGTACATACTACATATCGGCTAAAGCGGAGACTATGCATTTGTGTACAGTGTGGTCCGTTTATTGTTCTCACTTAATTTTCAACACTATTTGTAAAATCATTAACAAAAATTAGACCACTTACAATCTCTAAAAAATGTCGTCTCTTCAAAGTGCTGAAAATTACGTGATATACAGGATGTAACCGTTTTAAATACAGAAATTTGAGTAATCGATAGATTTTTGAAAAATAAGTGTTTTTTTTGTACCATGACCTTTTTTTCATAGGCGCTTAGTTTCTGAGATACAGAGGCTTTGAAATTTTTATTTGGTGAATGTTTTTGTAGCATAACTTTTGTATTTTTTTATACATTTATTCCACAAATGGCGGTCGTTTATGTTAGTGAAATTTGAAAAAATGACAAAAATATGTGTAAGAAATATGACCACTGTCGTAGATAGAGGGGACATGAACTATCTTTTTCTATAAAACCTCTACGCCTACGGATGTTCAAAAAATAGTAATTCATTTTTTAAGTACCCCAAATTTCTTTGGAAAAAACGTCTCTTGCAAGTTTTTGATATTTCCCATCCGGTAAATTGAATCAAAGCGAAATAATCCAAATTATATAAAAATGCATAACATGTTTCAATCTTTATCGAAAACATTAGTCAAAATCTTTTGAGTCAAAACAATAAAAATATAATTTGTAACGTGACGTGCGTCGGTGATTTGATATCTATAATTACAAATCTATTTAAAGCTACCTATTAAAAATATAGAACAGAGTTTTGCAACGAAACATTTGCACTTTACCAGAAAACTATCGAAAATATCAAAAACTTGCGAGACGTTCTTTTCAAATGAAATTTGGAATAATTCAAAAATAATTTTATTTTTTTAAACATCCATAGGCATAGAATTTTAAAAAAAGGTTCGTGTCTTATCTACGCCAGTAGTTAGAAAAAATGTAAAAAGTTATGCGACAAAAACATTTATCAATAAAAATTTCAACGCCCTCAGAAATTACGTGCTTGTGAAAAAAAGTTCATAACATGAAAAACATTTATTTTTAAAATTACTCAATCTTATGTATTTAAAACGGTTACATCCTGTATAATGGGTGTTTCAAAAACTTGCAGCAACAAGGAGCTGAAGATTCGCAATCCAAAAATAAGAGAAAAACCTATAAACGTGAGTCTGGAAATGCTTCGCTACTGAGGTACAGTGTTAAAAGTTAAAAAAAATATCGTTTTTCCTAAAAATCTAAAAACTGATTGGAGGTATTGTGTTGAAACTTGGAGTAAGTGTGTACTGCATAAAAAAGTAATTTTTTTACTTAAATGAATTTAATTTATTTCCATCGAAGGCGTGCGTATGGGTAGTACCAGTAATATTGTTGTAGAAAAATATGGTACGCCACTGTGTTTTTGTTATTTTCATAACATTTTTAAAACTGTTGCCTCTATTTAAACAAAAACCGTCTCTTGGGTTTTTAGACTGAATAAACCATTTTTGAGAAAATTGACATTTTTTTCCCTAATATTATTATATGCTGCGAAAAAAATAAAAGTATGCTTTGGAACAGAAAAAGTTATGACGGATTATGATCTATTGTATAAGTAAATCTTATCTCTTGTCACCTATTTTTGAATTTAATTTTACAGTTGTGTTTAGTTTTTTTTTTTTACTTTTAACACCCTGTAATCTCAGTAACGAAGCATTTTCAATTTTTTTCTATTATTTTTGAATTGTAAATCAGCTGAGCATTGCTGCATGTTTTTTTGAAACACAGTGTATAAATAAATATACCAAAATTGTAATTTTAAAATTTGCATATCTCCAGAAATAATCATGTAAGGTGTGTGGTGTTTATGACCAGGTCTACCTAAATATGTAAAAATGCACAGAATGCCTTAAAAAATGTATAAATTTTAATTGGCATGGAATATCTGAACATACAGTAATATAAATATATACGCATTTTTTTTGTAGGTCTTAAACAGTCTAATAAATCCTTTTTTTGATTTTTGTAATTATAAAATTCTACCGTAAATCGTTTTAGATTTATTTTCAAAAAAGTAGGTCTTGCTTCGAAACTTTAATGTCTTGTATTTTGAAACCGGTGCATTTTCGAACACATATCTGTACAAATATGTTCCTTAAAATTAGGTGTACCATTTCTGAAACACTGTATACCAGTGTCCGATTATTCAAGTGAAGCAATAGATGGGATAATTAACCAGAACTTATAGTAATTAATCTGATTAACAAATTTTCATAATAATTAAACTCATAATTACTGTAGTTCTAGGTAACATATTTAGTTACCTAAATAGCTGCCACCGCTCAATTTTTCAACATCTCACGTGTAAAACACAATATCTTATATTCTCCTTCTCATTCAATATTATTATCCATTAACTAAAAAAGCCAATACATTACAGGTTGCATGACTCATCGCTTGAAAAGAAACTGCTCTGACATGTGCTTCCATTCAAAATACCGTACCATCGATGGTACTTGTAACAACCTGCAGAACCCAACATGGGGAGCTTCCCTAACTGGTTTCAGACGTATATTAAAACCAATATATGAAGATGGTTTTACCAAACCCATTGGTTGGAACAAGGAGCGAAAATACTATGGTTATCCAAGGCCTAATTCAAGACTAGTTTCTACCACGCTTATTGCTACATCAAAGATAACTCCTGATCCAGAGATAACCCATATGGTAATGCAATGGGGCCAATTCCTCGATCATGATTTAGATCATGCAACTCCGTCTGTAAGCTCGGAGAGTTGGGATGGAATCGACTGCAAGAAGTCCTGTGACTACGCAGCTCCATGCTACCCCATGGATGTGCCACCAGGAGATCCTAGAGTAACAAACAGAAGATGTATAGATTTCATACGTTCGTCTTCAATTTGTGGCTCAGGAATGACTTCGGTGTTTTTCGATACCTTACAACATAGGGAACAAATAAATCAATTGACATCATACATTGACGCTTCACAAGTTTATGGTTTTTCAGAGGAACTAGCTAAAGATTTACGTGATCTTAACACAGACAGTGGTCGACTAAGAGAAGGACCTGTGTTCTCAGACCGAAAGGCATTATTGCCCTATGCTGGAAATCAAGGCGTTGACTGCAGAAGAAATCTAACAGAAAGCACCATCAACTGTTTCGTGGCTGGAGATATTCGAGCTAATGAACAAGTCGGTTTACTTGCAATGCACACTCTTTGGATGCGAGAGCACAACCGAATAGCAAAAGAGTTGAAATATTTAAACCCACACTGGGACACTGACATGTTGTACCACGAATCAAGGAAAATCGTGGGAGCTGCCATGCAACACATCACTTACACGACCTGGTTACCCTATATAGTAGGGAAAAAAGGAATGGAAATCTTGGGAAAGTATGACGAATATAATCCTAGTGTGAGCCCAAGCATTTCTAATGTGTTTGCCACTGCCGCTCTACGATTCGGGCACAGTTTAATAAATCCAGTCCTTCATAGGCTAGACTGGGATTTTAAACCAATCAAAGAGGGTCACTTACCTCTCTCTAAAGCTTTCTTTTCTCCTTGGAGAATTGTAGAAGAAGGCGGAATAGATCCTTTGTTGCGAGGCCTGTTTACAGTGGCAGCTAAAATTAAAAGACCAGATGAAAACTTGAACACTGAATTGACTGAAACATTATTTAAAACAGCTCATGCTGTAGCTTTAGATTTGGCTGCTATGAACATTCACAGATCACGTGATCATGCCATACCAGGTTACACTGAATTCCGTAAGTTCTGTAATATGACTCCCGTGGATAGTTTCGATGATCTGCGTAATGAAATTAGTGATGCTAATGTTAGACGGAAACTACAGAAGCTTTACGGGCATCCAGGAAACATTGACGTCTGGGTTGGGGGCATATTAGAAGATCAAATAGATGGAGGAAAAGTTGGGCCACTCTTCCAGTGCCTTCTACTAGAACAGTTTAAAAGACTAAGGGTAGGTGATAGATTTTTTTATGAAAACCCATCGGTATTTAAGCCTGAGCAGTTGGTGCAAATTAAACAGTATTCATTAGCCAGAGTACTTTGTGATAATGGTGATAATATTACAAGAATTACTAGAGATGTTTTTAAGCTTCCCGAGTTACAAGGCGGTTATGTTAAGTGCTCAGAAATACCAAAAGTAGATTTAAAATTGTGGTCGGAATGTTGTAGTGACTGCAGATATTCTGGACAATTAAATACAATAAGTAGACTAAACGCAAGAAGAAATAGAAGACACATAGGCGACGAAAATGAAGGTTTTACGGTGAAGGAAGAAAGATTGATCTCAAACACAACTATCGAAAATTATCAGAACGAAATACATAGATTGAAAAATCGGATCTTGGAGTTGGAATATGATATGGAAAAATTACAGGATAATTTGAAGAAAATTAATAAATTCTTTAAGCGACTTGAACAAAGATTGTGAAAACTGAATTAGTATAAGAATTAAGGTACCTAGATTCTACTTATTTTATTTTAATAATTTCTCACAATTTACTGCCATATTATTCTACTTATACATGCATTTATTATATTTTAATTTTAAAATATATTGTGTTAACTGTGTTAGTCAAATTATTAATAGGCATTTTTTTCTGTTATTTCCCAACCATTTTATTTTAGTTATAATTTCAGAGAGGGTTGTTCTTAGTGGTATTACTGAATATTTTACAAAATTTTAATTAGATAATGGCGGGTCCTCCAATAAACAACACCATAGGTAATACAACCATCTGTATTCCTAAAATAATCTTATGAAGGAAGGGCTACACATTTGATAGTAATAATAATAACTTTGGACAATGTCAGCGACAGATTATACCAGATAAATACGAGTATAAACAAAAAAATAATTTTCTCACTTACCAAGGAGGTTTAGCCACATGGTTTAATGACGATTCATCAGTTTAAGTGGAAAATTTTGAGCAAGTATTCAATTTATTGTCTTGAATTTCTGGCACCAGATATTTTTGAAAGTCGCTTTTCTTTTCAGGATACAAACATACTCTGTATAAAGAAAATATTTCTATTTTTTAACATCAGGCTGCATCTATCCACCACTCTCGAACTAAATCCAAAATAAGTTATCATTTAAATGATTGTGGCACTGAATTCATCAAAATTGGGGTAACTCCAATTCCAATTGATGTGGTGTGGTTATTTGTGGATATTTTGGTTAAATAACTTTTGCAATACAATGTATAACCTACCAAAACAAAGTCTTAATGCATGTTAAACATCGTTTTAATTTTTTCAATAATTATGGAAATTACAGTCAAAGGTGTGTCCAGGGAATTTTGTATCCAGGGTTGATCCCTGAGATTTTCATTTATTAAATTTTTGCGAATAATCCTCAACAAATGTGAACATCCTGTCTCTAGTTACGAAAAAATGTACATGATGCTTTCTTGTACCGTTTGTATATTTTTTATGTTTTCTATAAATAACTTATAAAATAATTGTGTAACCTACGTTTAACTAATTAAATGTAAATTATGCTTTTTGTAGATATGATATTTAACCATAGAATATCGAATATTGTGTGTATTGTAGACACGAAAGAATCATAGTCACAGATTACCTTGAAAAACAATACTAAATGTGATATTGCGGTAAAACTGTGAAAAGTTACGCTGTTTTCACTGTCTTCATAACAAATAAATGCTATTACTGTATATTGTACCTATTTATTAGAAATAAAAATTGTTACAATTACCAAAACGTATTTTATTTACACAGAATGGGTTTACGGCTGTCAACCATCCTCGATTCACTTTTTGTTGTTGTTCGAAGACCCTTGGAACGACATTTAATTGTGCTGGACTAGATCCAATTTCCTCCCTAACAAATAATAACTTGCTTTATCTACCAACATTGTTAAACTGCTTCCCAGTCATCTAGTGTCACTTTTGAACGAACGCGAATAACTTCCAAAATTAATTCTAAGACAGGTATATTAGTATTGCAAGGGGCGTCATACTTTGGTTTTTATCTTTTTTTTTGTGAAAACCACTTCGACAAAAAAAAAATGCAAGAAACAAAAAACTTCCCTTTTATATTTCCTGTCAGGGCTGTTTCAATATTCAAATTGGTTCATACGAAAAGAAGTTATGTTAGAAAAACCTTCCGGGGTTCTCTGTAAACTCACCTTTACAATAAAGCTATTGTGCTCAAAATAAATAAAGTTGTATCCCCCGCAGTGACTACTGGTCACAAGCAAAATATGGATGTGTCAAGCCATTTTAAAAATATGCCAAATAACTTGTATTTTTCTTTCTTTAACTTTGACAGGTCATAACTCTGCAGGGAAGCATTTCCAGACCCATGTCCATAGGAAATTTTTTCTTTAAATTCGTTCAAGTAATCATCTCTTTTTCGACATCACTTGGAAACACCCTGTATATCATTGTAATTGGAAAGAAGCAATGAATTCAAAAATGTATAGGGTGTTCCATTCACAAAAAATAACTTTATTTTGTTCACTTGATATTTTCAGGGATAGAAAAAATATAATTTGAAAGCTACAAAAAATTCTACATAGAAGTTTATGAAAACGCATTATTTATTGGTAAAATTTGAAATCTGTCGATATAATTTCCACCTGATTCAGAAAAAAAATTTGCAAATATTTTACAAATTGTTTAAAATTAATCTTAATTCTTTCAACTTTTTTCCACAAATTTCAGTGGCAATTTTTTTCTGCAAAATTTCTTCATTTAATCTTGATAGTCATACCGTAAAATATTGCTTGGGTCCCACCCTCCAGTACTAAGATATGACCTAAATTTCACCAGCCGCCACTGATATTTATAGATAGATACACAGATAATTGAGTTATAAATTCAATGTACTTGTTTACATTGAAGGATAATTGATTTGCAACAACAGAGGCATTTCAGGCTATTTATTTATTTCCTTTGGCAGTATGCCACTATCAATATAGTAGATATCTTTGCTAAATTACTTTTAGAGAGGAATATCAGTATTAAAAAATTCGAATATAAATTATAAAATAATTTAATAAAAAAAAAAAAAAAAACAAATTAATTATTTTGTTCTAATTTTAAAACTTTTTTGCTTGGCCCTGGTATTGAAGGATCATTATCAATACCTTCATCATCAAGTTTAACAACTTCTTCCAAACTAACTTTGTCCAGTCGTACATAAAGTGTCCTTAACATATTTTCTTCTTCAGTTGATTCATCCTCACTATCACTAAATATTATAAAATCACTAGAATTCTCTTCGATATCACTAAAACTAATGTCTTCTTTTAAACAATCCTCAAAACATATAGATTTTAACTCTTCACTATTTGTTTCATAATCTTTAATCACATTTGATGTAATAGAATCTGTACATGTCTCTTCATACACATAACGTTTTTCCATTGGAATGTCACAGTACGGGCAATAAATTGCATCTTCTTCTTTTTCTATTTCTTTATGAGCCAATACTTTACAAAACGGGCATTTGTATGCTGGCTCTAAAAATATGGGCATCATGGATATGGCACAGCGATTATCAGCATGTGGTGGAAGACATAAAGATCCTATAATCTGTGTGAAAAGTTAAGAAAAAAATTTATGAATATTATGAAATAAGATTTTGTACGGACATCATTAATTATACAATTTTTTTATTAACAAAAGATATATTGCTAGCAATAAAAAAAATTAGGACCATAGACCATAAGATAACAAAATTATAGATAGTTTCAGTTGCATAAAAAGCTTTACACGTTCTTTATTGTATAAAAAGTGTAAAAAATTACTGGCTTATGAGTAGAACTTGGAATTTAGGTATTAATGACATCATAAGTAGGACTGGCTGTAGGTTATGACACAAATATTTCGCCTTGTACATTTTTTAGTGAATTTTGTAATACCCAAAGTAAATTTATTATACAGTCACTCCAACAGGACTGGAGGTATTGACAAAGAGAGAGAGACAGACAGACAGACAGACAGACAGACAGACAGACATACAGACAGACAGACAGACAGACAGACAGACAGACAGACAGACAGGCAGGCAGACAGACAGACACACACACACAGACACACAGTATTTCATGAGTGTAACCCTTATCCGTGCAGTTTGGATTCGAGGGTTGTCTAATTTCTGTGTTTTTTTTTATAAACATATTAAACATAAAAAAATTACTATTTTAAAAATGTACCTAATACTCGCTTTATGCTTATGCTTTAAAAGGATATTTTCTCCACACCAAATACACCGCATCATTGGCGGGTACTTCAGCTCATTTGCTATGCTCATCACATGATGAATTTCGCTAATAAAATTTTTTCCAACATTAGCTTTAGCTAGAATATTTTTTACGACCATTTCCTTTAAGAAAAAATTCTGTAAGTCGATGCTTCTCATCTGGAACACTGATAAGTCTTTTCCTGAATTTCTCAAATTCAATAATTTATTTATTCTTCTTACTATTAATTTGATCTCCACCAGGTAATGCAAAAGTATATACGGTTTTATGTTGTAGTTTCTAACAAAGGGGACTGAATTAAACACCATTTCAGATTGTTTGGCTAACAACCTTAATGTTTTTAATTGTAGTAAAGACAACTTGTCATAGTTTAGGTCTGGGGATAGTCCTAGCCATGGAAAACGCTTGTCCTTAAGACAAATTAACCTAAAAATTATCAATTAAAAAACTACAATTACATGGCTAGCACTATGTGAACAATACAGTACAGTGTTTACTATCAAATAAAAGTAAAATTAATTAAATGCTATACCTTACTTGAATAAACATTTACAAAACAGTATTACAAAAAGATTCATTGTGGTCAGAGCTGGGTATGATTTGAATCACTCAGTATTCGAATCCAGGTTTTGAATTGTTTTGAGTATTCGAAAGCTGTATAAAGACTCATATAAAATGAATCATAAAACAAATGAAAAAGGATTCGTATTCAAATCCTTTCTTTGATGACACGAATCCCATTTTGTAGTTCGGATACTTTTTGCGCAGGCGTTGTGCATTATATTGCTAAGAGTAGCACTAGGGCGGAGGGACCAAGATCTTGGCATTTGTTTTAGTTTGCATTACCACGACCCGCCTTTTGTATTTAGTACGTATTTGTTGTTTATAAGCAAATTAAAAAATATCAGCCGCTGAGAGGCTATTTTTATTTGCCACAATCATAGATAGACCTTGAAGAAATGTTTTAACTGATGAAAACTTCGAAATTTTGGTCCTATCAAAACAAACAGTAAAATAACATTTTTTGTTTGATTATTATTATTGGCTTTGTTTTTATTTTTTTAATTTTGTTTAGTGTGGGCTCTTAACGCTATATTAAAGTGTAATTCATCTTTTTTTTTTGTTAATTAATCAATATTTACATATTACATAATTAAGCAATGCATTAATCTAATTACCATAATATCAAAGTAAAAAATAATAACTGCAACTGTAACAATAATTCTGAAGTTAACCTGAGGATTCGGACCCGTGATCCAAAAAAAAGGATACGATTCCTGCAATTCAAATCATTTTTTTATGCAAAGAGGATTCGAACCTCGTATCCGTGATTCGAATCATTTTTGATGATTCGGATCCGTAATTTGAATCCATTTTCAAAGGATTCATCCCCAGCTCTGATTGTATGCACAATATATGTTAGAATATATACAATATGGTGAACTATAGAAATTTTGATAATAATAAAAATAAAGTTACTATAATGCGCTATGCTTGTACATACAGTGGCGGCAGACTAATTGGAAACAACAGCAAATAATAAATCAATTTTTCAATGATTTGCTACAAGTGTTTTGTAAAATACACGTGGTTAAATAAAGGCCATCTATCTATCTATCTATCTATCTATCTATCTGTCTATCTATAAGGCTTGGAGGCGCGAGGCTGGAATGAAGCCTTCCAACGAGGTATGTATACTATTTTAATCACAATCATTTAATTTTAAACAATTAACAAATTACATAAATTATTTCTATAAAATTTGACATTTATGTTTGTCGAATTGACAAGCGCGTTTTCTGCTCAATTTTTACTGTTGCATTTAATCTTTCCTGTGTTTTAATTACTAATTATGTTAAATCAAACAATAAAATTGTCATTTTTTTCTATCACTTATATTTTTATTGCCGTTTTATAATTTAAAAGCAAATAAAAATCAAATATCTATTGATTTCGCAGGTGCTAGTGTAGGGTAAGGTCCATGTCACTGAATGTTAATGTTTACTATGGCTTTTTAACGCTAGGTTTTAGTAATTTTGATAAAAATTAGCTGAAAAACATTTAACGCAATGATGCCAGAAGGGGAAGTAGTAATTTACTTCCTCAGTAGGGAAATCATTGTACATATAGGTGTCTTATGTCACTAAAGTTAGGTTATATCAAACATGAGCATGATGAAAACAACGAATGTGCATTATTATTACTTATGATTTTCTGTAGTAGACTCCTTTGATAACGCATAATCGTCAGGATTAAAATGTTCCTTACAAACACACGAATGTTTCGAAGGAGTAAAGTTGTCCCTGCGACACTATTTTAGGCGAGTTTTATCTCTCGGAAGCATATGTCCGCCTTTTGTTTCTGAACAAAATGGAACTGCACAACACTGAGGCATAATTTACAAGTTTTTTTATTTACTGGAGAACAAAATGATTATAATAAGACCCTATAAACTTATTCCGCGCCTAATAACTTTTGACAGGACCTTACTCGTCAGTGGCGCCAACTGGTGAGCCTAAAAACCACAGACCACATAGACTTGTTGCAAGGAACCAAGGCATGAAGCCACCGTGGAGCCTGGCTGGTGCCTAGCAGTCGCATGGCGATCAGTATGATTTATGCAATCGAGCTGTAAACATCTGTTGTTTATGAGATATTTGTATGTAATAAAGGGTAAATGTGTTGTTGAAGTGTGTCCTAACCGAAGTGACACCGGTACCAGTGTAAATGAAAATTTTTCCTTTTTTTCAGTAAGTAGTAATTACGGAGTTATTTGTTATTTAATTTAAATTTTAAGCAAAATGCCTACGCCATGTTGTACCTGCACTCCAGCATGTTTGCAGGACTGGAGTAGTAAATTGTGTCAAATTATTTAGTTTACAACTCGGTGGTTTACAAACATAAAACTAAGTCGACATTTGTATAAAATGGTATTTTAATGCCATTGTTTTTTAAAAGAGCTATACCTATACGAATTTTATTATATTTATTTTTATGCATGTACATTTGATTTAAAAAAATACCTCGAATATTTTCATACGGATTTTATTATATTTATTTTACTACATAATAAAAATTAAAATACTTAGTTAATATTTTATTAGGAAGAATATTTAATCTTATGTGTAAAGTAACTTATTTTAAATAGTCTCTCTTTTTTTCTGTAATATCAGACAGCATGGGGGATGGAATAATAATCCAACTAGCCGCCAATTTAAATCTGCATATAAAAAATTGTTGATTCATATGCAAATTAAAGAAACATTCTCTGGAAATTGCATTCCTTTGGAAAATATTTCTATTTTAATTTGTAGTTCTGCAATAGACAAAATAAATTTAACTTACAATAAATTTAGAGCCCATGATATATTAGAAAATGACATGCCTGAAACTGAATATAACTTTAATTTTTCTTTGGAGTTGTCGGAGTACAACGAATATATTATAGTGTATATAAGTGGCATTGTGGTAAAATCCATTTTAAAATCGTTAAAATGTGAAGAATGTATAAACGCTTTATTTTCAATAAACAGGGAAAATTTCCATGAACTAATATTTGTAAAAGACCGCGGTGGTCTTATTTATCCGTCATCTGATGTCATACAAATATGTAAGGAAACAGAAAAACATTTAAGACATTTTAAAACTGGAAAAAATATTCAAATAGATTTGAAGCTAAAAATTAAAATTATGTGGTGTTTTAAAAAAGTTTCAAAATTCAAATATTTTTAATGATTTAGAAATTCACCAATTGGATAATTTCCCTAATAATACCAATTATATTATTGAAATTATAAGGGCAATTTCAGAAACTTGTATTAAAATTAGAGGTCATTTTACAAAAATGTTTCATAATGTAAAAACCACAAAAAGGCAAGTTTTAAATAAATTAACTATTTAAAGGGGAATAATATAAATTATTGTTAATTGTTTTGTTATTTTTTTAATAAAAATATTTTGATTTGTATTTCTTAGGATTCAGTCAGTACATGAAATGCTGCAAATTAAAAGACATAACAACACAATAAACAACCGCACTGATAGCAAATTTAAACGAAACATACTTCAATTTGTTACATTAATTATAAGGAGATAATTTTAATTTCTTTGCATCTTTCCATAATTTCACATAACACTTAGCAAATTTGTAAAATCTTTACCTACATAAATTAAGACTTATCTCAAATAACATAAACAAACCAAAAAACACCAGATAGACTGTAACATACTTCATAACTTTAGTTGCGTCAAAACACTCGAAGCAAACAGAACGATGTAAGTTTAGTTATTAATTAAAAAATAAACTTTAATAAATGCAAGTAAAATAAAATATTTTTTTGTAAAAACTTGTAGTCTCTGATGATGGTTAATAAAACTGAAATGTAAGGAAAAAAAATATTTTTTTAATCAAACTGACCGAATCCCAAGAAATACAAATCAAGTTATTTGAAATCGACGGTCAAGAACAAAATAGAAAATATCAATAAAAATATTGTTAACTTATATTGTGTTTTATTTTAAAAATTATATAAAATGCAATAAACATTTGCTTAATGTATTTATACTATTTAAATAAAATAATTGTATTATGTTTTCTTCATAAATATACTTTAAAAGAATTCAATTTAATAGCTATATATGAAAAGGTTAAATGCGGGCCTGCAGAAAGAGCGCCCGCCCACCTAATTTACCACACGTCGCTTCCCCGATTTTTGGCACGCTCGGTACCGTACTAAATACTCAATACGCCAAGTCTATCTGGTCTGTGCTAAAAACGGTAGCCCTCATTAAACGGAACTTTGTTTCGCATTTGTAAAGTAGGTACGTTCTGATTGTCTTATGGTAATGAACAAAGAGCATTTTGATTGTCTAGGCACTTTTTGTAGCATATTTATAGTGCAATTAGGCACAATATAATATCCGCTTTATGTTAAATAGATTCATCTTGGTCATAAGAATGTAGTGCCATTTGTAGTTGAAAAAGTGAAAATTTGGACAAAGTGCATTTAGCAGGTCTACTTCTCAAATATGAATTTTTTACAAATTAACATTTTGATAGCTAATATAGCTCCTTTGTAGGTACCTTTAACCAAAATTATAAGTAATGTTTAGAACTTGACATTTTAAATTTTGCGCAAATCGACCTCACTTTCGAACTAAACTAAATGATACTGAATTGCCTTAACCAATCACTGCGCTTAGCAATATGCACATATGCAACACATATTTCAGTGCCATGTTTACGAAATTTGTCTCTATATAACTATTATGTGACACAACAGAAAAAGTATAATTCTTGAAGTAAACAGATCGAAGGCGATATAATATTCGACAATAAAAATAAGTCGCTCGTAATGCAAATACATTCAACCATATTAAAAAATTATAAAAATAGTCATACAATAAATGCTTCTTACTAAGGAATTTGTTTCACATTAATAAACACTTACCTTAAAGCTTCAAAACAGTCCCAATAGTCCCTTAGACTCCCGGTACTATTATACCACAGAATCTCAAAAGGATTCAATAAACTGTTGTTAAAAAGGAAAACATTTACAAATGCTTTTGTTTTTGAAAAGTTGCGCAATTGACAAGGATGAGCTAATAAGCCAATAAGCACCATATTTTTCGAAAAGAAGAATCCATGTGTTCTATATTTTGACATGTCAATTTTCAGTGGAATATTTTTTTCCATTAGTGAAATTCGTTCCTTGACAACTACGAGAGTGAACTGCTTTAAAACACCTGGCAGTGTTAGGATTAGTATTATGTTTTTAAAATGATGAATACCTAAAACATATATCTGCCTCAAAATCTTTAAAATCATATATGTACTTATATAAAAAGTACCGTGAAGCATGTTCAGCCTTCCAGCCATCCTCATAGCTACTATACAAACTGGTTCTAATTTTAAGTAGTGTTCCTTAAAACATTAAATATGCTGTATGTATTATAAGTAACTATTAAGAACCAAGGATATAGCCGTTAATTTTTTAGAATTAGTATTGTAAAATAAATTGATTTAAAAAAATCCTACCGAGCTATGTAGGGCAGTGAGCGAAACAGTTGAGTGACAAACATAACTTTTTTAATAAAAATCCAGAAGGCATGACTCTTTAATGCTTCCCAAACCCATGAATTTCAGTTCTGTACATAGCTAGATACCTGTAATATAATAATTGTCCACCTGGCAAACTTTTTGATCAAAAACATCTCCCATTTGTGAAATTCCATAAATTATCAAGTAACTTTGTTTAATGACCAAGATATATGTACGATTTTCATAGATCATTACTGTTATTTTATCAACTAAAATTTTATCTGGCTCTGTCCAAAATCCTAGTTCTTTATCCATAGTAACTGCCTCTTGATGTAAATTTGTAATATTTAATATACTCATTTTACCTTCGGAGTCGGCAAAAGATAACCCACCTGCTAAAAAAACATCATAAAATATAAAAACAGATGTCAGTCACGCTCAAATATAAAGTTAGCCAAAAAGTTGACATGTTTATTTTTTATCAATGAGGCAGGTTCTTTGAGGACATTAGTTTCCCATATGATTTGAAACAATACAACTTTCTGGCAGAACCCTATATAGGATATATTTTCTTCAAATATAGATGTAGAAGCTCTTATAAATAAACTTAAATCGTCAAACTCTAGTGGCCATGACGATGTATCTAACAATTTGAATAAAAAATGTAAATATGTCATTAGTTGTCCACTAGCTTATATAATAAATCTTTCCATAGAAAATGGTATTTTTCCCAGCAAATTCAAACTAGCAATAGTGCACCCTCTATATAAGAAGAGAGATCCTAATGATTACAACAATTATAGAGCTATCAGTTTACCAAGTAGTTTCTCAAAACTTCTGGAACTCCATCTAAAGGACCAATTAACTAGTTTTTTAAGCCAAAATATGCTGCTTACTCCCTCACATCACAATTTTACTTTAAATAAAAGCACCGAATCTGCATTATGTGGTGACATTCACCATAAAATTGTCAAAAAAACACACGTTATAGGTCTCTTTGTTGATTTCTCACAAGCTTTTGATCTGGTTGATCATCAGTTGCTAAAAGACCAACCAGCACGATATGGTGTTCAAGGAACCGCCTTTGAAATTTTTTCCTCTTACCTTGACAATAGAACACAAATTCTAAATATGACTAGTGAAGTAGAAAGCAATACTTGTAATATCAGGCAAGGAGTTTCGCAAGACTCAATTTTAGGACCTCTCTTATATATATTGTTTGCTAATGACTTAATTAGTTACTTGGAAAAAATGCAAAATGTTTATGCGGTGTGCCATGCTGACGATACAAAAGTTCTAATCACAGGAAATAATTTAATTGAAGCCACAGTAACCTGTGAAAGAATTTATGAAAGAATAATATGCTGGGCCCAAAAAAATAAGTTAATTTTAAATAAAGACAAACCACATTTTTTTCCTACAATATTTACCGCAAACCAACGTACAGTGACGCTACTATTCCTTTTAATTCCTATAACACTCTCTTTCATAAATTATCCGCATGTAACAAAGGCACATCGAGCTTTAAACATTCCTTTATCCGAAATAGATTTAAAAAAAGAACTGGAGACAATACGACTTATAGCATATAATAATGGGTACTCTCAAAATACAATAAATAAATTAATTTTGAAAAAACAAAATAACATTCTCTTAACAGAAATATATCCCATTAATAACGTAAAAAAAGACAAAACATATATTTCAATACCATATGCAGGACATCTGTCTAATTCAATCAGTAATACCTTGTCAAAATTTAATATTTAAACATCATTCAGTTCGAACAAAAATGTAGGCAGACTTTTATACAACACAAAAGAGAAAACTGAAATTTACAAAAAGTGTGGGGTATATCAGTTAGCTTGTCCAAAATGTAATGCAGCATATATAGGTCAAACAGGTAGATCATTTGATATAAGATATAGAGAGCATATTCACACACAAAAACAACACTCAAACTTTTATAAACATTTAGTAGATTCAGGCCATACTATAACTAATAATCATATGCCAAAAATATTTCATATTTGTGAAAAATGCAAAAAACAACTTACTAGAAGCTATGGAAATAAATATGTTAAACAAAAATAAAAATTATAACATATTAAACGATCAGATAGATATAAATAATTCCCCCGTTATTAAATTTAGTTCAGTAAACTTAGTGCTGTCAAGATAAAAATTTATCCCAAAATATAACATTTACTACCTCACCCTCTATGCTTTGAAGACAACATCTGTGCACAGAAAAACCAATCATAAACTTATTTGCTGTTCATTTTATAAGTCTGTACTTTTAGTTACTTGAAAATGTCCGAATAGGATGTAACTAGTTGTAAAGTTTAAAATAAAAATAAAAGTGAAAATTAGACAAGAAAAAAACAGTGTTTCGTAATTATTTAATTTTAAATAATTCTAAGACTATTAAATTTTCTTTAAATAATAACACGGACAATCTTACACTTTTCCATGGTACGGATTATCAAATAGAAACGTGTGATACTAATAAGTTATTACGTGTTACTTTTGATCAACATATGAAATAGTCTCAACAAATTGACAATTTATGTATGGAATTAAAGACCAGTTGCTACGCTCTAAAGTTTATGTCTAAACACTACAGCCAGGCTATTCTCAAAACTCTATATTATGCCAATTTTCATTCCCATCTCAGATATGGAATTGTGAACTGGGGCAATAGCAGTAATGTGGTTAGGGTATTTTTACTGCAAAAATATGCAGTTCGTATCTTTTAAAATCTCAAGATTTTAACTGTTGCTTGTCTGTATATTTTAGAGGTATGTTTATGTGTTTATAAAAATTAATCAAATTTTGTAAGAAACCAAGTCAGCCATTTTTATTAAACTAGATCCAGAGATCTCTTACTGCCCAATTCTCACAGAACTAGTATGTGTCAAAAGAGTTTTCTTTACCAAGGATGTAAATTTTATAACTGTCTTGATGAAGATATTAGGGGTTCTGCAAGTGTACATATTTTTAAAACTGTAAATGTAAATTTTATAACTGTCTTGATAAAGATATTAGGGGTTCTGCAAGTGTATATATTTTTAAAACTAAATTGAAATAATTGTTACTTGATAAAAACTGCTACACGGTTAAAGAATTTTTTAACTGACTTTAATCATGCCTTTAATTTTACTTATTTTGTCTTTAGATGACTAGTTTATACATATGTTTTTTATGTGTTTATATATTTTAAAATGTTGTCTTTACTCTCTATATATTGTATGTGAGTATATTGTATATGTTTGTATATATCTGTATACATGTATCTATGAATGTGTGCATATATATTTGTGCATATTTATATATTTTCCTTTGACTAATCTACATGAAAGTTGTATAGGGTTATTCATTATAAATTATCCACCCCTTATCATCGTTATTATTGCTTATAGAAAAAAAAAATTTAAATAAAAGTTGTGTGGTTATGACTGAGTTTTGTTAAAATGCTATCAAAAGTACAGTAGTGTGCAGATTTCAGGGGATACAAAAAAATAATATATTTTTTTAAATGGGATGGAATGATCCTTTGCTCCCAATTTCAAAAATATACCATATGTTATCACCACCATATACCGTTTTTGAGTTATTAAACGTCGAATATCTTAGTTAAACTAGTTACTGTAAATATGGTAAAGTTAACATTATTAAAGTGAGCTATGAAAATGACAACTATTATGTTTGATAAGTGACATTTCTTTAATGAAATAATCAAAATGGTTTAGTGAGGAAGGAAAAAACCAAATATTTATACAAAATAGATAACAAAGATTTATTTAGAAAATTTAAATATAAATAAATGATCTCATAAAAGATGTTCGATGTGTCCACCATTATTGTCAATGCATAATTGATAACATCTTCTTATATTTATAATTGCACCGGAAATGGCTTCATTATTTACATTCAGATTGTTTATTTCAAGTTGAATCTTGTCTTTAATGACTTGAATACTAGGTATTATTATTATTATTATTATTGACGGTCTTTTAGAAATCCCCAAAAACTGAATCCATGGGGGTCAAATCCGGACTGTTAGGTGGCCATTTAATAGATCCATTATTCCCTATCCATATTGGGAATACATTATTCAAATGATCTCGAACGGGTAGGACGCTATGCAGAGTTGCCCCATCCTGCATCCAAATCATATCATCAAGTTCGGCTTCTGGGAAATTCTGCAAAATAATATTTCCTGCTTCTGAGATTATTTCCAAATAGGTAACTTCAGTTAAAGTATAATCATAAAATATAGGCCCAACAATTTTGTTTCTGAAAATTCCACACCAAACACGAACAGTTATTCTTCCTGAGTTTTTATTTGTTTTACCAATCTTTTTCTGTTGTGCTTGTTTTTCCACGACCTTCGATTTTTCCTATTAAAAACTCCTGCCGTAGAAAAGGATGAATCATCAGTCCATATTTTAGTAAAAAAATCGGGATCTTGATCTAATTTTTGAATCATCAAAAACAAAAATCCAGCTTTTTCCTTTTATGAACCTCTGTTAAAACTTGTACGGGTAAAATTTTATATGGTCTCTAGCTGTTATTTTTTAACGTACGTTGGATTTTGGAATAATTTTTACCTAATCGATCGACTGCATTAATTACACTACATTCAGAATTTTCTAAAAAATAATACGATGTTTCAAAAAAGTCTATTCGCGAATAAATATGGATGGGCTTACCTTCGAAATGAAGCACTATATCTAGCTGTTCTTCCTGGTTTGCTTGAACTACACACTTTTTTCTACTAAAACTGGAGGTTTTATTCATATTTCGGTAAATATTTTTGAACGTATTTTCTGATGGTGTTGGACGATTTGGATACAACACCCTATACAGTGTGGAAATTGAGTAACGCATAAATTCAGTAATTCCGTTGATATTAATTTTTTGGAAAAAATCTCGAAGGGGTATAGCGATTTTAATCTGCAGATGGCATTATTTCAACAAAAAAATTCATTACATCAAAGTGGTTGGGAGATAGCCAATAATAATATAGGAATGAATAGTGCCTAGAAAGAGGCTTCAAAAAATGTACTGATATACATAGCATTCCATTTAAAAAAAAGGCACTTGGTCCTGTAATTTCATCTTGGCTCGCCTTGTATGTTCGAAAATAATTTCCAGTTATAGACTTTTTTATCTAGTTTATTTACAATTTTTTTTTTTTAGTGGAGAAAAAAAATTATTATTATTATTATTATGATTATTTATTATCATTATACAAATTGAAAACTGAGTATTTATATTAAATTTCTTACCGAACTCCCTGGTTTGGTGCCAGTGCAAGGTTGTAATTCTCTTTAATTGTGTTGAATACCTTCCAAGAAAATGGAGCTTTGATTGCTCCTTCGAATTTGAATCCCTAAAATTTATTTTCCATGTGCTAATATCACCATTCATATGACCCACAAATATTGCACAACATTCTTTATTATTAATTTTAAACAAGTGACTCCATGTAAATGCTACAATTAAGAATGTTACATAAATATGAATACAGGCACATTTTAATAGACTTGTAAAATATAGTTATTATTAGAGCACAGATCCGGGGGATATATTGAGAATATTGTCTTTGAATATTTTAAAAATGTTGCATCTACTTCCCTCTCTAAGTACTGTAGAACGATGGATAAATGATTTCCCGGAGTTAAGAGTTTGATGGCACAATAGTTCGGTGCAATATTTGTGAAAAAATATCATCAAGTACCCTTTGGATCCAGGCTCTAGTTATTATAATAGATCTATTGTAAATGAGTTTAATCAATAGATGTCAGAACTCACCTTAGAATTTAGAACACTTTTTTTTAATAATTTTTTACTAAGCTCTTTATTATTAATATAAAACATTAAACATTATTAAATAAGTACACCTATTGATTATTACGTACCTGTGGCAGTAACAGTGTTTACTCTCGTCTTCATTTCAGTCAATTTTAAATGTGTGGCAAATCTGTCTGCATATTTCCATTGCGACTTTTGTATATTAATTATTTCTTGAGAAATGTTTGATATCAAAAGGTATTCTACAAGGTCATTTTCATCCAAATATCTTACATAAATTTCCAAACTGTACAAGTTGGTTAAAATAGCCAACATACACTCAGCTGTCCCTACAATTCCTTTAGGGGACCACTCAGCACAAAGAGGAATAGCTTCAATAGGGGTTGTATTGTTAAGGTTTCCTGAGTACTCAGTAGACAATACAGTTTCATATAAAGCATTTCTGTCTAAATCCCTATGAAAACTGTTAATATCCAGGTCTACATTAGCACTCGGAGTGAAGTTGGATACTTGCAGAAAGTCCTTTTTACAAGAGAAGTCTGGAAAAGGGCATGTAATGTATCCTTTTAAAGTAATAATATAAATCCCTGAATCACTTATAATAAAAAGTCTGTCATCTTCAGAATAACTACATGCAAAATTTATAGATAAGCGATTAGTTAATTTGAAATGGTCCAACAGTCTAAATTCGATACTCATTCTGAATTGTTCACGTATTATTATTTATTATACGGTATTTAATTAGCACTCCGTACCACAGTATGGTTTGTGCCTGTACGTATTTTTACGCTTTTTCTTCAAAACTTCGCCATCACTAAACATAAAATTAAATTGTCCCGGACGTCAATTTTATACTATCACTTTGTAGACTGAAAAAACATCAAAATTCACTTTAAATATTATGCAACAATCATTTATTATTATTACACATATGCTTCTTTATTAGAAAAAAGAGCTTGATATTTGAATTGAACTTTAGATTGAAACCTAACCTAGAATTTTCATGTTGGAGTAGGAATAAGGAATTATATCAGCGCTGCCAACAAACGAAGAATTAATGCCCTAAATCACCATGCGCGGATCTAAGGGGGGCTCAATGGGTACTATTGAATATGGTAATGACACTACTTTTAGAAAATGTAACTATTCATATAGATCTTGTTTCGAAAATATAAATACTTCAATTCATAGAAATTGAAATTACCATTAAAAAAAAGTTCTCAAAATAACTGTATTTTTTTTGTCATACACACTATTTCTGATATTTCTAATTAAGTATTTTTCAAGTGTCAAGTCCCCTCCTTCAAGAACTCCTGGCGTATTATTACTTACATGTATGTCAAAAGAAGGTCAAAAGTTGGATCCGATAATGCTTCGTCTTCCAGGCACAGGTTGATGAAGTGAATGAATGTTTTTCTAATTTCGAGGATTTATCGAAATAGGAGGAGGCCATTTTAAACATGAAATGGAAGAAGGCCCTAAGTTAATATTTTAACCTGCCGATTATATAGCGGAGAATATTAATTTTTTGCTGTACGACTGGTGCTCAAATATTAATACTTACTCAGATACAGAGTATTATAGTTATAAAAATAATTCAGTAATGTTCTTATATTTCAGTTATTTTTTCACATATAAATATAAAAGTCGGTAAAACGAGGGCTAACGCGCTTGAATTCACCACGGGAGGTGCTAGTGTACGGAAAGGTCAATGTCACTGAACGTTCATGTTTACTATGGCTTTTTAACGCTAGTTTTTAGTAATTTTTAAAAAAATTGGCTGAAAAACATTTAACATAATGATGGCAAAAGGGAAAAGTAGTAATGTACTTACTCAGTAGGAAAATTATTGTGCTTTCAACAGTGTCTTATGTCATTAAAGTTAGGTTATAACTAGAATGAGCATCATGAAAACAACGAATGTACATGATTATTACTATATTCTGTAGTAGACTCCTTTGGTAATACATAATCGTCAGGATTAAAATGTTTCTTACAAACACACGAATGTTTCGAAGGAATAAAGTTATCTCTACCAACCATTGTTTTAGGGGAGTTTTGTCTTTCGGTAGCATATGTCCGCCTTTTGTTTCCGAACAAAATGGAATTGCGCAATTAACAAGGTTTTTTATTTGCTGGTGTACGAAACAATTATAATAAAACACTATAAACTTTCCCGTGCCTAACAATAACTTTTGACACGACCTTACTCGACCAGTGGCGCCAACTGGTGAGCCTGAAAACGTTGGCCCTTATTAGATTTTTTGACATGAGAAAATCGAATAAGCTATCTTGGTTTAACAGAATCTGTCATAACGTTTTTGTAAAGCGTTCATTTATAATCTCATTGCAAATTTTTTATTTAACTATTATTTTTAAACAAAAAAGGGATACTTGTTTTATCTTCATAAAATGCACCCTTATCTAGATATTTACAATTTCGAAAATTCTGTTCACCCATAATTTTTTTGTACTTTTTTGCAGCGATCCTCTCTGTCCTCAAAATGCATAATTTGTATTAGTTAAAGTAGAACAAACATCCTGATTAATTAAATGGTGGGTGTTAAAAATGTTTCACAAGGTATGCTATGGAAATAAGTGAAACATACCGACACAGATGTATTTATTTACTATCTGTCAAATATTTATTGATATTTGATTTGCTGGTGTTTGTTAATTATAAATTGTGTTAAAGTAAAGTTGTAAATATGCCATGACATAACGATTTTACTGATGAAAAGTGAGATATATGATATGTGTTTATGCAAGAGTAAATTTCTCTGGCTTTGCTGCAGCTGGAGTGTATCGGCAACCATATCCTGGAGAAGACAGCCTAATTACAAGATTTTTTAAAACTTGTTCCATCGATTAGGCGAAACAGGTTCATTTCTCCGTTCCAAAATTATACGACTTAACCAAGAAGATGAAGTTTTAGTTCAGTAACTGGTGATCTCGAAACCAGTACACGCCTTCTGTCAGTAGCTACTGGAATTAGTCAGTTTTCAATAGTTAGACTTATGGAGTGTAGAGAAGGAGAAACGTCTCCGTGTTAAAGAATGTGATCGGATTTTCGATGGAAGAATAGGTGGCGCTGATTTAGAGGAGGTATTCTACGTGATTTTGTTTTTACTATTTTTATTATTTTTTTACGCTGTATAATTCTTTTCAACACCTACATAATATTATGTTTACGTTAGTTTATAGAATCTGAAGCTAGATTCAGACTTTTTCTGTTCTGTGGTTTCAGAGATATAGTAAGTGTTTAACTTCAGACTCAATCCCATAATACGATCAGCGCCACATCTCATACCTTACAGAATTCAGACCACATTTTGAACGTACCGTCCATAAGAGACGTTCCTCCTTCTCTACACTCCATAGTTAGACTGTTGAAAAAGGAGAAGTTTCACCCGTTTCATTTTACTCCCGTTCAAAATTTACTTCCACGGGGTTATCCAACTAGAGTTAGTTTTTGTCGCAGGATGCGACCGTTCATTTTACAAAAATATCCTCTTGACAGACGAAGCTACATCAATAAAAAAAGGCACCACTAAAAAATCCGACTAAACTTGAAAATATAAAATTCACACTAATACAAAACTGAATTACGTACCAACACAGAATTCACCAACACAATTGTTTATTTTTGCTGTCAAAAACATATGGCCTGCGCATGCCCACTGTCGATTTTTCACAGCCATGTTAGAGGTTCCAACTCCTGTAAATTAGGTGTATTGTTTATCACTTCTACTAGTTCTTTAAATCCCTGGCTGGACTGTGTTCAGAAAGAAATAACCAGTACACAAAGTTCAAAACAAGGTATGTAAATATTCCCGTAGGTTAATTACTCGCTTGGTTCTAAAATGATTTAATAATTCTAAACTAAACCATAAATTCAGTGAAACTCGCCATGCATGCTTAATGAATGTAAACTGGATTATTTTATTATAAATTGTTTATGTGGAGAGATACGTATTTAGGATTATTGATTTTCCACTTTGAAAATTAAGATTATTTTAATAACAGAAAGTTACAGTATTTTTTAAATGATGGAAAGAAAAATTAAGCAAGTACCTCCACTGATTTGTGATTAATTGAACTTAATAACGATACGGTAAAAACAGTACTGAATTCCATAAAGTGCGCATGTGCCGCTCACAGTGTCATGGCCACCGTTTCCGCACTTTCCGTGAAAATAACCAAACTATAATAAAGGGCAAGGAAAATAAAGAAACTATAATAAAGGGCAAGGAAAATCTTACTAACGAACTAAAAAATACTTATTTAAAAAAAAATAATAAGTTTGTGATTCGAACCCTGAACCTAGCGCGTGCTAGGCAAGTATCTTCTCTATCGTCTAATGAGTTCCTTGCTGACAAATGATTCCAAAAGGATTTAATACACTTTGACATGTCATGTAACTGCGCATGCCCTGCGGCTATCTTAAAACGGAATCCAGTGCTGTTTTTACCGTATTCTGAACTTAATATAGTACGACATATTAGCAATAAGTAATACGCGTAACTTCTCAAAAAGCATTAAGTAATATATGATGTTTATAAATTACATGATTATTATTTTTACTACCAGTACCTAATAAATATCGGAAGACATATGAAACACAAATCTAGTTAAAAAGGATTAAGACCTAATTGAGGTCAACCATGGGCCAGGAGAGATTAAATGGTCTGAATTTGCTGAATATAGATGTTAAAATAGTTCCTGAAGAGGTTGTAGACAGGTTTTCAAAGTAAATCTCAGTTGGAATTTATATAAAATAACTGGTTTGCTTTACTATTGTTATTTCTTATTAATATTCACTAGCTTTAGCATTTGTGTTTTTATTGAATAAGTAATGAACAACAATATTAACTGTTACTGTATTGTATGCGTATTGTAAAAAAAAATCTGGGGGATTTGGATATGACTTTTGCATTTGCCGCTACATACCATATAAGTTTATTGTATTATGTGCCCCCCTGTTATTTTTGTTTGGATCCGCCCCTGGCAGCCTACTAGGCATTTTCCATTTTATATTTTATTAAATAATACAATATCCCAAATAACCGTGTAGACCGAGATTATTTAATTTTTTTATTCAAAATCAGGTCAATTTGATGAAGAAAATAAAAAAAACAAAAGTTTCTAAATAAATCAAGCTTCCCAAGGTACATTTTTATACAGGGTGAGGCAACAGTGCGTCCGACTTCGATATTTCGAGTTCTATGATAGCTAGAAACTTGAGTTAAAAACGTAAGTAAACTAGACAAAAAAGTCTATAACCGGAAATTGTTTTCGAATGTACAGGGTGAGCCAAGACGATTCTACAGGGTCAAGTAAAATTTTTTTAAATGAAATGCCATGTATATCAGAACATTTTTTGAAACATCCTTGTGGCCTCCTTTCACTCCTGTATTTATTATTGACTTTCTCCGAACCATTTCGATGTAATAATTTTTTTTGTTGAAATTATACCATTTACACGTGTATATTAAAAATATCACTACAATCACAACAACTATCGATTTAAAAAATATATATGATAGTACCAGTTATGAGACATCTGTGTGATCACACTCAGCCATTTTCACTTCCTCAAAGTATATAGGGTGGCCAAAAAGGAGTTTTAAAGTTACAACTCTTTGAACTGAATTTTCTCAATTTTTTCAAATGGAACATCCTCTATATTTTTTGGACGATGTGATGTAGGATTGAAAAACGAACATTTTCTGTACGTACATTCTTATGGCTTTTTCTGACTATTTTCAATTTATTGAGCAATAACGTAAAATTCAGCAATAAAAATTAAAGACGAGGGTTGTTTCAAATGATTCAAGAAAAAGTATTATAAATAAGCGTGTTATCCCAAGCAACATTCTGACGACGAACCGACGTTGCTGTTCGCAACTAAAAGTCGGTGTGCGACGTACACAAAACGTCGGGATGACCCATATTTGTACTAATCTGGTCAATAAAATATGGATCAATTCGACGTAGAGGACCGACTTTAGTCGTTGTGATTGCCGACCAAATGTTCACCAAATTTTACGTCGGCTTAAGTTGGTTGTCAGCCTATTACCAACCTTATTTAAAATTTGCCCTTAATCTGACCTACAAAAGTCGGGTGTAGGTAGTGAAACTAAGCAATTTTGTATATTATTCTATTTGTCGTACCTATCTATTTATATAAAATGGATAAGGCGTGTTTATCATTGAGTACGTATTATATACAAAATACTTCGAATAAAATTTTAATAAATCTGATCGGGTAAAAACTGAAACGAAAGAAATTTTATTGATACATATATATAAGGTAGGTCGAAAAATATAGTGAACCCATAAGAATAATATTTATTTTAAGAACGAAAGTACTATTTTTATTTTTTTATTTTCAAAAAATATTTTCCCTTTCCAAAGAAAGCGCAATTGAAATATTGTTTAATTAATTTTACAAGTAAATAAAAACTTTTTTGCTTACTTTATTTGAAAAAAGAGGCAAATTTTGTGTATTTAAAATAATTGTACACATAATCAACATGGCCGCCTATTATTTCCTTCTGTGGAACCAGAAAATATGGCGAAGGCGGGAATAAGTGCAACTATTTTTACTAATAGCGATTTCACGGTTAAATAATTTTACCTGCACCAACTTTTAGTAGGCTTTGGTGCAGAAATCTGCACTAACACTAACGTTCATTCCAAACAATCACGATAATATCGACCATCTCTTGCAGTTGGTGTATAAATCTTTACTAAATATCTATCAATACCTGAATTATCGACATTAGATTTGAGGTTATGTTAGACCAAGGCCCAAAGCCTAACACCAACGTCCAACCGACGTTGCTAGACGACTACGTTGGAATGTTACCCAAAAATTACCTAAATCTAATTAATCAGTTACCAACGTCTAATCAACGTTGGATAATAATCTAAGAACACACTCAACGTAGATTTCTGACATCAAACCAATGTTGGTAAATGGGCTAGATGTAAATAGTAGGTTTGCGAGGTTCAAGCTACGTTGCTCCGACGTTGTATCATAACTATAAAATTTAAGACGCTACTTGACTAATATTTGTAATAATTCTGACCTTATAATTAGTAAAAAAGTAGTCGGTAGTCGGTAAAATGTTACTTGAGATGAATGTAGCTACCTATCAAGTCGGTTACCAACGTTATACAAAAGTAGGTGTATTACCGGAAAATTAATCGGAGCTACTTAAGTTAATCATTAACGTCAAACCAATAACTAAATAATAACCAATAACCAATAACAATAATAACTAAAAAGGACCAAACCTATTAAGCCACTAACCAACGTCTAACCAACGTTGGCAGGTGTTCCATAACAAACGACCTATTCAGTTAGTCACCAACGTCTATCCCAACGTTGCGCGTTGGTAGGTTACTCAAAATTTAACCATACCTATTTTAGTCAGCTGTCAACGTCTAACCAACGTTGGTAAGTTATTCAAAATATAACCATACCTATTTTAGTCAGTTGTCAACGTCTCATCAACGTTGGATAATGACTTGAAAACATATCAAACCTTATTAAGTCGTTTTCCAACGGCAAATCAACGTTGGTAAATCGACCAGACTTAAGCACTAGGTTTGCGAGGTCGGCGCAATATTTGGTTCGACGTCGTATTACAACTACAAAATTTAAGTTATTACTCTACCACTATTTGTAATAATTCTGACGTCGGAATTAGTGAAAAAGTAGTCGGTAGTTGGTAAAATGTTGCTTGGGGATGCCCATAAAAACATCACACCAACAACAATCCAAAATTTGAAGGAAATGATAATAAATGCTTTTAGAAGTATCACTCCGGCAATTTTATGAACAGTAAAAACCTCATTCCAAAGACAGATATGTGTGTCAATCAAAATGGGCAACATGTGGAGTACTTTTTATAATATCTTCTGTTGAATTACAAAAAAAAGAAATAAATTATTTTCAAATTTTTTTTGCTGATTTTGCAGTTATTGTTCAATAAATCGAAAATGTTTACAAATAGCCATAGGGATGTACGTACAAAAGATGTTCGTTTTTCAATTCTTCATTACGTCCAAAAATATTCATTTGAAAAAATTCTGAAAATTCAGTTCAAATAGTTATAAATTTAAAAATTATTTTTGGCCATCCTGTATACTTTTAAGAAGTGAAAATGGCTGAGTGTCATCACACAGATGTCTCATAACTGGTACTAACATATTTTGTCTTCAAATCGATAATTGTGACTGTATTGATTTTTTTAATATACCTACACGTGTAAATGGCATAATTTCAACAAAAAAAATCATTATATCCAAGTGGTTAGCAGTGAGTCAATAATAATATAGAAGTGGAAGGAGGCCACAAAGTGATTTCAAAAATTGTTCAAATATACATGGCATCCATTTAAAAAAAATTAGTTGACCCTGTAGAATCGTCTTGGCTCACCCTGTATATTCGAAAATAATTTCCGGTTACAGACTTTTTTGTCTAGTTTATTTATGTTTTTAAAACAAGTTTCTAGCTATCATAGAACTCCGCACATATCGAAGTCTGACGCACTATTTCCCCACCCTGTATAATAAAATCAGGATCGTTAAAAGTTCGAATTAAAAATAAAACGGTCTATCATGTTTTTTTTATTACGGTTAGGATTTCACAGTGAGAGGGATTAGTTTGGGTGTTCATTTTTATTTTGTTATAAATTATTAAAATACCAAATAATGTAAAAGGTTATTGAGGAAAGAATTAATCTCAGTATTACATAAATGATCATTTATTAGTTATTATTACAATAAATACAAAATGACACTAAAATTAATGTTTATTCATTGGTAGAATATGTATATCACACATCGATATTCGTTAATCCACAAGTCATATATTAAATTTATTTCAGTTGATTACTCAAGATATTTCATTTTTAGTCAAGAAACCTTTTTAAAACTTAATTAAAATAAATACACTCAATAACAATTAAAAAAGTATTAATGAAGTTCTGATTATGTTATAACTTCTGTCTTAATAGCTGAAAATAAAAAAAATGTTAATACACATAAATCCACATAAAATGTTATTTTCACTTCCAACTCTCCAAAATTACTGTCCAGTATTTCAAAACACCATATATGCTGGTGCTGATTTAAAAAAAAGTTAGTACCTTTTTGCTTGCTCAAAAAATTAGATTGCCATAGCAAAAATATGTCCATAAAATTGTATAAAATGAAAATGTCCCCGATTTGCCCATCCCTGCTCGCTGGACAGCCGCGGGAAGTGCTTGCCGTCCAGGTAGCTTCCCGTCCTGACGTTAAATTTTGTTTGTTTTTTCTGTTATTCAGTGAAAAAACATATTATTATTTGAGAAAACATTTGTATTTGTTAAAAAAATATATTAGAAATAACAAATATTAGAAAAATATGAAAGCTAAAAAAATTCGTGAAACTGAAAATATTGAAACTCGTTGTACTGAAATAATAAAATAAATAAAGATGGTCTAATTCTCTAATAGCCCTTCCCAAAGTAATATAAAATTGACGTCAAACAGTTGTTAATTGTTAATATTGATGTGGCCAATGATTATAATCTTTGATATGGCTAATGTAATGATAGTCTTGGACACTGTGGTATAATAACACCCCATCGCGAAACTCCCGTAGATTCCCGTCTCCAACTATGCCTTTATGCATGCGTCCCTAGTATGGTTTCCCGTTAGACTGACAGAAATATTTTGCCACTTCGGTGGCTTCCCGTCCCAAAATTATTAATTATGTTATTACAAAATAATTTATTACGCACATTTTATTACATACAAAAAACATTTTTCTTTGCATAGATAATTCATTGTTTATAAAAATTAGTACATAATTCAACTATTTTTCAAAATTCTTAACTATTTTTAAAACTGATTAATAAGATAACATATCTACTTAATATACAAGTACCTAACAAAAAATAAAATGATAAAAAAATTGTATGTTTCAAAAGTTGTTGCACCTTCCAAAGTACCGGAGTTGTCATTGTCTGCTACTATTGGAATTGTGCTTTGTTGTGTTATATAAATATAAATTAAATATGTTTGCAGTAATTAATAATTGTTAACTTAAATACAAGTGAAATATTAAATTTTACCGTATCTTGTTTTTACAAACAACTTCTTGTTGGCGTTTTATTGCAAAACTAAAAATATGATTACTTCATTCTTGGATTATTATTACATTTCTACAGTGTTTACTCTATGGTGAGTATTTAAAAATTCCGACATTATCAGTCTAAATAAGATTAAAAAGAAGTCTATGGAAACGTAGGACCATGAAAGATTTTCAAAATTAGTCCCAGATTAAACTGTAAACTTTGTTATTCTCAGTTTGAACTGTAACTATTTCAATTATTCTCAGTTTAAACTGTAAATAATTGCATTAATTTTATAGTTTGATGGGACTAATGCAATTATTTCCAGTTTAAACTGGAAATAATTGAAACATTTACAGTTTGAACTGGGAATAATTGAAATATTTATAGTTGAAACTGGCAGTAATAAAATTTCCAGTTTAAACTCGGAATATAATTGAATTATTTACAGTTTGAATTGCCAATAATAGAAATAATTAGTTACAGCTCGAACTAGGAATAATTTTAAAAAATCTTTCATGGTCCTTCTACGCTGAGCAAGTGGTAACTGCATGAAGATATGCGAGTTTAAAAATGAAAACGTTCGTATCGAGAACAGATTTACACATATAGAAGATTTTATTTCAGATTTTGTCCTGTGGAATCGTTTTAATTTTCATTTTCTTAAGCGAAAAATAAGGCATATTGTTGCCCTCATGCGTTTTCGCAAATATAGAGCCTTCAGTTGAGGCAGTCTGTCTATATGTTTGTAAATTTGTAGCCCATCTGACCGTATGTTTCTGCGCGTCCTTGTATTATAACTGTATGTAAATAATCTTTAAAACTATGCCAACTTTAATGAAGCATTGGGATGTCTACTAAATGGAAAACTTGCCATTTCCAATATTTCATTTTGTGTTTCAGCACCATTTAACATTTCTGTCATGAAATAGACACTTTATTTTCGTTGAATTTCTTTTTTACATAATCGATCAAATTTAGAGAAGTGCCGAAATATACAGTGTGCTCCTAAATATCATGTACATACGCAAGGGGGTAATTCTTTGGCTTATTTCATGACTGAAAGTTTATATAAACATAGGTCCGCAAACGCTCCTTTACTGATCTACAAGGTGTTGAATTTGAAGATATTTTTTTCTTTATAGCTCCTCCAGTTTTTGAGATATTTAGCTCAAATTTGGAATATAAGTTACGCTGTAGGGCTTACATCATTGGGCATGTCAAATTATTGTGAGAATCTACAGGGAGATTTTTTTTCAGGGGTCATGCCCCTTTTTCTCCCCCTGAACTTTTTCCGATGCGCCACTGGTAGATACTAAAATACAATATGAATTTTATTTAGAAACTTTTTGGTCTCTTGTAGTTTTTCCGTATATGCGACTGTTACGAGAAAAGAAATAAAAAAAACTATTTTCTGTAATTCGCTAGATAAAATTGAAAATTTTTAAAATGGTCTAGTAGGCTCCAGTTTTATTTGAATAGTCTGTTGTTGTTATTAATTTTGACAGGTCGCATTTGAAACTTGTGTCTGCATATGTGTTTTAAATACTCGTTATAATCTCGTAAAAATGCCAAATTTTACGAATTCTAAAATGGCTGAGGTGCATTTCATCTATGGTCTTGCGAATGGAAATGCAAGAGAAGCCAGACGTCTGCACATAGATCGTTATTCCAATAGAATGATACCTGATCATCGAATATTCTCTTCTCTTCATATTCCAAATTTGAGCTAAATATCTCAAAAACTGCAGGAGCTATAAAGAAAAAAACAATCTTCAAATTTCAACACCCTGTAGATCAGTAAAGAAGCGTTTGCGGACCTATGTTTATATAAACTTTCAGTCATGAAATAAGCCAAAAAAATTACCCACCTGCGTATGTACATGATATTTAGGAACACCCTGTATGATACCATAATGTTTAAGTGCTTCATGGAGCACACTGTATATACAAGGTGGCTCATTTTAAACGGCCCAATCAAATATTTCAAAAAGCGTTATTAGACCGGGCGTCAAGAAATATTCCGTTTAAAAAATCCGTAGAATTCATTCGGGTTGATGATATACATTCAGAAAGATGTAAAGAATGAAATTCTAAAGGTTGCCAAACAAAATTTTCCGAAATTTTTTTATCACAAAAAACTTAATATGGGAGCGCACAACTCCAGCTTCTTAAAACCATTATAAAATAAGTAGTGGTTAATATTTTGATCTAAAATTTTTAAGGCATGTCATTTTAACGGGTTTCCACAACACTGTGGAAAACCATTTTAAAATTTTAACATTTAAAAAAAAGATTTTTTTCCAAATAAAAAAAACATATTTTTTACCTGTGAATTAAATGCAAACTGTAAAACCATGTTCTGTAGTTGTAAAAAAAAACTTAATCTGTACCTCTCTTTGTAAATGCATTGCCAAAATGTATCTTTAATATTAATTTTATTTTTTTATCAATTACACAGCCCCACAAAAAAAAATTCTGACCTAGCAATGAGACGAGTATATCCTTATGTATTTTTGATCGCTGATTTCCGAAAATATTAAACAAAACGATTCGGGGGGTGTTTTTTTGGCTCTAAAATTTTTTTTTTGGGGGTGTACGACTTTTTTTGACCCCGGATTCGGAATTAGCGATCAAAAATACATAAGGATATACTCGTCTCGTTGCTAGGTCAGAAATTTTTTTTTGTGGGGCTGTGTTATTATTATTGCTGTTATTTGCTTATTTTTTCCTTACTAAACTTGCATTTTATGGTATTTATGCTGTTTTTGGTTTCAGACCTTACCTCAAAAATTATTTAATTTTTTTTAAATGTTAAACTTTTAAAACGGTTTTCTACAATGTTGTGAAAAACCGTTAAAAAAACATGCCTTAAATATTTTAGTTCAAAATATTAATTACTAATTATTTTATAATAGTTTTAAGACGCCGGAGTTGCGCGCTCCCTTATGTTTTTTTTGTGAAAAAAAAAACTTCCGAAAATTTTGTTTTTTTAGAATTTCATTCTTTACATCTTTCTCAATGTAAATCATCAACCCGAATGAATCCCATGGATTTTTTTAAACGGAATGTTTCTTGGCGCCTGCACTATATACAAAAAAAGTATATATATATCTTTAGGATTTGAAAGGGAAACAAAATGGCGCGATGGCGGTCTCAATTTTTTTCGTAGGTAAGGGCCAAGCCGTCAAGTTAGCCTCACCCACACGTAATCGCATTCATTATGACATGACATTGACAATCAATTATTATTGTTTTGCCATGCAGCATGTACTGTGGTTTCTGAGAAACGATTTCTTGGCCAAAATCCAATTTTTTCGCTTCTTAAAAATAGCATCTTTGTGTACAAATGTGGAAAGTAAACAACCTAAAGGACAAGGTTGTATATTTGCTTTTTTGTTTCAGCAGCGTTATACTTTTACACAATGAGAGTAATGTTATTTGCTAGTGCTGGCAACTGAAACAGGTTTTCTGGACAACCGGTTAATCGGTTTTGGATTATTCGCGGTTTTATACAAAATCGAAAACCGGTCACTCAGATAACCGGTTATTCAAATAACCGATTAATCGGGAACCGGTTAATCGGAAAGTCGGTTTTTTTAAATGAACGACTATTCGGATAATCAATTAATATGCGTTTGTTTCTTTCCTTTCAAATGTTGTTGCAATCTGAAACTACAGGTGGGCAGGTGGCCACCGACGCATGTTTAGTTTAGAATTTACATAAAACCAGATATATTATATATTTTGTCATTTTTGTCGTAGTTTGCGAATATTAACTAAACACAATAATACACAACCACAAGACTTTTTTAGTCTTGTGGTCAAGCTAGACTTTTTGTCTAGCTTGACTTTCGTTATGACATGACTCGTGCATGGCATGCGCTGTGCGCGTGCTCTAAAGCAGGAAAAACAATCCTTTGCACTATTTTCTTTGCAGTTTTTATTTTCAACACAACATCTCGTCTCGTATTATGCAATATTTACACTGATTCCAGTTCCAAAATTAGAGAAAAATTTCTTTTAAATCTTTTTGATCAATTTCAAATACGACAGTTTTCTGTTTATATGTTTTCATAGAATAATCCTTTTGGCGCAGAGATTTACTAAATTTTTTTAAAATAATTTATAGGACAGTGGCTTAATACGCAAAGAAGGTGAGAGGAAACATTATAGGATGCCACAAATTAATAGCTATAGATAATATACTTTTACTCTTGTGATCGCTAGCTAAATATACATGTGTGTGTTGTTGTTATATTCACCAATACCTTCAGCTCTTTTTGTATTGATTTTAGGTGTTACTATATAATATGAGCACTCGCAATACTAAGAAAGGCGAAGACGAACTGCAGTCAGCAGTTAAAATGTTAGTTACTAAACTCTGTACATCGGATGATTTTATCACACAATTAAGTGCCTCAATAACAAGAACTATTAGTGAGAAATTTGATAATGAAATAGAATCACTCAAAGGGGAAAGTAAAAATATTATGGAAAGGATAGAAAAACAAGATGAAATTATTAAAGGTTTGACTGTTAGACTAGAAAAATATGAAAATGTAGTAAAGAGAAAAAATATTAGAATATATGGATTGAAAGAAAATGACAATGAAAAGTGCTTGCAAGTCGCATTAGATGTTTTCAATAAAAAAGATGAAAGTTACTGTGATTGAAGAGGATATTGAAAATTGCTATAGACCGGGGAAGATCCTTAAAGGTAAAAACAGGTCTCTCTTAGTAAAATTTTCAACTGCTTATTACAAAAACTTAGTTTATAATAACAAAAAATTGTTGAAAAACTCCGGAGTTGTCATTAGAGAAGATTTGACAGCAAATCAGTTTAATTTACTGAAGGAAGCTCTCAAAAAAGTAGGCCCAGATGGAAGAGTTTGGACAAATTTTGGTTCTATTTTTCTCAGATTTAAGGATAATAATACTATATTTAAAATAAATAGCTCAGATGATATTAATCAACTTTGATAAAATGTTATACAACTTTCTTTAACAAAATGTATTTCAAGACTTAGTTTAAATATCGCCAATTCACTTTTATATTCAATTAAAACCTAATGGACTAAAATAAGCAGCATTAGTGCAGTTGAGTTGAATCCAAACAAACACTTTTTAAGTTTAATTTTTTGCTATGCTATAGGTTTTTATATTATCTTGTGTTAGCAAACCTATCTTATTTAGAAATTAACACAATTATTTTTTGTTTATTCTGCTTTTTTGTTAAGGCAGGCATAGAGTTGTAATTTTGTAAAAAATTTTTCTTGTTTTTAGTTTATATGTATTATGCTTATTGGTTGTCTAAATGTTAGATCATTATTACCATCGTATCAGCATGTAAGGGAAATTATATTAAGTGAAAATTTTGATGTATTTGCGATTTGTGAAACGTGGTTACGAGAAAGCGTTAGCAATGAATTTTTAAACATTGGGGGTTTTAAAATATATAGAATTGATAGAAATACAAGAGGTGGGGGCTTATTGATTTTCATTAAGAATAATTTTAATAGCGAGGTAATTAATATTCAGAGTAATTTCTGTGAACAGTTATGGATTAAAATAAAAAATAAAAAAAAATATATTTCTTTAGGTATTGTCTATAAGCCTCCTAATCAAGATGTAAATAATTTTCTAGTGGAATTTGAAAATACCTTAAGTATTATATATCCAACAGTGGATGAAATTATATGTTGTGGGGATTTTAACATTAATTTATTAGATTTTTGCAGTAATAATGTAGATAGATTTGTTTCAGTGTTAGAATCATATGAGCTTAGCCAAGTTATTGATACTCCAACTAGAATTACTGCTAACAACTCCAGTCTTTTAGATTTAATTATTTGTCGTAGGGAAGCTGTATTAGAAAAGGGTGTTATTGAAGCAAATCATATATCTGATCATCAATTGGTGTATTGTAAGTTAAATATATTCAATGAAAAGAAAAGACCTAAAATGTGCACACATCGTAATTTTAAATATTTCAATGAAGACAGTTTTCGAATGGATTTATTAAAAACTCCATTTTTTAGGATATTTGATCAGGAATCTGTAGATGAAAAAATACATTTCTTGATAAATTGTCTAAATAATGTATTTGATAGGCATGCACCCATAACTACTTCTCGAATGACTAAGCCAAAAGCTCCTTGGCTCACACATACTATTAAAGAAATGATGTCACTCCGTGATAAGGCTCGGAAAAAATATGAGAATACAAAATCTGATGTTCATCTCCAGTTTTATAAAGAGATGAGAAATTATGTAAACAAGGCTATTCAACGAGAAAAGCGGGCATTCTTTACCTTCCAATTTAATAATTGTAAACCAAATGATGCATGGAAAATTTTGAAAAATAATTGTATGTTATCCGAAAAAAATAAATGAAATACCTGCAAATATAAATAATGTAAATGAAATTAATAATTTTTTCATAAATTCAATCCCTGCTATTGAGCCACCGGAACAGCTTTTAAATTTTTATAGAAGTAATTGTATTACAAACAGCGAATTCAAGTTTGTCGAAGTAAATGATATATTTGTATATGAAACTATATGTAGTATAAAAAGTAATGCAATGGGTTGTGATGGTCTAAATATTAAACTTATTAAATTATGTTGCCCGTTTATTGTACAATATATAACTCACATAGTAAATTTTTGTTTACGGGAAAATGTTTACCCTGCAGTGTGGAAGAATGCTATAGTCAGAGTGTTGTCAAAAAAAATCAAACCCTTCCGAATACAAGGATCTTAGGGCTATTAGTGTATTACCTACCCTTTCCAAAATAATAGAACGAGCAATGGAAGTTCAGTTGAGGAATCATTTGTCACAATTTGATTTGTTACCATCAGTACAATCGGGCTTCAGAAAAAGGCACAGCTGCACAACTGCATTACTCCACGTTGTAGATGACATTATTAGGGCCACTGACCAGGGTGATTGTACAGTTTTAGTTTTGTTGGATTTCAGTCGAGCTTTTGATACGATTAATTATGATTTGTTACTAGCTATTCTTCATTATATGGGCATTTCTGAACATTCTGCTAATTTAATGGAAAATTATCTTAAAAATAGGCAACAGAAAGTCTGTATTGATGATGAAAGCTCCTGTTATCTAACTCTTAAATCTGGAGTACCACAAGGATCAATTTTGGGTCCTTTACTCTTTTCTATATACTCTTTCAACTTAATAAACAGTCTCCACCACTGTAAGATTCATTTTTACGCAGATGACACTCAAATCTATTACAGCTTCCCTCCGTATATGTTTGATAATGCCTGTACATCAATTAATAGTGACCTCGAGTCATTTGTTAAAACGGCCTCAGATCATTGCCTGATCATAAACCATATTAAATCAAATGTAGTAACTTTTGGAAATAGAACGAATTGTCAAATTTTGAATGATACAATTAGTATTAAAATTAATAATTCTTCACTTGAAACCGTTGATCATGCAAAAAATTTGGGGCTGTTAATGGATTATAACTTAAGGTTTGAAAAATATATTAACAGTATTATACAACGATCATATTTTGCCTTAAAGATAATTTACACTCACAGACAATATTTGACTGTGAAAATAAAATTGATGCTTTGTGAAACACTGGTGATGTCAAATTTTAATTATGGGGATAGTGTGTATGGTCCTAACTTAACCAGTCAGTATAAACGTAAAATTCAAACCGTTCAAAATGCTTGTCTACGACTTATATTTGGAATACGAAGGCGACAACGAATATCTCATAAACTACAAGTTGTCGGCTGGTTAAATATGGAAAATCGTAGAATCATGCATGCTAATACCCTTTTTCATAACATTGTAATTAATAAAATGCCATCTTATTTACACAGAAAAATTACATATCGAACTGACGTCCACAACATCAATATTAGATTCAAGACATTATTAACTCCACCAAAATTTAAAACAGAATTTTTTTAAGAGATCTTTCAGCTACCAAATCTGTAAACTTTATAATTTCTTTCCACAGGATATAAAGTCTAAAAATATGCATCATTTCAAAATAAAATTAAAAAAAATATCTTCTCGCTAACCACCAATAAAAACAATAATTTTAAAAGTATGAAAATAAAAATGCCTTACATTTAGTTTAATACACATATTTTATATCGTCTACTATTAGTGCTCCAGTAGGTAATTTAAATTTTAGCAAAGCGCAACTAAGTTTAGGTTAAGTGGAAGAGCAACTCATTGGCGTTCGCGCTAAATGTGTTGAACTTCGCCTTTTATTTTCGATTACTCACATTGTATCTGTACTGTTTTTTGCTTTTTTTACATTATGTTATAGTAATTGAGAATAATAAAGACGTTTATTATTATTATTATTATTATTACTAATTTCGTCAATATAACTAGTACATAAAAGTTCTATAAAATTATTGTATCGAGTTTTTTATACTAGTACTTACTGATCTACTGAAATGAAAATATTAAATTAATTTGTCTCCTAAAATCTAAATTATAGACTCAACCTAAACAGATTAATCGATTTTCGGATAACCGATTAACCGATTTTCGGATAACCGATTAACCGATTTTCGGATAACCGATTAACCGATTTTCGAATAACCGAATAACCAGTTTTTGGATATCCAATAGTCGATAATTCGGATAACCAATATCCGAGTAACCGATAATTCGAATATTTAGTTACCAGATTAACCGGTTTTGGTCCATGTTTGAATACTCGGTTTTTCCGAAACCGGTTTTTGAGGAAACCGATTAACCGGTTTCACTTTTTTCCCGGTTTTCTGCCAGCACTATTATTTACTACTTGACAAATATTACAAGGCACATATATGCGTGAAGCACCAATAATTAATTATTGCAACACAATTCACAAAACACCGAACTATAAATTACAACAATTTTCTTAAAGTTACTTTTTGCAAGAGTGTATCGAACTAAACACTAATACAAACGTTATGCGAATGACGGTCTCCAGTCCCCACTTTAAACAATCCTGGCCTTTTGTGAATTTTACAAGCGTCTACAAATAGGTTGCAATTGGCGTTGATGCTCCAGAAGACATGCGCAAGATTGCGACCATGAATTTTGTCTAGACGAGTCCATTATGAACACAAAGGGGAAGCCTAACTTGGTTCATAGATAAGTATTAATAAATCCTTTTGGAATCGTTTGTTAGCAAGGAACTCGTTAGACGATAGTACTCGCCTATAAAGGGCAAGGAAAATCTTACTAACGAATTAAAAAATACGTATTTAAAAAAAAATAATAAGTTTGCGATTCGAACCCTGGACCTACCGCGTGCTAGGAGAGTATCTTCTCTATCGTCTAACGAGTTCCTTGCTAACAAACGATTCCAAAAGGATTTTTTAATACTTATCTATGAACTAAGTTAGGCTTCCCCTTTGTGTTCATAATGGACTCGTCTAGACAAAATTCATGGTCGCAATCTCGCGCATGTCTTCTGGAGCATCAACGCCAATTGCAACCTATCTGTAGACGCTAATGTGAATTTTTATCTCACTGCCACAATATGTTTGTCAAATAGTAGTATTTACAACAAAGGTTTCATTTGTCAACGTTGTCGTGCATAAGTCGTCGAGTAAGCAAGAAGTGGCAAAGCACTATTGCCGTGTATTTCAGTATTATTATGTGTAGTAAATTGTTTTATTCTCCTACAAGTATGTATGTATATTGATTGTAAATTTAAAAAAAAGTCATTAATAGTTGAGGTACAAAAAGAATTATACTTATGCATATACATTTCTTAACCATTTCCGAGTCATGACTGAAATAATCGAATTTATAAATGAGACGTTGAACTAATTAAAACGATGATTTTTTTTCTTCTCAAAGCAAAAATTGCCTTGCAGGAAAGGGTTTGTCTCATCTTCAAAGTTTTCGAGATTTAGATCGGCTAGTAAAGTTTTGAAATAACATTTTACCTTGATCAACATAATTGATACTGACAATTATTGTTGCCATACAAACAGTGGTCATTAAATATGTAATTATTATTATTCGATTCCCAGTACCTAAAATTATGAAAATTTTTAGTCGAATTGAATTTGTAGGGCATATCACTCATCTTGTAATTCTGCCAAAGCTGACTGTAATTTTCTTCATAAAATACTTGTTGATTGTATTTGCTGATGTCACCATAATCATAAGGATAATTCTCCGATTCACTCAAAAAGTAACTTCTATGCGGTATATTTCCAGAGATATTTCCCATCAAGGTGCCTGACAACAAGTTGGCTGTTGTCTGGCTTAATTCTCTGCTTAAAATTTTTATAAATCTTGTGATTTCCATTGGTCTCCCTTCTTGAAGAGTTTGAGTCATCGCAATTATATAATTTCTTGCTAAACGAAGAGTTTCGATTTTTGACAATTTTTGGGGAGCTGAGTTCAAGTCTGAGTGAGTCAATTGTATTGGCATTCGGCTGAAAAAGTATAAGATAATAAGAATTCATATAGGCTTCATTTAGAGCATTAATAACACTGACCAAAAATGTACCTCAGTTAAGCAAAACTTTTAAACGATAATGTTAAATTTGAAATATAATAACAATAACTATTGGCTGAATTATAGAGGATTAAACAATAACGTAAAAACTTTTAAAAGTTAGCAGCTTTATATCGTATTTTTAACGTAAGTTTTACTGAATCTAATCATGACGAATGAAAGTTTAGTTTAAAGGTGAGTTCTCAACCAAACTTATGCATTTTGCGCTATGTGACTACTCTGCCGTCCTAAGCAAGATACCTGTAAGGTAAAAAAGTTCGAAAAATGCGAATTGGTAGTTCATTTAGTCTTAAATAACTCTTTAACTAAGCTAAAATCCCATATTTTATACATAAACGTTATAAAATTACCAACCTTATAACACGTATATTAAATATCAGCCCTCATATCTTACAAAGTCACGTAAAAATGCCATGTCTTCGATCGAATACAGGCATTGTTATAAGATAATGAAATACGGGGAATCATCTTGTGTGCGTGTGGAGTGAAAACAACTATTATTGTGCATGTGCATGTAGTGCTTTTTTGTACACATTGTAAATTCTCTACAAATGTCGATTGAATGTAGGTATATACATAAATTACTTCGAGCCTGGACATACTTTCATCAGTTTTATGTCAGCCGATTCTATCCACCATCAAGATGTCTTTGAAGCGACACACAGTGGACGGAAACGCCAAAAAGCTGGCCAAAATTAAAAAAATGAAGATTTTTTTTTTGAAATGGAAACGTTTTAAATCGTTGTAGTGGTACCCCTAGCATTAGAAACGACCGTTAATACTGGTCCGGGTTCACTACCTGAGCGAGGAAATTACTTATTGTGCGACCGTGCAGCGCGTCACTTCGGCAGCTCGCAATGCTTCAAAAATCGATAAATTTTGTCTGCAGCGTAAAAATTCTCAAAGTGCAGTTTTCTGTGTCATAAAAATGGATTCTGCATCAGAAAGTAAGTACAATTAAAATATCTCAGTATCAGATCAGTTTATTTATATGGTAATTAGTAAATAATTATCGAAGTGGAGTGCATTTTTGTACATGCAACGATTCATAAACTCCACATAAAAAGCCATAAGTTACGCGGTTGGTGATGGTTGGTCTTGAAACTTATTGGAATGTGTTCAATGAACATTTTTTCGAAAGTGTATGAAAAATTAGCTGCATCTTTGCGAGATATTGACCAAATTGTGTGCGATTGCACGGATGCATGCACATTCGTGCACCATAAAGTGGGCTCCTTTTGAATGCGTTCTCATGAAATGAGAACGTCATTTGTTCTCAACTCATGCGTACAAAGTCATTACACATTTTTATTCCATTCCCCAGATCCTAATTTTCCCGAAACAAATGAAACACATGAATTCGCTTCAATTCAATAATAATTTTTGAACTATGTATATATTTTTGACCGTAATTTTTTTGAAATTCTATATGGGATTCTTCATCAGCGACCCAAAAAAACTGTATACAAAGTTTTGTAAAAATGCAGCGATAATTGGTGATTTTTGGTATGTTTTGGGGGGATTTCATGGCCGCCATTTTGTTTTTTTCAAAATTCAACTTCGGATTCTTGATCAGCGACACAAAAAACCCCTGTATGCACAATTTCAGTAAAATAACTCAATGCCTTTATATTTTGGCCAGCTTTTCGGCGTTTCCGTCCACTGTGCGACAGAAGAAAAATTATGCCTTCGTCGTAGCCGCAATTGAAAATTTCTAGAAAATACGTTCTTCTGTTGTAAAAAAAAAGCATAATCCATAGCTTTCCAATATTTCAAAAATGATGAATGGAAGAAACTAGATTTCCTTCAAAAAAAAAAAAAAAAAACTGCATTATCCAGTACCTAACCAAAAAGAACAAGAAGCCAGATTTGAAAAAACGAAAATTGACAAAATCTTTAAAAATTTAGGAAATATACCAGAAAATAGAAAAAAAAGTTGGCTAGAACTCTCAGAAAAAAACCAGATGTCTAGATAAGAAGAAGGATATTATTCGCATATCATTATTTGTTGTAAAATAATATTTATTTATTTACACCATTCAACGGGAAACCATTTACAGAATGGGAATTACAAAAATATAATATAAAATAATATTTTAGAAAGACAGAAGTAAAAAAAAAACAATATTATATAGAGCATTAAAAACATAACATGCATACATATATATGTACATACATACCTAACACACATGTATCCATATACTTATCTATAATTAACATATGCAAATTTATTACACATATACATATCTATAATTACCATATGCAAATTTATTCAAGAAAAAAAATTGTTTAAAATTTTTTAACTCTGGCTACATTGTAGAAGAAAATATCAAGAGTATGTTGGTGATCATTATAATTATTGCACATTTAATGTAAAGGCGAAAATTTACCAATATTTGTACGAGGTATACTCAAAGTAAAGGTCATATGTTGCCTTGCGGTTACTCTAGGAACACGAAAATTTAACATTTGTAATAAATCGGGACAGTCAATGTCATTAGTTATTATTTTGTTCAAGAAGGTTAACTAAGATTTCAACCGTCTGTTTTCGAGGCTATCTAAAGAAAATCTTTCCAGCATATATGCATTCGGATATCCAATAGCTGGGTATACTCCATCCTCTTTGAAACAAGCATGTATTAAGAATTTTCGCTGTACCTTTTCAATATTATTAACATTTATGTTATAATGAGGACACCAAATAATAGCAGCATATTCAAGGTAAGATCGCACAAAAGTGTTATAAAGCAATATCAGCATATCTGCATTATTAAACTCTCGGGAATTTCTTATAATAAAGACTAACATTTTAAAGCTCTCTGATATTATGCTATTAACATGATTTATGAAAGAAAGTTTGTCATCAAATATTATACCTAAGTATCGAAAGACAGTAGGCCTTGCAATTACGATATTATTAATAGTATAGTCAACATTTAGTGTTTGTACTTTATTAGAAAATGTCATAACATTGCACTTTAAGATGTTTAAGAGTAATTTATTTTTAATGCATCAAATATTAATGTTTTCCAAATCTTCCTGCAGAGTAAAACTATTTTCAATATTTTTAATAATAGAATAAATTTTTAAATCATCCGCACATAATAAGTATTTACAATTTAAATTTGATATAATGTCATTTATAAAGATATTAAAAAGCAAGGGTCCTAAATTCGAGCCTTGAGGAACTCCAGAAGTGGCATGTATTTCAACAGATTGAACTCAACAGCATTGCACAAATTGTTTTCTATCAGATAAGTATGATGTAATAAAGTTTAACATATTTTGAGAGATTCCATAACTCTGCAACTTTATTAATAAGATACTTTGATCCAGTCTGTCGAATGCTTTTGAGAAATGTATAAATGACATCTGTTTGAATCCCGGCATCTAAAGAATTTGCTAAATACTGCGTGATACAAAACAGACTGGTAACAGTTGATCTCCCTTTCATAAATCTATGCTGATAAGGCGTAATGCGATATTTCATGTAAAAGAAAATAAATTCATACACCAGAATTTCATAAACTTTAAAGAAGTTATTAACTATAGTAATAGGCCTGTAATTTTGTATTTTGGCACGATCTCCCTTTTTGATACCAGGAACAACTCTAGAGGTTTTCCAAGTTTCTGAAAAAACAGCAGTTTTAATAGACAAATTAAAGAGGATTGTTAGAGGATATGCAAATACACAGGCACAGTCTCTAATAAAAAAGGCAGGAATATTGTCTAATCCAATGGTAAATTTCGGTTTTAATTTTTTTTAAACTTGCATAGATATCAGTTTCCGAAAAATCGCTTATATGAAAGTTATCAGAAGTTAAATCAGTTATTTCGTTTTCATAATTTTTGTCGGGCTGTGTATACAAATCCTGAAAGTGTGTAGCAAATTTATTAACAATATTCTCATAGCACAGTACATCTTCAGTATTATCAATCATGGTATCAGGTATGGTGAATATATTTTTTTTATTATTTAAAAATTGCCAAAATCTGTATGGTTACTGTTAATATTGCTTTCGATATTGCTGCAATAATTTTTATATGATATATCAATATTTTCTTTGATTAACGTTCTCAGATTTTTGAATTCAATCAGTGCATTTTCATGTTTCTGCTTTTTATACAGTTTCCAGGACCTATACTTTAATTTAATAATATGTATTATTTCACTTGTAAACCAGGGTGGGTAACTTCTGTTACGTTGCCTAGTTTTCTAGAACAACATTTGAGAAATATGTCAAAAAGTTCCAATCCACTTCTGCAAGGCACTGGTAAAGTCCAAGAAAATTTGCTTTACGAAAATTATAATGTATAGTATTTATTTTTTCTTTATTGTTTTTCGAAGAATTTTCAGATTTAAAGATAACTACCAGTGCAGGATGATATAAATCTTCCGAAACTAAGATGTCGAATGCCTTTTTCACAACACATTTTTATTAGAGATAACGCAGTTCCTTATATTATTGCACTGAAAGAGATCTAAGAAGTTAAGAAATTGCAATAATTATAACACTGTACCCATCGGTTGTAAGTGTAATAAAGTTTCAGAATATTCTGGTATATTAAAATCACTAAACTACCATATCTGCATTATAAATGTATTCAAGAGAGCTAAATATATCAAAAAGGGAGTGGTTAGTTTCAACTGTTGTGCGAGACGGAATATAAAGTGAAAATATATACAACAAATGATTATCAGTTATTAATTTAATTCCAACAATATCGATATAAAATAAATCTTCAAACATAGACTTTATATTTAGTTGACCATTGTATATGCTGAATTTACAGCTAAAAGTACTCCTCCACCCCTAGTGGTATTCGTTAAAGAAACATTTCGATCTGATCTAAATACAAGTAATTGACATTAAATAATTCTTCACTATAAACAGCTGAATACAGAAAAGTTTCTGTGAAAGCAATAACGTCATAGTGACAGTTAGAAAAATTTGACCTGTCAAAAAGTCAAGTGTGATGTTTGTGACCGATGGTGACGGGACAATGCGTTTGGTAGGCCGTTCTCTTCAAGAACACGGTTGTAGGTTGGTACATGTTACGTGTAAAGTGCATGCTTTACACCTTGTGGCAAAAAATATTCGACAAGGTTTTCCAGAGGTAGATGCATTAATAACAAGTACAAAAAAAGTGTTTCTTAAATAATGCTGCAAAGTTTTTACAGATATTTTCCAGTTTGTGATAACCAAGCCAGCTAAGAGAGTATGTTGTGCATACATTATTATAAATTGTAACAAATTATTGCTTTTGTTACTAGTTAATTTCTTTTATTACGCCTATTATGATGTGTACGCCTATGTCCCGCCGCACATTTCTGCCAGCTTTAGTTATCATTACCAATGTTTTGTTACGTTTCTATGAGTAGATACCTACAATTTTATACACAGAACAGATAAAAGCAATTATATACCGAATGGATAAAGGAGCTAAGAAACAACATAACTCCGTGTCTCTGGTGAATAAAGGTTGGTAAAAACGTTTTTCTGACAAATTAACAATTTGCTAATTAACACGTTTATTAATTGTAAGTTTAATATTAACATTTATAATGAATAATTATTTAAATGATTTGAACGTAAATTATTATTTTTTTTCAAGAAACAATCTTAACAAATACAACTCGTTTAATTGCGGATTATCGCAAATTCGTTCTCTTTTTCGAAACAATATCTATATGTTGCTTTTGGGAAACCACACTCGGGTTAAAACGTTCGTATGGTTTCCAAGCAACATACTGTGTTTCTCATAAATCGAATGAATTTAGTTTTCGAAAATCATTAATTCACTTGTTGTACCTATTACTTACGAAAATTTCATTCTTGATAAAAATTAGTGCTTGATGTCAAACCTACTTTGGAGACATTAGATTGACCTTATGATATAAAGGGTGCGAGAAAATTAAGAAAGTTTTGGTTCATAAAACTAAACATTTAGGAATATCAAAAAAACTCGTAGTACAACAAATGCGTCAATATTGAAAATTTTCACCGTCATTGGTCGTTTCGAAATACGACTGAAAAGGCTACGAACTTGAAAATTTAACAGTTCCTGTATATAAAGACATATGATGTATCTAACGGTAAAAACCACATAGTTGAACGACTCTGTTTTCAAAAGAAATAAATTGTAAATTCTAAATCTGTCGAAATTTATATCATTTTCATGTAAAAAAATGTTTTTTTCTTAAACTATGCATCTTGGAACGAACAAAACTAACATTATCACGGTATTCAGCAGGTCAAAATATATAATTTACGATCAAATTACCGAAAAGATCAAATGGACAAAAATATAGACAAACATACAAGGAGCGTGTGAAAAATTTTCACACACCGCGCGCCGTGCGCTAAGGATTTATTCATAATTTTCAAGCGTAGTTAGTAGTGTGTTTTTAAACAATTTTCAGAACAGTCATAGAAAAAATAGATTTAAGGGTTTATCGCTTCAGTTAAAGGTACTATTTTCGCTTATGACAAATACAGTATGTAATATGCGAGGATTTTGCTTCGTTTATATTTAAATTTAAGTTAGCCAAATTGACCGTATAAGATTTATTTCAAACATTTCTAGGAATGTATTTATTTTGACACAGATATTTAATTTTTTACATAATAATTACCCAATATGTAGTCAATAAAATGCGTATCATCAGAACATTAGTATCGTAAGTAATTTCATTTGAGTAGAGATTTTCTCATAAAATTTTCGCATACGTATTATTGATGAGGATTAAATTTAAAGTAAAATTGACGGCATGATGGTGAATATTTTCAAGCGCATTCATATTTTAACTTGTGCGTTGAATTTTCTTCAAAACAGCAAAACTACGGTTTGCAGATTAAATTGGATTTTTGTATTTGTCAATAGTGAACAGTAGTGGACCCACGTTTGCTTTCTGTGTTTTTACTTTTTTATTCCTAATATGGAAGTATAGTAATGGTGATTTTTTTTCGACCTCGAGATTTTGATTGATTTATACGTTTTGAACCCTCCTAAACCATTTTGACTATTTTCCGAATCATGTCTGTCGGTGCGTGCGTGCGTGCGTGTGTGTGTATCCACGATAAGTCAAAAAATACTAAAGGAAGACTTCCTAAATTTGGCAGTGAAGATTGTCAAGAACATTTTAGGTGACATATTAAATTTGGTGAATGTGGTACCACCGGAAGAGACACAATGAATGAAAGAAAAAAAAAGGTACAATTTCGGGAAAAAAATTAAAAATTTTAATTGCACTTCTTGACGAATCTCGACGAATTATAATGAAAAAACATACCTTTATGGAAAAAATCTGTCTGCATTTCTGTAGTATCGCGATAGCAGCCACAGTTTTTGAGATAAAGCTTTCAAATTTGGTACATATGTTCTGAAGGCCAAAGACAATGATAAATTCGATGATGAGCAAAAATTGCCAGCTGAAAGGAGGTTCACGGGACCCAAACTTTTTTTGTATTTGTATATTCTTGATGAAAGATTATAAATCATGTCTACTATATCAAGACAATAAAATATATTTTTCAATTACTTAAATAAAACTGATGTAAACTTAAATTTTTTTATTCATTTGACCTCATAAAATGGAGTTAGTATAAATTTAACAGTTTGAGATTTGAAATGTCTAATTTAGTTACAAAAATGTCAATGTCAATAAGAACAAATTATTAAAATATATGACATGAATTATTATTGACTATCGAATGCCGCTGATAATTATTTATAAATTTTAGTGAAACATTTCGAGGTACGCTATTAAAATTTAATTGAGGTAAGTCAAGAATTAAATAGAATGATTTTTTTACATCAGAATGATATAATACTGGTATAAGGAAGTTGCTGGCCACATCAGATATTTTAATTTAGCGTCAACAATAGAATCGCAAAAAGATTGTGCGCATATGCAAGAACTTAAAAAGATAAACTGTTCCATTACCGAAATAAATGAAAAGTGCTGGACACAACCAACATAGAAGCCGACACACTTCATGCTGCCATTGAAACTGCAAAAAGAGAACAGTAATGGATATTGAAGTGCCACATCACATGTAATGTTATCAAAACGGCGTACGTATAGAAAATCACCTTTAAGAATGATATAAGTGAAACAAAGGGATAATTTAAATTTTGGTATCCTCCTAACCAATGAACTGATTTATAGAAAAAATAATGAAGAAATGGAAATTATTCCATGCAAGAAAATGTCGATGATTTTCTGGAATTTATGGACCTGTCCTAATTGTTCTTAATAAATAACATGTAAAGTTTATATTATTTATAGCAGCAAATATATATATTTACATTTGATTATAATCTGTTTTTTTTTTCATTTTGAATATATTTGTAAAAATTCACAAAGTTTTTTATCCGTAAACAAACATTAATCAGTAAGAAAGAGTATTAAAGGATCAATTTTCGAACAAAGAAGGTCAATGCCTAATACAAAAGGACCGATGTATATAACATATAAGTAAATGAGTAATATAATATATAAGAGCCAATGTCCATCAACATTTAAAATTATTAAAAATTATCAAAAAAAAAAAATACAGATATACTACACATGCTCAATTATCAATAACTAATGGAAAAAAAATTGTTTTATTAATAGCTAATCTAAGGTAAGCTGTTTCCTCAAAACTGTAAAAATGGAGAAAATTGCCCTTTTTCTGAAGCTGAAAACGTAATACGGTGTTATATCAGTAAAATGTTAATGAAATACTTACTTGCAATCGACAATTTTCGAATTATTGCTAGTTATGAAAATACAATAAAAGCGTTGCAAGATTTCACGCACAAATCGCACAATATCTTTCTCTAAATATCTCACCTTCTAAGTCTGTCCAAAGCTGCATTCAAACCGTGCATACGGTTCCTCTCTCTCGCATTTGCTTTAGATCTCCTCAGTTTGACTTTATACACTCTAGCTTTTTGGTCTCTCCTTTCAACTTTTTCACCACTTTCCATCTCTCGTTACCACCGACATCAACGGGATAATGAGATGAGAGTCCTATATATAACTGTGTTAAACTTATCATTATTTTTGTTTGTCTTTTTATTTAGCACTTACGGTATTACTATTTCAGGTATCAAGTGCAATAATAGATAAGGGTTGTTTGTGTATCTCACCATATGTCACCACATATGGCCCGTGAGAAATATCTATATTATTAATTATCGTATATTTGTTGTATTAGGAACGGTGGTCGCCTCCAATTATCTTTACTGATAATAATTGTAGCATATGGGACAATGATTCTCGATACCGATAGATATTCTTTATTAATTTATTGTATCTCCGGTAATACGTACAGCAAGTCATAAAGGGAATAAATCTATTATTACCATTTCAAAATCTATACCATCATCTCGATGCTAACTGTAGTGGAAGCCAAGAAAATAACAAAGTCTTTGTCTCATCTCATATGTTACGATATTAAGGCCCATAATCGATATTTTAATGAGTGCAAAAGGTATGGCCATTTTCAGTTAATCATAGGTAATCGTATAAAGCACAAACAAATTCAATTTCGAAATTAATCCTATTGAAATGGCCTAGTTTTAGCCTATTTTTGGACCAACTTGAATTATTCCAGGATTTAATGAAAATGTATTTTTTTTTACATATTACAAAACACTTTTTATCTTTTTTGGTACCAATAATCAATTAATAAAATCAACAAAATTTTACTGATAACCGTTATGGTAACAAAAGTGCTCTCAGCTCAGCTACTTTTTGATCAACTCATGTTAGAGAAAGAAATAATTTTTTAGGCACCCGCACTGAAAATCATGCACTATTGGACAATTTTTAAATAAATGTTTTCTTTAGAGGACTAGTCCTTTAAAGAAGTATTTTCCGATCTAAAAATTGTCCAGTAATGTCTGATTATAATAATGTTTCAATAATTACATAAAATCGGGATGGTTATATTTAAAACAAGTGTTTAAAGCGCGTTTAAAACCATGTTTAAAACAAGATTATTTTAAACATTTTAAAACACGTTTTTTCGACGTGTTTTAAATATTTGTTTTAATTTATATTTACTTCAAATGAAAATAACACCACAAATGTTTAAAGTGTTGTTATAACAACTGGGAGCCTTTGCAAGTCGATAGAAATTTGTAGGTATATTACTAATAAGTTTGTTTATCTTCGCTCAAAACGAAATTATGGACAAATTGCTGATTGTCAAGTTACAATATTTTTAAATATATAAAGTGTTGGTTTAATGCCAGGGACCGTTTGCAAGTCGATGATAATTTATAGGTGTATTACTAACAAGTTTGTTTACCGTCCGTGAAAACGAATTTATGGACAAATAGCTGGTTGGGAAGTTACAAATTTTTGAAATGTTTAAGTGCTTGTTTTGACCCCTGGAACGCTTTGCAAGTCGATGAAAATTTACGGGTAAAATACTGACGAGTTAATTTAGCCTCCACGAAAACGAATTTATGAACAAATGGTTGGTTGGGAAGTTACAATTTTTTTAAATATTTGAAGTGTTGTTTTAATTCCTTAAAAAAATTTTAAGTGTTTGAACGCTTTGATCCCTGGGACCCTTTGCAAGCCGAAATTATCGACATATAGCAGGTTGTGAGGTTATAATGTTTCTAAATATTTAAAGGGTTGTTTTGACCCCTGAAACCTTTTGTAAGTCGATAAATATTTACAGGTGCATTACTAACGAGTTTTTTCCTTCGATCAAACAAAATTATGGACGAATATCTGGTTATAAAGTTACAATATTTTTGATTATTCAAAATGTTGTTGGACCCTTTGCAAATTATTAAAATTTAAATGTACATTACTAATGAGTTAGTTTATCCTCTGTAATAACGAGTTTACGTTGATTTGGTCCCTGGGAACCTTTGCAAATCGATGAAAATTTAAAGGTTCAGGGTCATCACGCGAAAATGTCCTTTTTGAATTAACAGTTATTTTTAAAGTTATCAAAAAGGTGTAGAGATATTCATTAATTAATTTTGTTCGCAGACATCAAATTTTGAATAAAAAAACAATTGCGCATCGCGTCTAAGGAACATGACATCTTATTTTGTTTCTTTAAATAGATCACTCTGAACATTTTAAAGTAATCCGATTTTTCTTACCTTTCTGATTGCCAAAATAGCGTACATGTCTTGTTATCTCAAAAAGTTTTTGAGATATTTGGGGTTTGGTATTAAAATATCATAACGATTTTGTTAAACGTAACAAAACAGCTGCATTTCTGAAATAATGATGTCAAAGTAATGTTTATCAAGAATCTGCGTCTGTCGTGGTTAATTTTTCTTTTTGTTTTCAAAGGCAACTACATTTAACAAAATCATTAACAATATTTTAATACCAAAATCCAAATATTTCAAAAACCTTTTAAAATAATATGACACAGGTTAGTATTTTTGAAATCAGAAATATGAAGTAAATCGTATTACTTTAAAATATACAGGGTGTGCCATTAAAAAAAAACAAAGAAAAATGTCATATTTCATAAACGCGATGAGCAAGTGACGTCACATTTAGTAATTAGGTGATCTCGATATAATATTCCTAAATTATACTATGAGGTCATTACAAACTTATCATAAAAAGAGTATACACACTTTTTGATAACTTCAAAAATAACCAAGTTATTTCAAAAAAGGACATTTTCGCGTGATGACACTACATTACTAACGTGTTAGATCCTCCATGAAAACGAATTTGTAGACAAATAGCTGATTGGGAAGTTACAAATTCTTTAAATGTTTAAATTTTCGTTTAACCTCTGGGCCCTTTGCATATCTATAAAAACTTATCGGTACGTTACTGACGAGTTAGTTTTCCCTCTATTAAAACGAATTTATGGAGAAATAGCTGGTTGAGAAGTTGCATATTTTTTAAATGATTAAATGGTCGTTTTGACTTCTAGGTCCCTTTGCAGGTATATTATTGACGAGTTAGTTTAACCTGATGTGTTATTTTACCATCCATGAAAACGAATTTAAAGACAAATAATTGGTTAGAAAATTACATATTTTTAAAATTTTTTAAATTGTTTAAAGATTTTGACCTCTGGGACGCTTTGCAAGTGTATGCAAATTTACATGTACATTACCGACGAGTTAGTTTACCCTCCTTGAAAATGAATTAATGGACAAATGGTTGGTTGCGAAGTTACAAATGTTTTAAATATCTGACGGTTTGTTTTAACCCCTGGAACCCTTTGCAAGTCTATGAAAATAATGTAGGTACATGACATTACTGATGTATTAGTTTACCATCCATAAAAATGAATTTATGGGCAAATAGCTCGTTGGGAAGTTACACATAATTTAAATATTTAAACGGTCGTGATCACTCTGGGAGCCTTTGCATTTCAATGAAAATTTACAGGTATATTATTGACGAGTTAGTTTACCCTCCATGAAAACAAATTTATAGGCAAATAGCTGGTTGGATAGTTAAAAAAAATTTAAATGTTTAAATGGTGGTTTTTAACTCCTGAGAATCCTTGAATGTCGATTACAATTTACAGGTACTTTACTGACGAGTTAGTTTACCTTTCGTCAAAACGAATTTATGGATAAATGGTTGGTTGGGAATTTTCAGATATTTAAATGGTTGCTTGAAAACGAATTTATGAAAAAATAGCTGGTTGGGAAGCAGGTGCTGATTTAAACGTGGACACGGAAAAATCTGTGGCTCACCCTTTTGCCCATTTACTAGTCGAAAAAAATGGGGTTAAAATTTTGCCGCCCATAGGCCAAGAAAATTTTGTATCGCCCTTTGCAGCTGAAGGAAGAGGGTGATTCATTTTTTTTTGTTTGATTTCCAGGCCTAACTTAATCCAACTAAAAAAAAAAAGAAAGAGGGTGATTAATTTTTTTTTGTTTGATTTCCAGGCCTAACTTGACCCGAATAAAAAAAAGGAGGAGAGGCAGGCATGCTGTGAAAAGGAAAGGTCGTCCAGCAGCGGCTGATGAATTATATGTTATGTCATATCTGACAATTGGAGCATGGGACCCATGTCATATTTTAAGATATAACTATCAAGACTAAATAAAAAAGAAAAAAAACTTTGAAGTTTTGCGAAATTAAATTCTTATTCATTATCACATATGTTTATTAGCCCAACAGAAATACTTGTGGCCCACCTTTAAATTTGAGCTAGTTACGCCACTATTTTCGTGTGTACTACCACCGCTTTCCCCTGGAACGTATTCTTTCCAACGTGAACAAAGTTATGGAATTAATTCTTTAATCGTGTTTTCCCTTAATAATATTCACCTCAGCAGTAACTAGGCTGATTTCGATTTGTTCCGCTTCGTCACAAAATCTCAATTTTGCCTACAGATCCTGTTGGTCCTCCAATACTTCCTCATAATATCTTTTAGGCCCACTCATTGAGGGCCGTGGTGACCTGTTTTCTTGTATTGCCCAATATAGGCTGAATCCCGAGGCAGAGGGCTCCTCGGCTCCAAGTCAATAGGCAATTCATCGGCCTTCTCGTTGCCTGGAACCGCGGTATACCCTGGGTCTGATGATCGGCTATATGACATGACTTATAAAGGTGCATTTAGCATATTCCCTTGTAAGCTTCCCTCGATAAAAAAAATAATAATAAAGGATTTTCTAGAACTGCCTATACCTTTATAGAATTTGAACGGACGATATTATCTCAAAAGTTTATAGCGGTAAAACACAAAGTAGATAATATCAATTTTGACTTGACATAGAACACTGCTATAATTGACAGGTGTTTTGCCAGCAAAGTTGCTATCATCTGGAAATGATTAAAACTATAAATTTTACAGGTTACAGGTACTTATTTACTTTTAATGCATTGTCTTGAGTAAATATCTGATGTGGCCAGTACATAACTTTCTTATACCGGTATATATCATCCTGATGTAAAAGAATCATTCTATTAAATTCTTCACTTACCTCAATTAAATTTTAATAGCGTACCTTGAAATGTTTCGTTAAAATTTTTAAATAATTAATTTCAGCGTCATTCGATACTGTCAATAATAATTCATGTCATACAGGGGCGTGCGGTGAGTTTTGATACAGGGGAAGTAGTTTGTGATATAGGGTGATGGGTAGTGCGAAGCCCCGAGCGAAGCGAGTCAATTTTTTTTTAAGAAAAGGGGCGTGATTTCCGTATACGCATTTTAAAGCAAATGTCGAAAGCCGCAAAGTTATGATATCTAGAAAAAAGTACACTTGTAGGACCGCCACTCCTCAATAAATATAAAACATAAAAACACCACAAAAATTAGACAATCCCCGATTCCAAAGCCGAAGCTGCACGGGCGAGGATTATACTTATGAAAAAAACGCAGACACACAACCATACCCACTGACATTGCCTGTGCCGGTGGCGGGGATCGAACCCGCAGCGAAATAGAGAGTTTGTTCAGTCACACTTGCCGCCATCGTGCACTCTCTAGCCAACTATAAATCGAGCCGGCTATAGTTAAGTACACATGGCTAACAAAACAATTTACACAAATTTTCACAACCCGTTAACCACTGATTAGCACTGTACATTTCAATATTAAAGTACCTATAGCATGATTTAACTTTCGTTTTTAAAAGTTTTAAATCAGGTGCTGGTCTCCCGTTTCTAATAATATCCAGTTTATCTTGAAACGAATATGTTGAAAATCCCTTTTTCAACAAATTGCACACCACACAAACGCAAATAATAATTTCCACAGCGCTAGGACCAGCTCCCAAATTGAATAAGCAATTCTAAAACTGCTTATACGCGCACTAATGCTCGACGTTTTAAAAATCACTTGTCGCCGCACCACAGGTTTAGAAACACCAAAAAAGTTTTTACAAATATAGCACAATAGCTGAGAATAATACTAGGAAGAATAATATTAAGTATAATATTCAAATCAATATTAAAATCGAGATTAAAATCTATAAAACAAAACGCATTATAATGCTATACGACTCAGATATCAAGATTTGAAGTGGGGATGGGATGCATTTCAAGAAGTTGCTTATGTATATCAAAGTCGCGTTCGTTCGTGTTGGCTCGATTAATCGAGTGCGTCATCATTACGGTTTTATCATGCAACATTATCTCAGCTGTTGAAAAGCAGGGCCGTGTTTATTGAAATTGGGTAAAAGTAAATTTCAATGATTAATATATGTGATAAATAATAATTAGGTTCTAATTATGTGTTTTTTTTTAATAATTCCAGGGGAAGCACTGCTTCCCTTGCTTCCATGGACCGACCGCCACTGATGTCATATATTTTAATAATTTCTTCTTATTGACATTGACATTTTTATAACTAAATTAGACATTTCAAATGCCAAACTATTAAATTTATCCTAATCCTATTTTATGAGGTCAAATGTATAAAAAATTTAAGTTTACGTCAGCTTTATTTAAGTAATTGGAAAATATATTTTATTGGCTTGATGTAGTGGACATGATTTAATATCTTTCATCAAGAATATATTTTTTTGTAAAGTCAAATACAAAAAAAGTTTGGGTCCCGTGGATCTCCTTTCAGCTGGCCAATTTTCCTCATCATCGAATTTATCATTGTCTTTGACCTTTAGAACATGTGTACCAAATTTGAAATTTCTTTTCCCGAAATTGTACCTTTTTTTTCAATCATTGTGTCTCTTTTGGTAGTACCACATTTACCAAATTTAATGTGTCACCTAAAATGTTGGTGACAATCTTAACTGTCAAATTTGGGAAGTCTCCAATTAATATTTTTTGAGTTATCGGACACACACACACACACACACACACACACCACACCCACACACACACACCCACACCCACACACACACACACACGCACACGCACACGCACACATACACGCACACGCACACGAATACGCACACGCACACACCGACAGTCATCATTCGGAAAATAGTGGCACACTGAATATACAGTGTGGAAATTAAGTAACGCATAAATTCAGTAATTCCGTTGATATTAATTTTTTGGAAAAAATCTCGAAGGGGTATAGCGATTTTAACTTCATCAAATATTTTCAGTCTATTTTCAGTTTCTTATGTCATTTATTTTTTAAGCTATGACGTCTCGACTTTTTTTTTAAATGACAACCTATATTTTTTATTATTGATTTTGGTAGTAGTTTTTATTCCGGTTCCGACCGTATAAAATTTGCAATATGTTATTATTTGAAAAAAATTGAGAAAAACGGTGTTAAAGTTCAAATAATAAAAATTCATTAAATTGGGTAAATTTATCTAGTTGCCGGTGTATCAGATTAGTTACGGCTGTCAAAATTACACAATTTGTAAATGTCACAATAGAATAAGTGTTATTATTTTGCTTTTTCTAAATTAGAAAAACTATTTTATTAATAAAAACGGTACAATTGAGTGACAAACAGAAAATTGAAGTGTTAATAATGATTGGTTATGGCGACAGAGCTAGAACACATCAAGAAGTGTGATTTTAGAGAAAAAATACCCGGTTCAGCCCATAAATCAATCAACAATTAGTAGGATTGAAAAAAATATTCGGGAACATGGCGTTGTAAAGAATCTTCCAAAAACTGGATGTCCGGTGACATTAAATGAAGATGCACAACTTGATAAATAATTATAAATAAATTTCTAGTTCGATTTTTCAACTATTTGTATACTTTCAAAATAAAAACGAATGTGCCGTGGATAACTTTCCGTCAAACTTAGGCGATTTTTTTTTAAATAATAACATATTGAAAATTTTATACGATCGGAACCGGAATAAAAACTACTACCAAAATCAATAATAAAAAATATAGGTTGTCATTTAAAAAAAGTCGTTGACGTCATAACTTAAAAAATAAATCACATAAGAAACTGAAAATAGACTGAAAATATTTGCTGAAGTTAAAATCGCTATACCCCTTCGAGATTTTTTCCAAAAAAATTAATATCAACGGAATTACTGAATTTATACATTACTTAATTTCCACACTGTATGTATAGGTACTTAACTATTGCTACGTTTCGTAATTTTTGAATCTTCAAATAATAATTAATAATCATTGACCTATAGTTGTTCATTTTATTTTTTAAGTAAAAAAAATCCTATATTCTTAATTAATCTTAAATTGCTCTGTTATATGGTTTCCACAGAAACGGAACTGTTTAATCTATAAAAAGTTACTATATTGTTATACGTACCTATTGTCATTATGTTATTTGCATAACACATTGTATTTACGTCTATCCGCTGTTTGTAAATATCGTGCGTAAAAAAAATAATGTCCGTGGTTCTAATAACAAAACACGATGAAAATATATACAATATTACAAAATCTATAACTCCTTTTCAGCAGAAACCGCCTCGTTTCACCAAACGGAAAGGCAAATTTCATCATTTTTATAAGAGATGTGTGAAGCTTCATGCCACAATGGGGATTCCAGAGGAAATTCCACCAGATCCAGCAAATTATTTAAAGAAACATACAGGTACGAACTTTAAAATACCTAACTATATAGGTATCTATACATTATTCAAAATTATTTTGCACTCTTTTAGAATATTCAGAATTTTATTCTATTTATTGTACCTACTTAACTATTAATTAATAAAAATCAGTATTTATAAGGCATATTTATAAGGTAAACCGTCGTATTCATCGTGCCAGCCACTTAAAGACGATAAAACACTCATAAATAAACCACCTCAAGACAAAGTTCCCACTCTAAAAGAACTTCAAGAACTCCAGAAAGAAATTAACAAACCAAAAACCTCGAAAAATTTTGTTATCCATAATATTAAAAAGGTTTCAAAAATGAAAGTAAAAGACCCTGAGCCTAGAGTGGTAATAGATCGAATTGGAACCAGCAAACCATTGAAAGGTGGATTAGAACCGATGTTTACTAAATTGCCTGAGTTTGGAACAAAACCAAAATATTTAGTTAGATTCAATAAAATACATCAAAAAGTAAATCAGATGAAGAAAGATACATTTGGAACTGAAAAACCAAAATGTCGATATATTACAAAAGAAGAAAGAGATAAGCTGTTGGATGTAAGTATAAACATAGGTTTCATTTTATGTTTTCCAAAATAATTTTTTATCAGGGACTGAAACAAAATTGGGAAGAACTTCAGAAGCAATATCAAGGTCTACCAATTCTAACAGATACTATTCCAAAGAGAAATAGAAAACTCAAAATAGAATCAGATCTAAAACAGATTGAAAAAGATATAGTTCTAGTAGAAAGGCATCCCTACATTTACGTTTATGATGACAATGAACTTTCCTAAACATGTTAATAAATGTTATAAAATTGTCACAATAAATTTAAATTTTGAACATCCCGCCTTATGTTTGCTTCCTATTGGTTACGTTTTGTCAAAACCCAAACTATTAAAGTTACCAGACTCATAATGACATATAGCTGTTTTTCAAACGATTGAAGTTGGCTACAATGTTAATTGTAATCTTGTTTGTAGTGGAAGCTAGTGCGCGTCGTTCCTCAGCGTTATTAATAATTTTATTTAGTGAGTCTTTCTGTAAGAAATAAAGGTGAAGTGATTTCACAGTAGTGGTGTAGAGGTATTTCGTGTAGAAAAAGGTACAAGTAATTTGTTCAAAATGGCTATGACTTCGTCTCAAGTAAAACGTGAACAACAAAATAACATGGCCGGTAGCGGCACAGGATGGCCGAGAAGAAACAGTCAGAATTCCACAACGGCAGTTGCAAATTCAACTTTCGAAACCAAATTTGAGGCCAAATTTGCTCCGACTCCAGCGATAAATCGGATAATAAATTTGTAAGTTTTTTTTTTGTTAATTTTTTGTTGCTTTTTTATTATATCTTTAATTTTTTTTAAACAGATATCCATTAACAAATTATATATTCGGCACGAAAGAACCTCTCTTTGAAAAAGATCCTAGTGTACCGGCCCGATTTCAAAGAATGAGAGATGAATTTGAGAGAATAGGAATGAGAAGAAGTGTAGAAGGTGTTTTGTTGGTGCATGAACATGGTTTGCCGCATGTATTACTTTTACAGTTGGGGACAACATTCTTTAAACTTCCTGGGGGTGAATTAAATCCTGGTGAGGATGAAGTTGAAGGACTAAAGAGACTTTTAACTGAGGTATGTTAGCAGATTTTATTAAGAAGATTTTATAAATTGTTTTTAAACATTGTCTAAAGGCTGTGATACCTTACTTGTCGACTGGTAATATTGTATAAAAATCATTCGCAGATTGTTATAAAATATTTGAATAGGTCAAATTTTATAAAGAAATGTAGCTTCATATTTCAGTATCTAAAATGTTTGGGAATGTAAAAAACCACTGGAGTGTTAAAATATATATTTCCAAAATAAGCATGAAATCATGCAGGAAGAATCATTGTAATTTAATATATTTTTACTATTATATAATGCAGAGTTTACTGTAAATTACAATGTTATATGTAGGTAATCATATGTAATATTAAGTGATTTACCTGTCCAAAGAAAAGCACATTTATAAAAAAAATATGATATATAAATATCATAAAAATATAATTTATATTTACCTAGTTCTTAATGTTATTTTTTTAGAATTCAGCAAGCATTGTTTCTTTTTGTTGAAATTTCTTTGTAGATTTAAACAGCCATATTCCTTTGAATTATGAAATGTACCGACTTGGTACTGTAAAACAGCCTTTTAGAATATTTTTATCTTTTGTTTTTTGTTGTTTTACAGTAGTAAGATTTGCTGATGTATTTTAACGTTTATCGTTTTTTTTATAAAATTTCTTAACTGTGCGGTCTGCTCCAATTGTTATAAAACTGTATTCAAGTTTGTAAAGCTTATAAGGAAAATAAAATACCTACATATTATATATACTTTTATTTTATTTGGTATTCTAAAATGTGTATTGCTTGTGTTATAGAAAAAGGGATTTATGTTATAAATTTAAAAAATAGTACGATAATAAAAAAGACATCTTATATGTGCGTATAATTTTATAATATCTAATAGAAAAATTGTCTGGTGTAAAATATGATAGAACACTCACTTAGTTACTGTTTACATATCAGAATTTCTTTGTCTCCATTTTCATATATTTAATTGAAAAATTGTTTATTGCCAGAATTGTCATATATAACCAGTTATTTTCTGTCGTACCTAAGTATATATTTTAAAATCGTTTCATCGTTTTAATATAATTGAGATAAAACATATATTAAGAGGGATATAATCATCCTACAAAGTTTCTGATAGGAATAAGTAAATTAGTTTTTACAATTTTTTTTATTTCGGAATAATTTTCTATATATCGGAACATTTATTATTTTGGATACCTATATAATTTTGTTCTATTAACTGCTATCAATCCAGTTCATAATACTGATCGTATTGTAAATATTATCTATGTTTTGCATCATTTTATATACAGTAATAGAATCCTTTTGTAGTGTATCAAAATAGGTACTACCAATTGTAAAAATTAACGGTTACATTCCATTTTTATCTTGGAACATATATTTTTTATAGATGCTTTCTAATCAACCATTCCATGACTTCCTGGGTACTTTCATTTAAAATAGTTGTGGGTATTTTCATTTAAAATAGTTGTAAACAAATTCAAAATTAAATAACACTAAAACTTTAATTATAATTTTCTAGTTTTTACAAAAGATTATCGAAAAAGCATAAATAATTTCTTAATGACTCATAGCTAATTGCCATGATAAGTACTAATTAAAAAAAAAGACACTACATTCAGCAAGACAAATTAAAGTTAAAATCATGTTATTAATGAAGTTCTAGTGTGAAGTGTGTAATAACATTAATATAGTTAACATTTTTCCTTCACTGACATGTACTGTGTCTGCTATAGTACAGCATTTTAGATGTATTTCTAGTATTTCATATCGCTGTTGGTTAGTATAATTCATTTTCAAAATTCTATCGCAGGAAACCACTCTGCAGTATACAAAAATATTTTTACATTAACCTACAGCGACATTTCATTCAATTCCGTTGTTTTATTCCATGACATCCTTAAAGAAATTTAATGCAGAATATTATGCAAATGGATACAGGAAATATGCAATATGTATATTAATAGTATATCATTGAAATCAGGAGAAAGTGTAGATTTCGAAAATTCAAAAATATTCCATTTAAAAAAAACAAACGTTTGGTTTATATCTCGAAAGCGCGATGTTCGATTGGTTTTCTGATAAATACGCTGATTTCACAGGAAAGTTTTGAGAAATTTTCGTAATTAGAGTTTTTTTTATAGGTTAAAAAATAAAATGGGGGGTGTGCATTCTCGTGATGACCCTGTATTTTGATTTGAAAATTGGTTCACACTTTGCGAGAATAAAAAACTATAACGAAGATTGTACTGTTAATGTACAATTTAAATTTAATTTGATTAAAAACAACCCCCAGTATTATCAACATTTTAAAGGAACCTTTGATACCAATTTTGATGATGTAAGTAAAGTTTTATTGCTGGCCATTTTCACAGGTTATCCATATTATTTTTCAAATCCTTTAATCAGTAGTGACAGAATTATCATTATTCCTTTATTAAGGTTGGGATTATGCAGAGTGAAAGGAACGGCTTATTTTTGGTTTTTTTATAAATATTGAAAAAAACCGATCGTAGTAAGATATTTAATATGGTTTTAGGAGTTGGTTATTGTTCTAACTACTATCATCATGTAAATTGTATTTCTAGTTAACTTTTGTCATTTTGTCGCAAGTAGACTCAACATAAAAATACCTTATTATTGTTGTAAGATCACTAATTAACCAAAACTTTGTATTAATATATTCGGATAGGAGATAATCCTAAATATTTGAATCAGTTATTTCTAAAATACCTTAACACTGACGTAGTTTAGATTAAAACTGATGATCATAATCATCTCCAGATGATGCTAACTTGGTTGGTGAAACGCGCGGCGAGTGCAGTATATTCGTTTTGGTGTTTCGTGGAAAACTACATCAGTGTTATCTTCATATCTAATGGAATAATGGAATAAAAAACCCTGTCAGTTTAGGCAATTTTTTAGAAATCGAAAAAAAAATCTGCTGTAGCCAGTGACTTGTTACGCGCTGCATTGCTTATGACAGACATCGAAGTCGACTATATAAGAATATGCTGACCTACGGTATTTTAGCACCTATTGATGAAAAATAACCGAATTGACAAATTCCCGTGTTCAACTCATTTTGACCTAAAATTGACTTAGGGTGTTTAAGAAATAACCTACTCATTTGTAACAAACCAAAAGTAAATACCTTACTTCTCATTCACTGTAAATTCTTCACTTTAATAAAAATGTATGGCCTTTAAATACAATCATGTGACCATGGTGTCATAAAATGTCACCAATTGTTGCAAATTCTAGAGATTTTTTGCAAGTTTATTGGCATGTTATAAGAGAAGAATTAAATTTATAGAAAACTCATTTTTTTAGGAGAATATATTTATATTCAAAGCACACGAATAGAATATTTGTCACAGTTATGATAATTGTAGCATTAAAGGTAGGCTGTGGCAATTTGGCCTTTTATCTTTGTTAACCGAGTTAACTATAATAACCAAAAAGGTTTATGTTACATTATTATACAAGGTGTTTTTGAAATGAATATTCAAACCTTAGCAGCATATATAGCAAGACGAAAATCGTATTAAAGTTTTTTAGTGAATTGTTTTGAAAGGAGCTACAGCCCCTGAAAATGTTTTTTATTAAGTATCTCCGAAATGGTTTAAAATCAAATAATATTGCATACAGCTACTAACCTTTTTGTGTTTGACAATACAGGATCATAATCATCTGAAAATTGTATTAAGGGATGTGTCAAACTGGAGGTTTTAATTGTACATATTTTTTTTTTTAGTTTTTGACATGAAATTATAAAGAAAAAGGTATTCTTGTTGAACTTTGATAGGAACACCATTTTTGAGTAAAATCGATTTGAAGACTTCATTACACGCTCTAGAATGCATTATAAAGTGAACGATTTTTATGTTTTATCTCGTCAGAAAATTTTTTAGGGTAATTTAGAAATTGTACTTTCTTTTGCTTATTTACAACCAATTTTAAATATCTAAGTTCGATATGGTTCTACCTTGAATATTTTTTGATGAGATAAAACTTCCACTCATTTCATTCACGCATTTTAGAGCATGTAATAAATGTTTCAAATCGATTTGACTCAAAAACTGTGCGTCCTGTAGAAGTTCAACAGGAGTTGCTTTTTCTCAAAAAATACTAAAAAATCATAATTTCACATCAAAGATTAAAAAAAAAGACATACAATAAAGTTGAGGTCATAAATCTGAATAAAATTTTCAGATAATTGTGATTTTGTATTGTTAAACAAAAAAAAGGTTAGTGGCTGTAGACAATTTTATTATTTGATCTTAAAAGGTTTCAAAGATGTTTAATAAAAACTATTCTGAGGGGACCACAGTTAAGGGGTTGTAGCTCCCTTAGGAAGCACTTTGGAGAAAAACTTTAATAGGATTTACGATTTACTCTACATACTCCTAATTTTGAATACTCATTTCGAAAACAACTTGTTAGCACAAATGCAAAAAATAAACACACGAATCTGGATTCTGGTCATGAGAAATACTTCCAAATTAAAACTTAATTCTTTGTAATTGGACAGATTTCTCAAACTTTTACCTTAGAGTACAAGATGCAATGACTAACACTTGCAGAATTTTGAATCCCAGACCCCAAAATTTGTCACAAAATATGGCTGCTAATATCACAATGCACATGTGTGTAACCTTGTAAACATTAGAAAAATGATCATGAACCATAATCATTCATAATTCTAGGTAGCATTCTTCATAATATTGTTCAAAAATTCTTGAACATTTATGAAAAATGTTTCCTACATTTTTCTATTATGACACTGTGCAAGTACTCGTATAACATTAAACTGAACCGGTATATTGCTTGTGATAGTTTTCAAGTGTCAAATTTGTTTCCCACCGATCATAAGAGTAACTTTGTCCAAAAATCTTTAAATTAACAAAAATAATAAATCGTAAGCCATAAATTAGAGACAAGACGTTGGTTGCGTTAACAGGGTCGCATTTAGGAGTATTGTGTTATAAAATTTTAATTTGGTACTGTTACTTATAAGTATTGATAACTTTGCCTGTTTTAAAGAATGTTGTGGGATAGAGGTCAAAGATCGACGAAGATGCTGTTTTTTTTGCTGCTATTGTCACTTTTTTTTTTTATAATAATAAATTAGGTTGCACAGAAAGCACTTTATCTTACTGTAGTACAATAATTCTCCAAAATCCATTTAGGTACTAACTCAACCTGTGAGGTAAATTAGTAATAATAGCAAGAGTTATTCACTGTAAATGTAACTGATGAGAGGGCTGCGCGGAAAAATAGTTTCACATAATGTCTATTATGGCCTTATTATTAATTGTTTTCAATAGTTATGGGAAGAAAATTTTGTCATAATCAAAGTACTTCTATAAAATTCCTGAGAGACTCTCACTAAAAAAATTGAAAATTAATATAAAAAAAACTAGGTACATATTTCAAACATATTCTAGTAGAATTACTGTATTTGTAACGTTATGTTTTATTAAAATTTTTGTATTTGTATCTAATATTTTGTGTTGTATTTTAATCAATAGGTTTTTACTGCTTGTACTGTTTTATCCTATGTATATCAGTTCTAGTTAGGCCTAAGACATTCTTTTACATGTTCTACACCCTCTGTGTTTTGTAAAAAACTACATGAACTAATAAAGACCTATTTATCTGTCTGTCATATACAGGGTGGGGCAATAGTGTGTCCGACTTCGATATCTCAAGTTTTGTGATAGCTAGAAACTTGAATTAAAAACATAAGTAAACTAGCAAAAGAGTTTATAACCTGAAATTGTTTTCGAATATACAGGGTGAGCCAAAACGATTCTACAGGTTCAAGAAAAATTTTTTTAAATGAAGTCCCATGTATATCAGAACATTTCATGGAACCTCTTTGTGGCCTCCTTTCAGTCCAAATTATTATTGAGTTTCTCCCAACGTTACACCAACAACAAATCAAAATTTAAAGGAAATGATAATAAATGCTTTTAGAAGTAACACGCTAGCAATTTTATGCACAGTAGGAACCTCATTCCAGAGATGGATAGACATGTATGCCAATCGAAATGGGCAACATGTGGAGCACTTTTTATAATATCTTCTCTTGAATTACAAAAAAAAAAAAATATTTAATTTTTACGCTGAATTTTGCAGTTATTGTTCAGTAAATCGAAAATGGTTACAAATAACCATAGGGATGTACATACAAAAAATATTCGTTTTTCAGTTCTACATCCAAAAATATACAGGGTGTTCCATTTGAAGAAATTGAGAAAATTCAGTTCAGATAGTTGTAAATTTAAAAATTATTTTTGGCCACCCTGTATACTTTTAGGAAGTGAAAATAGCTGAGTGTCATTACACAGATGTCTCATAACTGGTACTAACATATTTTTTTTTAAATCTATGAATGTGACTAGTGATTTTTTTTTTATATACATGTAAATCGCATAATTTCAACAAAAAAAAAATCGTTACATCCAAGTGGTTGGGAGAGGGTGAATAATAATATAGGAGTGGAAGGAGACCACTAAGAGGTTTCAAAAAATGTTCTGATATACATGGCATTCGATTTAAAAAAATGTTAGTTGACCCTGTAGAATTGTCTTGGCTCACCTTGTATATTCAAAAATAATTTCCGGTTATAGACTTTTTTGTCTAGTTTATTTATGTTTTCAAATCAAGTTTCTAGCTATTATAGAACTCGACATATCGAAGTCGGTCCCACCCTGTATATAGTTATTGAATAACAACTTTATATGTTGACTAGAAACTAGGCTGGAAATTATATTTACATACAGTGAGTTCCACTTAAGATGAAAACACCAATAACTTCGTTATTTTTGATTGTGTTCATCATAAAAGCTTGACATACTAGGTACGATAAAAAAATAACAAAATTCAGGAATTCGTTATTAATATTATGTTTTATTAATAAGTCGTTTAGAATCATACCAAAGGGACAATAAAAATTTGGCTAAAAATGAAGATAAATTTAGAAAGAGGAGAAAAGTTTAGATATCATTCACCATAACTTACTAATAATTGTGACTATACCTCAAACAAAACGTTATTTGTCAATGTCATACTAAGTAGTAACGTAGGTACCTGATGTTTATTTTGGTTTTTAGGGCTGTGTTAGCACGCCGTCGTCGCCAGGATTGCCATCATGAAACTTTAAATCGCTATTAAAATTTTTCAATTCATGAGAATGAAAAATGAAAACAAATGATTTGTCTTAAATACCATATAGATTTCATGTATAAAATCACAGTAAATACTGATGCGTATTTTTTTTTATTAATAAGAAGCGAATATTTTATTTGGTGCCATTTTATGAAACTAAGTAATCATATTTCCTATTAATAAGAAAAAAACAAGCATCAGTATTGCCTGTAATCTTATATAGGTATTAAATATACGGTATTTGGGATGAATCATTTGTTTTTATTTTTTGATATTACTAACAGAAACATTTTAAGAGTGATTTATTGATTTAAGCTGCATACCTGGTGAAAACGCAGCCTTAACAAAAAATGCTTTTTTGTTTTTCATCAAATTTTATAATTGGCCTTTTGGAATAATTATTCTAAATAACTTTTTCTAATAAAATTATTAGTTTTGCTTAAAAATATCTAATATGATTATCAGAATTTTGGGAATTATTTTTGAATTCTAGTAAGTATAAGCTTGTCATTTGAATACATGAAAACTTATAATATAATACATCTTTCAAAACCCTATAACCCCAGAATTTATAATGAAGTTATTGAGATATTTTCATCATATACTACAAATTATATACTGTCTAATAGGTGTACACCCCTGTCACGGACTAACGTCCTGTCTCTATAATAATCCGTAATATATTTATGTTTGAAGGAAAACAAAATCTATTTCTTGATCCTCCACATGTTACTACATGTTTATCAAGTTCTGATATATTAGATATTCAGGCTAAAAAAGAAGAAATAAGAATTGTATCAAGTAGTGCCCCTTTTTATCATGGAATGATTGAAATATTGAATTGGTTAAAAAAAAAAATAAAGACGATAGTATTTAATATGTTTATTTTTTGTTTTTGATATATTTACATTCATTTCAAATTATAACAAGTATTTTAAATTGTTAATTTCATTGTGGTGAGTTTTGTTAAAATTATTTGTTTTACAGAGGCCTATTTTGAAATTTTAGAAATGACTATTGATACTAAAGTATTCTAAAATAAATCAAATTTAATTAATAATTATAAACATTTAAACATTAAACTTAGGATTAGAAAATAAAATGAGGTTTGTGTTGGTATTTGGACGCAGGTCTCTGATCTAACAGTCTAGTGGACTTGGATCGGTTAGTTAGAGGCCTGGATTTATATATCGTCTCAATTTTTGCAGTACCGTTTTTCTCATGTTTGTAAGACATACATATTATTCATATTATATTATTGGTGGAATGTATTTTTAAATATATTTGTCTTAAGGTCAAATAAATTTATTAATAGTAAATTTTTATAAATTAGTACTATATCTATTTATCTATGTATCCAGCGGAAGTTCAGGAAAAGAATATGAAATCCTAATTTTCTGTTGATGTATAAATGTATGGTAAAAATATTTGACCTTTCCTAAACTGTTGTAATTTGTGCTCAAAACTTTGTTTTTTGTTGAGTCTTTCCGATGCAATAGCATTGAAGAGGAAAGGATGTTACGGTACTTTTTATGGTGAGTTGTTGCAGACGCTCGGCAGACTGGACGGTGTAAAACAGGACTGGCTCGTTGAAGACATCATTGGCAACTGGTGGAGGCCCAACTTTGAACCCCCTCAGTACCCATACATTCCGCCACACATTACAAAACCTAAGGAACATAAAAGGCTCTTTTTAGTTCAGCTACAAGAAAAGGGTATTGTATAATATAGAGAGAAGATTGTATTATTGTATTTTATTTTATTTATTTATATGTTGAACGATCAAAGAAATATGCCTTTTTTCTGTATTTGTATGTAAACTTGGCATGTTTTCTTTGGTTTTACAAGCTGAAATGAAAAATAGTTGTACACAAATGGACTCATTGAAATTTTGCCGGTCAAATGATGATTTTATTTAAAAAATTGTGGGCCACAACTTTCTGTCATCTAATTTTAAGGCAAATTAATGATGTTTGGATACATTTTTAACACGTTTCTGATTATAGATGGATATTGCTTATTCTGAAGTAGAATTAACTAGTTGACTTGATTAATAATTGGAATATTTTCTACGCCTAATAATATAGTAGTGCCCAGATATAATGCATAATTCCATTTTCATTAGTAAATCCCTGTACAATTATTTTTAATTTCTTCATATCCTATAAAATCAACAGGGGCAGTTTCCTTTTTAACAAATTTTGTGTATTATATTTAGTTCTTGAAAAAGAATGTAAATATTTTTAAAAACATTCTGCTTTTTGTTTTTGTCCAGAATACTTTTATTTCATTGTTTTTATTTCATTTACTATCGTGCGAATGTTGCATGTTTTGTGTGTTGAGATAATGATAAATGATGATTGAAAGGACGATTTTATTTTATGGAGTAAATAGAAAATTTGTTAGTCATTTTAGGATTAAATGTGCACCTTTTTCACCTTACTTAGATTTTAGGTGTCTTTTCCACTACTTATGTTATTATTATTTTTTAACTTTCGAACCCCCTTGTAATTTTAATACTGTGAATTGTCTAAAAAAAAAAAAAGGTTTGTACAAAATCGTTGGTGATAAAGTTGTTTAAAGCAGTTATGTACATTCAATATAACAACTAAAAAAAGTGATGTGATATAGGTGGTTAAAACTGGTCACATAATTTTATTTAGAGAATTTTAAAGGCCATAAACGCCATTTGGTTAATAGATAATATGTAAAGCAGCTAAAACCATATACAGAGTGTGTAGAAAAAATTGGAACACTGCTTAGCTGTAGGTATTTGATGTCAAACCACGTCGAATTCACCCAAAAAGTAGAGGTCTAACTTTTTTTCGTTTTTACCCCTTGTATTAGTAAAAAATTTGTAATCATTTCTTGTCTCTTTCAGAGATTATGATATGTATCAATTTCAAATTTGGTAAGGATATGTTTTTAAAGTCAATGATTACAATGGTGATATTGCCCACATCAAAATTTATAGAGACAGCTAGTTACAATATTTTTTCTGACACTTTAAACCATAATTATTTTGAACTTAGATTTTGGACATTTTCTTTCATTATGTTTGAAGAGCTATTTAATTCTAACTCTAAATTTAGATCCCTACTTTTTATGTTGAATCGACTTGGTTTGATATCAAAACCTACAACTAATCCCAATCTTTTTGAAACACCCTGTATGTACAATATACAAGGAAAATTTATATCTAAAGAGGGAGAGGGAGGGAGGAAGAAAGACACTGTGTCCAGGTTATTTTTCCTGTCCTCTGTGTAATGCATATAGGAAACTTTTTAGATAATATTTTAAAACGTAATTTAAAAATGTATCATTTATTTAACAAATAATTATAATTTTAAAATATTGTAGCAGTTAAGTGTAGCTTTCTCTACTTTAAAACGAACTGCAAGAGTTAATTGTTAATTTTAAAGATAACAGTAGTGTCGTAATCTGAATTTTAACAAATCAGGATTTTCCCCGTATTGGGACATGAAAATTTTCTTTTGATGGCTGCATCTCTGATGATGGGTATATGTACAGGATGGTATCTCACCTACTGTTCTCCCAGGGAGAGCCGTAAGTGACGAAAGGAAGAGGAAGCTTCGCCTGTTTGCTTCAATACATAAGCAACATATAATCATCTCACTCCTTTCGCATTCTTTTGCTGACCGGTCTTTCCCTGGGCGGACGGTATCTGGACAGATAGAGAGCATGTTTAAATTTGATACCTTTGCATATTTGTGTACCCTAAAAAAAGTTATGTTTTCAAAAAAAAAAAAATCATTAAATTATATTCAGAAAATTAATTTCCCCAACAATTTTTTTCTTGGGTATATAAAAACAAAAAATACATTAAAATTCAATCAAATGGCGAATAGAATCTAAATATTCAAAAACATGCAGGAAACAACCGATTCTTAATCTGTGAGAAAATTTTTGTAAAATTCGCGTTCAATATACACAGATATGTTGTCAACAAATGAAATAAGGGGCTATGGTTTTATGAGACCAGCCTATATAAGTACAATGCGTTGATTGGAAAATGTTACATGTTTGTCGTTATTGAAATCATTTTGATTTCACCATTTGCTAACATATATTGACTACTGAACGTTCTAACACAGTCATTGGCCTCTGTAGACTTAACATTATGTCATCGTGGCGTAGTCGCTAGCAAAAATGTTAAATAATGATACATTTGTTTTTATGCCAACTAATAATTATTGGTACTACTAGCATAATAGGCATTGAGTGTACACAACTGATTAATCATAAAAATAATTAACTTGTTGAATATTGTCAAATATGATTTAGAAGGTAAAACAAGGTTCTTCAAAGTAATACGACAGACAAATAATAGACTATTTTACATTTTAGGATGTTAAAATTGTACGAAATTAAAATATTTTACTATTCAGTACAGTAGAAAAAGTGAGATAACAGAAAAAAGGAGCCTATTATTTATCTGTGGTGCAATTCTGTTGTATATTTTTTTTAACGGTATTATCTACTATTATTATTACTCTACCATAACCCTTCACATTTTAAAAATATTTACAGTTAAAGAAAGCTTTTATTTACAACCTGGGAATAATTTATTTGAAGTGGAATGTAAGATTTAAATTAGTACCCATTTTGTGTTAATCGATCTATCATAAAAGATAAACGCCCTAATGTCTAATTAATTTTCCGTTTTCAAAATTTTCGTCATATTACACTAGAAAAAAAGACACTATCCATTAAATTCTATTTCGGGCTTAAATTATGTTAATTTTTAATTTTCTAAAATTTTATGCCTATTTCATGTTTACTCTTTATGCAGTTTGCCATACTTATTTCCTGGAATATTGTAGAAGATAATTAAGATAATTGTATGTTGTTGCATTCTCCTTGTTGGTCATCTTAGTTTGTAAGTTATTGCTGCTTTACTGTTTATCTTCGTGCTGTAACAACAATGGCCATTTTGTTTTTATGCTCGCCTTTTTCTTCTGGTTTAATATGCCTTTGGATTTAGTCTTTATATACCCTTGATACATTTTGATGTCCGCAAAACTGCTAAGTTATTATTTTGGGGAAATAATTGACTGTCTTTGAAAAATTAAAGTGCCATCAAGTTTCTGAGGACTTAGGATCCATGGGTAGTTACTACTAGCTAAAATGTGTAAATATTTAATTTTAACAACAGATAGAAAGAAAATACGGATTCACACTAAACATAGATTAGGGTAGATATTTTTTAAGAACTCCACTTTAATATAAAGATCAATCAGAAAGACGAAACAGAAGAAAATTAGATCAGAAACAACCATGTTACAATTTGATCTACCATAGCCTTACTGACAAAAGCTGTAAAAACCTGCAAACGTTTCGGTTTTTATGAAATTTGTCTGGGCCTAAAGCAATTTTTGTAGTATTTTTGAGATGCCCCTATTTTAATAGAATGATAACTTTTCAGTATTTTTGGACAATAATTTTAAAAAATTAGTTACCTCCATATCAATCTTATACCCAAAATTTCATTTAAATTTTCTTAAAATGTGTCAGTTATTATAATAACTAAGAAAATGAAACAAAAACTTTTCTTTGCATAAAATTCTCCCTATGAAATTGTTACCAATTTTCTGTTGCATCTTACTGTTATCAAAGACCATAACAATTTTAAGGTGCATGTATTTATTAACCTTATTTATTTTTGCTCATACATGGTGGGTAAAATTTTAAATGGGAAACTTAGAAAAATTGATAGAACACGCCAAAATAATATGGATTTGTCCAATAAACTTATAGCTAAAAATGTTTAGTTTAGAGGGTGTTGAGGTTTTTATTTATTTTCAGTTTTTCACATATTTCTAAGGAAATATTTAATATATTATTGTGAAAATCGGAAAGTGAATGTTGCATTCACCATACTTTTCATCTCTCCAATCCAACCAGAGGCGGTGGAGGAAGTTGATGATATTCTTAAAAAAATAAATAAATAAAAAAAAAACAGCAACCTAGGTTGTTTTTTCTTTTTCAACATTTACTATCAGTACACAAAAAAGTTTTCTTATTTCATAATCATTCATTCGTATTTCACAAATAAAAAAACATTGTTATCTTAGAGAACTACGTTTCTCCTAGGAACCTTAAGTATAGTAAAAAAAAAAAAATATTAGTGAGTTGGTAACAATTTTATAAGCATCATTTGCTATTGAAAAAAGTTTTTCTAATTTCTTTAATTTTGAGATTTGATAATTTGTAAATTCGAAAATTTTACATAAGATTGACAGTGGGATTAGTAACGTATTCAATGGACATTATTCTATAAGGAAACAAATCATGACTCAAAGAAAACAGAGGAGGGAGAGTAGAGTAGCGTAGACCATGTTAGGATTTTGGAATGTTGTATTTCCTTATTGTAAAGGGGCTTTAAAAAAAATGCCAATATATAATATGAATTTTCACATTCAAGATTAGTGACAATTGGTTTGATATTTCTGATAGTGTGTCCATAATTACTTGTAGCAGTACCGAATATTTTGCAATTGAGTATCGATATCAAGAATGATATCAATATTTATCGATGTGTCGATACTATACTTTGGCATTGTTACCAAATATAAGTATTAATAAATATCGGGATTGAGACCTGGAAATGGTGCTGAAGTGTCTAAACCAGGTATCGGTATCGAGATGTTGAAACCTCGATGTTAATAAATTTGTATCAATACTGTAAATGGTATCAATACTTTCTGAAGTGTCAATATTTTGCCCAGCATAATCAATATCTTCTATGTTTATGTAATGATTATTATGTTCTGCACTTTGGATAGGAAGCTCAATTAGTAAGATCAGTGGAAGCAGTTCCTGAACACCAGATTCATTAATTAAGATAATTACTAGTAAGATTTAACAGGCATCCATATCGAGTGGATATCAGGTATCAGAATCAAAGTATTGCTTCCAGGAATCGATATCAAGGTGTCGATTCCTCATTACTAACAACATTTTGGTATAGATACTCCAATACCAAAAATAGTAACGATATTTTCTGAAGTATCGATATTTTTCCTACCCCTACTTATATTAATGAGGTAGAATTCTTGTTTGAAGCCTAAATAACATTTAAACATAATCTTCTCTGGGCATACGGCAATGGGATATCCAATCAATTATTGCCTTAGTCAAATTCTGAGAGTTACATGTCTTTTATTATATCCCATTTCAATATTCTTTTTTTTTAGTCCTGAAGTGGGTTGGTACTTTTGATGTGATGACGCACCTAAACACGGTACTATACTCTAGTCGCTTTTCGGCAAGTAAGTTGGCATCTCTAGAGATGTTTAAAACGGTTCATAATCTCCAGATCATGCAAACTTGGTTGCCGAAACATATACCAAATATGGTACCGAATTTTTTAGTGTTTGTGGAAGCTAGTCAGTGCGAGCATTCTTTCTTAGTTATTCAATCGAATTAAATCCATTTTACATTTTTAAAATTTTCCATAATAATTATGAACTAATTTGATAGAAAATCTTAAGGGCAGCAGTTTTAAAAATCTGTTTTTTAAACAAATACGGTTTTTAAAACTGTTATGAATGAGTACATACATAGAACTGTAAATATTACAATTAAAATTAATGTTATATTTTTTAAAAAGAAAAAAGAAAAAACAATTATTCTCTTTAATTGTTGACAAAATAAATCTTACTTTGTTTAAATCAAAATTTTATCAAAGTATATTGAATAAAACCATGTCACCAATTTAAGAGATTCTTTTACCTTTTTTAAAAATTAATTTGATTTAAATAATACTAATGTTTAAATCAAATTGGTTTATATAAATTGTATGGTAATTATTTACTTTTAACTTGTTTTATATGTTATCACATATCGGTATCAATTATTGTTAATATTTCTGAATGTTTCCTAAAATTAATTTTGTTTTTACAGCCTTGTTTGCCGTTCCTAAAAACTACAAGCTAGTAGCTGCTCCTTTATTTGAGTTATATGACAATTCCCAAGGATACGGACCTATAATATCGTCACTTCCACAAGCCTTATGCAGGTAGGTTGTTTTTTTATTGTGCAGAAATACTTCATTACATTATTTTTCTCATCTATAATATAAAGGAATATTATTTGTTATGAATTTTGTGTACAGTACAGCCTCAAAAACCCGGACACATATGGGACCAGGCGTTTGCGACTTTGAGGGTTGTCCGGTTTTTTGAATATGAATTTCAGACCCTTTGTTTTTTTTAATTAAAAAGTTATGTCTCAAAAACATCAGGCGTCCGAATTTTAGAGTGTCCAGAAGGGTTTCTGGAGCGTCTGGAGTAGAGTGTGCCCAGATTTCAGAAGATGTAATGTATTTCTGTTGAATTTAATTAGTTAAGAATGTTTGTCAGATGGTAAATTATCAACAGTATTCGCAATAAAAGCAATACAAAATATTGTATAACTATGCTATCGTGCTGGAAGGTCAATCTCTAGAAAATATTTAAATATCGCTTCTTTGTATGACTTAAAATTGTCCTTTTTTTCTTATTTCATCCGGCAACACATTGTATAATTTTATACACATGTAAATAGGAGACTTTTCTGTTAGAGTAAGTCTGCCGTTTAAAAATATAGTTTAATGTTCTCGTTTAGTAATTATGAACATTTTTCTATCCGTCAAATATTTTTTATTTTTATTTATACCGAGCTCGGTAGCACAGTGGGCCAGAGCGTTAAGTGACAAACATAGCTGGTTTACTGCCTATCACCTCTCAGTTTCAAATCCTGGTTTCGATTCTAACACAGTCAAAGGGATTGGTTGTGTGTGTTCGCGTTTTTTCAACTGTGTATCCCCTGCCCGTGCAGCTTCGGCTTTGGTTTGGGGTTTGTCTAATTTATGTGGTGTGATGTTTTTTTTTATATGAATAACAAGCGTTCATATTTATGTATATAGCAATACCTGCTGCAACACCAGTTTCTTGAAATTTACCGTGACATTAATATTGGAGCAATTTTTCCAAAAAATTATACCATATCTTAGTACTGACTGAAAATTTGCATAATAAATTGTTTTTAAAACTTCAAAGTTTACATACTACTTCAGTACTCTGATCGTACTGTTAACTCTAATTAGTTTTTTTGTATACATATTGAACTTCATCAGACTGTTAAATTTTTATCTCTATACATAGATTCCAACAAATTTTGTTTTATCTTTAATAACCTAAATCAAACATAGATAATTAATCGTTTTTTTTTTCATTTAATTTTAATTTATTTCTGGAGAGCCATTTGGTTACATTTTTTTATGCAAAATATGTACTTTCCAATAGATTACCAATGGAGTTTCCACACACTAACAAATTGGTGTCATCTGCATAGCTTACTAGGTTAGTGTTCTGATAATCAGTGCATGTGAAAGATTGTTAACATTATAATAAAAATAAATAGTAAAGAATCAGCAACACTGTTCTGCGAAATTTCGACCCTTATCATTCTTTCATTTGAGCTGTATATGTATATCAAGATATTTTTTTCTATATGGGTTCTGTTTGAAAGGTGAGACCAAATCTAATGTAAGGGTGGGTACTCTTCGGATTCTCTAGACTTCTAACTTATTTAAGAGAATACTATGATTTAAGCAGTCATAGGCTTTTGATCTAGGTATATTCCCAATGTTAGTTGTTTGTTTTCTATACTATTTATAGAAATAGTAGATATTTCTATAAAATTGAACACTGCAGTTTCAATCAGGGCCGTCCCTAGAAAATGGGACGTTGAGGTGCAAAATGTAATTGGCCGCCTATCCTTTACCAACTTAAAAACATATTTTTTTCCGGAACCGTCTAAAAACTTAACTTTTTTTGAGTGGAAAATACATCCCAGATAATATTTTGAGTTATAATTTTTTTCCTATATGCCCAATTTGTTGTGTATTGGTCGTAAAAATAATTTTATAGACTAGGTCGTCTTAACGGTCGTTATAAGGTTATACCTACGACCATCGAAATTCTTTGTCGTATGAAGGTCATATCGTACCCGTAAGATTACTAATTGGACGCTAAAAGGGGATGATCTTGAGGCGGTCGTTACGAGGTCGTTGACATCTGCAATACAACGCTTAACATGACAAGCAATATAGTTTTTTAAGGGTCGTTATAGTTGTACAAAGGCCATTAAAAAACGTGATAAAACCTCAATAGGACTTTGAGATAAAATAGTACCTAAAATTGAAGAGAATTGTAAAAGAGGTTATATTAATTTTCAATATGACTCATAAATGAAAATATGGCGTCCAAAAATTGATAGCAGTAACAGAGGTTACATTAACATTGAAAACGGCCTCGACACGACCCATGAACAGAAATGTGGCGCTCCAAAATGTGGTTGTCGTAACAGAGGTTCAATATGATCTCGGTATGTTTCATGAATCATTAATAAAAATTGACCAAGTTTTTGCTGTTAATGTTAGTCTATGAATAAAAGTATGAGAATGCACATGTGTTACAAAGTTTAAAAATGAGTTCATCCTCACTTTTTTTTCAAACCCCCAAAGTCCAACCAATCAGTTTTTACATAAATGTAAGTAGTCAAAATTATAGCCGACAATTCGTTGTGCACCAAATTTCATATTTCTTGCATGTATTATAATCAAATAGCATGACAATTAAATGATATCAAGTGTACTTATCTATTTTTTTTTTTACTTTTTTTTCACCATAAAATATGTGCGAGTCACCCATGTGACGTCATGAAACCGTAGCAGATGTAAAAATAAGACAAAGATAGTTTAAAGCATGCAAAATGACAATATAGTCGTATGAAATGACATTTAAGTCACGTGAATGGTGAAAACACACCATTTGGCAGTCGGTCATATTACTTCTGTATGAATAAGACTATGATTATTTCAAAAATATAAAACGACTACAGTAATTTAAAAATAGTTTACAGTAATAGAGTTGCTTAGTGAGTTAGTTTTCTTATTAATTCTCTATGATTGTTTAAATAAATTTTACATGGAACATAAAGACCCAAATTAATTTACATTTATACATTCAATATGGCTATGACTTTATATGACTGCTTGGTAGTTTCACATATAAATTTATAACTATTAGGTCGTAAGCAATTTCGGCCATATTTTTTGTTGGAAATTTGGCGTCCATGTTTAATAAACAACAATATTAAAACTTTAAATTTAATTTGTAGGTTTATTACATAGAAATTTGAATAGAAAATATAATTCTTCGATATTATCAATTATGCTCTTCAAATATGTATACATTCTAACCCGTTTAAACCAATGTTTAAAATACGTTTGTTTTTATGATTTCTTAAATTTTCTTCCATTTTCATTTTTTGGAAGGCGAGTTGTATTTTTTTCGGGGTATCTTTGCCACTTTTACAATAAAAAAAATTCGCAGTAGTTTTGACATCATAACATGGCTAGAAATCGATTTACATTTAACATTTTCATATAATAATACCACGTAGGTACTTAGTTTCATACTTAATAGTTGATTATTGACATTTTATTTATCCCTACTATAAACAGATGAATACATCACATACGTGTAGGTAAAATATATACAATACATACTGATTTATTATGTTCTTTTGTCGTGTTTGAACTAATATCAGATCATAGGTCATATCGAAGTCATATCAAAAATTGTTATGACCATATAATAACTCTATAACGACCTCTATAAGACAATAATACAATCAATTCTTAGGACGCGACCTAATAGTTCTGTAAAGGTCATATCCAATTAAGTCATATGAAAAGTATTGACACTTTCCCAACCGTCCAAATTTGGTCATAAAAGGGTTGTAACAAGGTCGTCACGTCTAAATGCAAGTCGTATTTTAGGTCGTGACGATGTCGTCGTTACGTTTCTTATAAGAGTAAAAATGTAATTTGGGATATATTTACATTTTGTCTATCCCGGTAAAGTGACATAAGAGATCAGTAAAGTCTTTACCGATCCCCTACATTAGACAACAGTGTCTGACGTTTATCAATTGAATTTTATGAATTTTGTTTGCAAGAGATTTTAAGTTAAATAGTAGTTTGTTTTTTGAGACCAGCAAGAACGGTTGCAAAAAAATTATGCAAATACACCTGGTAAGTGTTTTTACTGGGCTTGCCGGCTTCCAGGAATCGCTGGCCCTAGCCCCGGAAACTGCGAGCTTGCCCAGTAAAGAACCACTTACCGCTTGTTACATAAATAACTATTTTCGCCCAATTTGGGAATGCAAATAATGAAGGTTTTTTCTGATATTGCCATCCAAGAGCTGGTTTCTTCCATTAAAGATCTACAAAAATTTGTAGGTTAAAGACCAGTACAAAGGAAAAACCATGTATTTACGCCACAGTGTCTATTGTATTATTAGCAACTTTGGATACTAGGAACTTAAAATATCACTTACTTTAATTAAACTTAACATACAGCACACTATAGGTTCAGGTACCAGGAACGGTACAGATAACACCAAATACTACGAATATACTAAAAGAAAAGTTCCATTAGTTGATCTAATAATGCGCATGCGATAAACGACAAGTACTTCTTTGATACTTTGAGCGGCACACCCTCTGATGCAACTGACGCAACGTTGCATCAATCTTGGGCGCTGCTAGTGACCTTTTTACTTTGACAACGCCAAAATTTACAGAATTCCTGTAAACTTTGACGGCGCCGTGACGCTGCAGGCGGCGCGATATTAGTCAAATATACTTTACTTTATTACTTTTTTAAACTGTAAATATTGTGAGCAGGCCTGATTTCAATAGATCTACCTTTTATGAAACCATGTTGACATTTATTGAGAAAATTATGTGACTGGAAAAAAATCAATAGCCTATTACACATTGCAATTTGAAAAGTCTTTGAGAAAGAGGGAAGCAGACTTATTGGTCTGTAATTTCCTTTGCGTGAAGGATCTCCTTTTTTTTATATATCTTCTTAACGGCTGCTAGTTTAAGATGGTCTGGAAAAATTCCTTGATGGAACGAGTTGGTAATTATATTATTATTCCTCTTGAAAACTTGCTAAGGTCATGTGAATTCTGTCGGATATATTAATGTATCTGGTATGTGTCTGCCACACGACCTCACTCAACATCTTGAGTTATTTTTTATACAACATTATTTCATCATACACAGATCCTTTATTACTCTAGTTTATTTTATGTCCAAATCAAGGATATGTATCACTGTTGTTTATGCAATTAACCACTATTACTTCTTTCTGAATTAGAAGTAAAATAGAAAGATTTTTTATTTATGTCAAAAATAAACTTTTGAGGAAACGTTCTAGAATCGTATTAAAACTTAGTTAATAATACATATACGTATATTTTATTGTCTGTATTTGAATATAAATTTATTTTTTATTTTATGTTAAATATAATTATTATATCTTACAGGTTTCAATTTATTTACATGTGATGTTAGATCTCCTAGAAGTGGTGTATATTTTCTTAAAGAAATGTGAGTATTTTAAGTCTTTTTTCTTTGCCGGGGTGTTTATAATTTATTATTTGATACAGGTGCTTAGTTGGCCATATCCAGTTAGCTGGTTAATACTATTGTGCCGAATTGCCATAGTTGAGCATTTTTATAATAAGGCAACACTGTAGAATTTTGGCAATTAAGCCTTTTTTTTTTTTTTTTAGTGATGCGAGTGATTTTTTTCCAATGCAAAAAATCAGTTTTGTGCTAAAAATATGGCTAAGAAAATAATGAATTTAGCCAGTTAAAATTTATTTTTTACATAAATAGAATTAGCTTGATGTGTCTTACACAGATAGAATTAGCTTGACGTTTACTTGGTAATGTCTTTTTTCACTTTTAGAGATTAACCAATAAGGAATTAAAAATGTTAGTTATTTTGTTAAATATCTCTTGACCCTTAATAAATGCAACAGAGCATTACTTTTATATAATAATATACATATTTGGTATCAAATTGAAAGTCGGACCAAGACCAATGTTATTTTTTTTACTGTTTTTGTCTGGATTTTTTACAGGTTAAAAATGCCAAAAATATTTCATTTCAGCAGGTAATTTTACATCACTATTTTTTTTTATTATATTGACAACTCGTTAACGGATGCCGCGAATTTACAACACAGATGCCTTGTCCAATTTTGACAAGTTACTGATGTTTACAAAGTTACGTACCTTGGTCAAAATTAATAATAAATATGCCATTCTAGGGCTCACCATGGCAACCAAATAGAAATAGTAGAATCTTGTAACATATTTTCTTGATTCGAGAAACTGGTATTATCCAGCCAACTGGATTTAGCTGAAACACCCTTTGGAAAAATTTTAATTTTTATTCTAACTGAATAACATTTTATTTCTGTTTTTTTCCCATTTCAGATGAAGATTTAGGTGTTAATTGACAGCATCAATTTTTAATGTTAAAATAAAAACGTAATGTAGGTAGTCTACCATCTAAGATAAACATTTCATTTTAATGTTGAAAGACTAAAAATATATTCTTAAAAAAACCAGTAACTTATATTTAGTAGGTGAACGAAAAGGGCTTTACAAATATTTTTTTAATCCTTCATGTTGACCAACGATATGTATAGATTTTTTTAAAAAGTGCATTAAGCCCTTCTTGCTCCCCTGCTTCATTGATTCAGTTTGGTTTACATAATTGTGAACATTAATTTTTGTACAGTGAATTAATGTAAGATTGAAACAAATATCGTGTTGTCAAATTTTGTTATTTTATTTATGATTAATTAAACAATTATTCATTGTCAAACATGGTGTTTTCGTCCCTAATTCTACAAAAGGGTGTATTTCATTTAGCACATTTTTCAGTAGCGGCAAAATAAGTTTACAATGTACAGTACAACAAGACTAGCTTGTCCCGCAAAATGCGCACAAGAGGGACAGAAAGAGTCAGTGTTCGACAAAGATGCAAGGCTACTGATTTATTCGAATGTACAATCTGAGACACAAGTTTTTGTACCTGAATATTGGATACTAGACTAGAAAGGGATTAATTAAATACAAGATTTCTGATGCAAATGTCAATAAATACTTTAATGATTATTTACAGTTTATTACAATTTACAATTATTTACAGAAAAAAAAGATTGCTGCTTTCTGATTAAATGCCCACATTAAATCTAAAACGAATATAATCAAATTAATAATGTAAACAACTAACATTTTAATTCTGTATGAACAAACAGCACCTATATAATAACTAAATATTTCCATATATAGGTATACAAATTTAAGGGAAAAACCATTAATATGACTATTAAGGAATAGGACAATAAATTTTGAGGAATTTAAAAAGTTTCGGAATTACAAAATAAAATTAAATGCATGGCATTAACAATACTAAAATATTTTCATAATTATTTTATCTATCCTATTTTCTAATAGTACATAAACAATATAAGTATATAATATAAAAATAATGATACTACAACCAAACAAGGAGAACAATGTCATTACTAATAATTTCTAGAAGTACTTTGGCCAGTATTTTCTGTATCATTAAGTTCTATACCCGACAATTCTCCGTCACAATCTTCTTCCTCCTCGTAGTCAGAGTCTGATGAGGAGTCACCTTCACCCACATTTATTATTAGTTCATCGACAATTATATCAGTCATATATTCAACCTAAACGTTTTGGCTCGTTCACACCTCGACTTCCGTTGGTCCACTGTGACCTGGTCAAAAAATTAGTCACAATAATCTATAACACTTTTCATTGAAAAGTTAACGTTTCTCGAAGACACACTCTTTCATGGCTGCCCATACCAATTCGATTGAATTCAGATCAGGGTGATAAGGCGGCAATCTTAACACATCATGTCCCATACCATTAATTATCGTGTCTATTTCATATTTTTTATACTTAGGTTTATGAAGCTTTAATGTTATATAAATCAGGTTTTAATGCATTTTCATTAAACAGTATATTTTTGTCCCTCAACCAATTCTCCATTTCAGATTTTCTAGTGGCAGAAGTTGGACATTTTTCTATTTGTTTATTATGGTATAGAGCATTGTCGATAACAGTAACACTCCTAGGAGGCACAGATTTTAATAAATTATTTGTCACCCACTTCTCATAATTCTCGTAATTCATTTCATTGTGATAATCTCCGGTGTTGCTATTTGATTTCCATCTTACATAGGAATTCGGTACAAAACCATCTTCCCCGCTGGCATTTAATATTATTAAACGAGTACCTTTTAATACAGGACTTCTTAAACCTTCATTAGACTCATCACTCCAAGACGTTCTCTTTGTATGAGAAGAATGTATGTATGTTTCATCCATGTATATAATTGGACGTTGCTGTTCCCGATATTTTCTCATTTTTCTCAAAAATTCTATTCTCAAAAATCTAATTTCCTGCTTTTCCATAAGAATTTTTCTGTTATTCTTCATTTGCCTCCAGCGGAATACAACTTTTCTCATCTCCTTTCTAAGAGATTCTGAACTTCCTTGGTAGTCGTAATCTTCGCACATTTTTTTATAAATTCGTCGTAAGGTGGGAACTTGTTTTTCCGTAATGTGAAAATTATGTATTCTTCTCAATAAACAGTGATCAAAGTCATCCATAGCTATACTGCTCTTTACGTTCTCGCGTTTTTTATTTGGCGTCGAAAACGATGTATTCACTCCTTACTCAATACTTTTAGCTTCTTGCTTTATCCGTTTTACTGTTCTCAAACTGATTCCAGTCGCGGCTGCAACACGTTCTTGCACCTAAAAAAGTTTAAAATTTAAAAACAGAGGTGAAATAAATATATTGAAAAATAATAAATGCTTCATTTATGCAATTAATAGCAAAGTTATGCTGAAAATGTTCTGTTTTCACTAAATAGTGAATACCTACTAAATATAATACCTATGTAAATAAATACCTTTGTTAAATCTATTATGGGTATTTTAGCATCTGCTTCTAGCTGCATAAATTTCAAAAGTGAATTAACAATTTCTCGGGCTTGCCCTCCCAGTACTTTATTTTTAATTCGACTTTTAAATGGCATATTTCAAATAAATGAAATAATCCAAAATTGACAATACCGGCAACACCACACAAAACTACTTTTTCGCAGACTATACCGAAATGAACTAGATGAAAGCGCTAGGTAAACTGAGCTCTCCCAACCGGAAAACGATGAGTTTCCTGCGCATCCGATGTACAGGTGCCAAGCTGGTCTTGTGCTGTACTTTGATATGTTAATATAAAAAACTTATCGTTAGTTATAACATTTATACTGCAGTTCAATTCCAAAACATGTACATTTAAGAAAATCATTTTTTTTTTAATATGTGCCCCTTTGCTTGATATAATTTTAATTATTTCTGAATTATGCCTATTAATTTTATAAGATCATTTGCGTATAAATGACAAATAAAACTATGTACATTAAAAAATGTTTTCTTTTATTTAGGTAATATAATAATGATGATAAACAAAAATATCTTCTTAAAACTTATTAAAAACTAAAAATGAAAATGAAGACTAATAATAATGACAAAAAATAAGAAATTATAACAAAGTTGTGCTCAGACAGTATTACTGTTTGAGCATTAAGAATTATGGTCGAAAATGAATACAGGTCTGAATTATGAACTTTCATGATGTGGAAGAGACCCATAATACTTCTTATATTTTTCATGTGTTGTTACCGTGTGACTAATATATATTACTAGACATGACAATTTCCATGTGAGCAGGTCCGGCACATGGGGTAAGAGACAGTAACAATCATTTGTATGAAACAATTAAAATACATACCTGGTGTGTCTTAACATTTCGTAAAAACCCCCTGGATTTAACAGCAATATCATAACGGTCCGATAAGCCTCTCAGTGAATTCTACACATTATGTATAGTATTTACAGACTTACCTTAAAGTAGTGTAGTACATTCTAGTTTCATCAGTGCTTGAATTAAAATATGAAATCGCTCTTGTATAGCACGTAACTGTGTTTGAACATCTGATACTTGAAATGCTGCCTGGCTTTATCTTATAGCATCGGATTCTCAGGAATTTATTCCATTATAAACTAATTTACACTTGAAAAAATGTTTAAAATAGTAAACTGCAGCTTGTAACCATGTACACCCTCGCGTACAGGGTTATCTAATGAAAAGGCCCACCATATATATTTTTTTTTGAATTAGAAAAAAATATTTTAAATAAAAGTTGTAGTGAATCAAATGAACTCTTTTAGAATCCCTGCAAAGATTGTACAGGTGGTGTTTGCTTTTTGAATTTATTAAATTATTCTGTACGGCATGTGTCAAATTAAGTGTTTCTCGTCCATGGCTAACCCGATAACCGGGTAGATGCTGGTAGTATAAAATTCACAGTAAATAAAAAAGAGTAAAAGATAAGATACAACCTATCTATATATCTGAAATCCCAAAAAAAAAAACAGATTTCAAACCTGCAAAAAATATAGGGTGTTCCATTTAAAAAAATATAAGTTTGGTTTGTCCCAGTTTTATGTGACCACCTGTATGTTCTTTGCAGATACTCTAAAAGAGCACATTTGATTTAGTACAACTTTTATTTGAAACATTTTTTTCTAATTCGAAAAATAAACAAAATATAGGGAGGGTCCATTTCGTTGGATAATCCTGTACATACTACTTGTAGCAAAGATAATTCAGAGAGGCGCCCCTTAAATTGAAAATCTAACATAGGAATTAAAATTTTTCTAATATATGCTTAATAATCTAGTAAACACAACTGATTATGCTTCATATTCGGTTGGTATTGCTAGTAATGCTAGTTAGTGTTTGTTGATTTCATATACACGATGAATATTTTAGTGGGAACTCCCCATATATCTATTTTTATGGAATAAAGTTTTGTTTCTATTTCTACGGCATAATCATTAATCAATCACTAATCTTTTTTTTTTTACTTGATTATTAAGCATATATTAGAAAAAGTTAAATCCTGGGATTTTATTCCTTAATTCTCATGTGTAATTCATAAATATGTCCAGGTTTTGTAAAACGTTTGATATAAGTACATTAATAAATATACTGTGACTGGCCATGGTAACAAGAAAAACTTCATACATGGAATGTACCCTCAGTTTTTTTTACTATTCATTTATTTAACGTCGGCCTATTTCCGCTACCAGGTCTATTCGCTGACTCCAGGGACAAGCTACTCACAAGCTGAAAATGTTGCCAAACACCTTGTCTATAGATGAGTAGAGATTTTGCCTAGCATTTAATAGGCAAGGGACTGATTGCATTACAACCCCTCCGAAGGACTGTATATTACCTACACGACCTTCGCTTAAGTTTGTCTTCAGTTTGACTGGCTATTTGTGTTTTAGCACGAAATAGTTGAATGATTATATCATAATATAAACACAAAAATTAGGTCTCTCAAATCCTAAGCCGAAATTGTCTAAAAAGTGAACAAAACTATTCCCACAATATTGTTCTGTGATTCCCACCAACATTACCAGTGCCAGTGGAGCTCCAATAGAAAGATTTCTAGTCATGCCATCACGCACTCTAGTCAACCATACCATCGAGCCTATATATGTATACAAATTTCTCAGTTTCCGTTCAGAAGTTCATGTATATACAGTAGTATGAAAATAAATCGGGCGCTCTTTCTCGATATTGCAAATGTATACCCAATTTCTTTAATTTTTTTTTATAGTGTATTTTTAAATAATGTAAATTTGACTAGTCAAAAATGTTTTGGTCTATTTTTGACCGGTCATTGACCTGATCTAAAATATATTTTTCTTAATTCCACTGAATTTGAATCATTCACTTCAAACATTTTGACACCAAATACATAGGTGTTAAATAAATCTTGAATAAAGTTAATGGTGACATATGTAAAAAATAAATTATAATCAACATTTTTATTTTGTATAGAAAGAAATAAAAAATATACGTAAGTAAAATTTTAGTCATTCTTAATTTAACAAATACACTAGTTAACTAGTTAACCATACATCATGCAGTATTCATAATGGAGTGAAGTGAAGCTACCACCTTTATGCTTGTTGGTTTGTAGTTGTAACCATGCTTAAAATCACTGAGGCAAAAAAACTCGACCTATCCAACATAAAATAAAAATATATGTAATTATTTTTAGAAGAGTTTTTGAGTAAAAGGCGTACTTTTAAGAAAACTAGTTATCTTAAGGCAATTAAAAATTAATTTTCAATGTACTGCATAAAAGTAAGTACATAAAATAGCAGGAAAATGTAGATACGAATTTTGTATATGAGCTTCAAAGATGGTTGCTTTATTGTTACAATCATACTTTATCATTTGCTAGTTGTGAATCAAATAAGTTATTTTCTATTGAAAGTTAGGTTAGAAAACGTGGAAAACAAAATTTACAGCAGGGAAATACAAATTTTTATTTTTGATTATTTTGCCCATCAATTCATTTTTGACGTTTTTGACCATTTTATTGACTGGTCAAAAAAGTCATTTTCATCTCTAGTTTGAAACCATCTAGAATGCAACTGTTGTTGATTTGATTCACGAATTTCTTAATATAATCTGGATCTCTGATACAATACCAATAAAATGTCGAGGTCCTTTACGGACCTCGATAAAATGTTCCCTATATGTAGGCTGCCATACTGTGGCAATTTATTTTGGCTACATATTAACCAATAATAGAAGGTTATGACACCGCGGATATTTCTGCGATTATTTTTTAATGGTCTCATTTTCCAATGATTTAGCAGTATTTTTGATCAAGTGTTTAAATTTTTCCAATTATATTGTTATTATAGTGAGAATAATTTAATTATATTACACTACTGAGAATATTTTGTAGTAATTTGTTTTTAGACATTGACGTGTTTCTCGTTTTGACATGTCATCAGTCATCAGTTTTGTTTTAAATAAAAAAAAAAATGACCCAAAAAAGATCAAGTTCAGCGTCAGTGGAAGAAATTATCATACAAACTAAAGAAAATGCATGTAAAACTACCATGGTAAGTAATAATTCAATACGAAAACATTTCCCAATCATTTTGTGATGAAAGGGATTACAAACTAGAAGAAAATATAAGTCGTGGATGAAACATTTACAGTAGTTGTGTTTTCATGTTCAAAACATTAGCACAGTTTAATTTTGATGCACTATAAAGTCACTTTATTTAGTTTAACCCATTTTGTCCCAGTGGTGCGCTAACGCAACACATATTCTATGATTTTTTTTGTTAAATTCAGTAAATATTTTTGAATATCCATTTATAAATTTTATTATTATCAGTATTAGAGAACTTAGTACCGTACGAACTGTTGATTTTTATTTTAAAACAAAAATTTTATGACACCTCAAAAATCAAGAAAAACGCTGCATAATTCTGTGTCAAAGGTTGAAGTGGATCTAAAACAGTCAAATATTTTATTTTTGGAAAGTATTGTCATTTTTGGTAGGTCTATAATATGTAGATTACATGGTAGAAAAAATACATTTAAAATATAATATAGATTATGGTTTATTTTTATTAAATAATTACTGGTGTGTGAACGTACTACTGGTTTTATCTATGAAATAAAACCAACCTATTGCCAGTCTCGACAAGTCAGCCTATGTAGTGTAAACAGTCGCCGATTAGTGTGTTGTTTAGTATTTGTTTGTTTCTTGTGCAGTACACGTGATATTTAATTGAAATCAGCAAAATATGCCGTTTTCGAGGTATTTCACTCAAAGGAAATTAGAAGTGGCTCTGGAGGATATCGTTACGGATTTGGAGAATAATGATGAATTTCGTATTACTCGTATTTACGTATTTTTATATTTTATAGATACAACTCATTCTAGCCTTGGTCTTAGCGGTGACGTCATGAGTCTACTTTCTGTTATGGATAAGCCAGTGAATCACCAAATTTTTTTTCGACAACTTTTTTTCGTCATTCAAACTCTTTGTACATTTAAAAAATAATGGTTATTTTGCCACCGGTACTATCCGCGAAAATAGGACAAATAAGTGTCCAATCGAAAATTGTAAATCATTTGGTAAAAAAGATCACGAGTCCCATATTTCAGCATATGATTCTGAATCAAAAGTTTCTATGGTCTGTTGGCACGATAATTCGGTTGTAAAGGTGGAAAGTAATGTTTATATTCCTGTTGAAAATGTTAAACGCATAATAGAAAAGAACGAAGAGATGTACAGATACCCCAACCTAATGTAATTACCCAATACAATAAATATATGGGTGGGGTAGATTTACACGACAACGGAATTGCTAATTATAGATGCCAAGTATTTGGGAAAAAATGGTGGTGGCCTTTATTTTGTAATTCATTGGATAGCTTAGTCGTCAACGCATGGAAAATTTATGTCAATGAAAAAAAATTTTTCAGGTAGATTTTAAATCTTACGTAGCCTTGCGACTTTTAAAAACTGGTAAAACAATAATTGAAGGGAATCTTGCTCCTGCTATAGATGAACTGCGTTATGATAATACAGGTCACCTCATGATTTCTCATGCCAATAAAGCACGAAGGAGGTGTAGAATTTGCCATAGCCACACAATTTATATTTGTAATAAATGTAATATACATTTACATACTTCATGCTTTGTACAGTATCACCAAAAATGAAACCGGGTGTTACCAGTGGTGCGTTCACGCATCATGAAATATTATAATGTTTTTTTATTAAGTAAAGTTCTATGTAGAAAATAATTTACGCTTAGTTATATTATGTAAAATTGAAACTTTCTATGATATATTTTCGTTAAAATTATTAGTTATATCTTATGTGTCTCAAAATAATATTTCATGTTTCCTCCCAGTGGTTCGTTTACGCATCAGTATTTTTTTTATATACGTTAATTTTTTTAATTTTTTTTGACAAGGAATGTATTCTTAAGTGTAACAAAATAAATATTTACAAACAAAATTGTTCGTTTTTTGAATTACTCGATGCTTGGGATACAATGGGTTAAGTTGAGACAATTGTTGAAAAAATATGTTAACAGGTTATATTATTTCCTCACCCTTCAAAGTGAGGAAGTTATGTATTCGTGAAAAAAATTTAAAAATTTTTTATTGCATTTCTGGACGAATCTCGACGAATTATGACGATACACAAAATTTCAGACAAAAAATGTTCTGTGTTCGCGATAGCAGCTACAGTTTTTGAGATAAAGCTCTCAAAATTGGTACACACATTCTAGAGGTCAAGAAAGAGATCGAGTTCGCTGATGAGCAAAATCGGTCTAAAAAAAATATTAGTGACATTCCACCAATGTGACTTTTTTGAAACGTCAAAGTGACGTTTGAAACGTCAAAATGTAACTTTTTGAAACGTCAAAAAATATGACTTGAAACGTCAAAAATTAATTTTATTATAAACTCCACCATACTTCGTGTTTTACTATGGTTTTTGTTTTCTTTCTCTTTTTTGGGACTTACTACCACATGAATAATTCCTCGTTATTTAAAAAATATAGTTAGTATGTTACTGGAAAAATAAACCTGTGTGCTTGTGACATTTGACTTTACATCAAAAGATTAGTCAGAGCAGAGATCTTAAGATCTCTGAGTCAGATGGTGTTTTTTTGACAACTAATATGAGACACAAAAATAATATAATTCCTTAATGTGTCGAAAAACGAATGTTTCTTTTTTTCAGTTATTTATTTATATAAGGCTAGTTCTAATATAATATTAGAAAGGGTGAAATTGAAAAATCGATAATTTGTAAACGTGCTTGGGAAAATGGACAGAATAAACTGGCAAAACTTTTAATGAAAGAAGCAGACAGCAAAAAAAGAAAAATTAAGGAATCGACAATAGTATTATTGAATGAAGAAAAATGTTTATCCCATTGCTCTGAAGATTTTGGTACAACTTGGTTACCGATGTTAAAAGAAGGATTGTATAAAATTAATACCTATTGTATAATTTTTAAGTATCAACAGTCTATGTAAGTATCTATGGATATTACATAAACAAATATAATATTTTGTATTTAAACATTAAAAAATAATCTTTTGAATACCATTCGAGAGTGAATAAATTAGAAAACAATTATCTGGTTCTTTTCCCAAACCTGTTGCCATTCGGCAATAGCCACTTGAGCCCTACCGGCTCTCGTGTCTATTGCTAAGCAACAGGTTCTCGACAAACTATCGAATTATTTCAATTTATTCCCACTCTCTTGTGATATTACTAGTGGTTATTGGCAACTAGCAGATAAGTTGTGTTATTATCAGTGTCGTGTATTACAAATAAACTGCTTGAAGAAAAAAAAATTTCATATTTGAGAAGGGAAAAACAACTCGATTTAAAAATGTTTTATTATAAAAAACTAAACTGTCCAGTTTTAAAAGAAAATCTATCTTTTTTTCTGGTGGAACTTTCAAAAACAGGACCCAAATAATGCATTTTTAATTAAACTGACAGAGACGTTCTACACTAAACAATAACCACAAAATGTCATTCAGAAACTAATAAATACAGAACAAATCTAATAAAACTGACAAATCAGGCAAAAAGTACAATAATCAATAAATCCAGTCATAACACATCACATAAACAAATCGTCCAAAGATGACAATTGACATTATTGACAAATTGAAACCCAGTTTGGCAATGCGAAAACTATGGAGTGTAGAGAAGGAGAAACGTCTCCGTGTTAAAAAAATGTTATCGAATTTTCGATGGAAGAATAGGTGGCGCTGATTTACAGGAGGTATTCTACGTGATTTTGTTTTTACTATTTTTATTATTTTTTTACGCTGTATAATTCTTTTCAACACCTACATAATATTATGTTTTCGTTAGTTTATAGAATCTGAAGCTAGTTTTAGAGATATAGTAAGTGTTAAACTTCAGACTCAATCCCATAATACGATCAGCGCCACATCTCAAACCTTACAGAATTCAGACCACATTTTGAACGTACCGTCCATAAGAGACGTTCCTCCTTCTCTACACTCCATAGCGAAAACACTCATTAACACCAGAGACTGGTTGTCTCTGTTAACACCAATAATGAATTGAAATGTAACTAGATTGCCCACAGTATGGTGCCCTCCTATATAGAGACATTTTCCCAAGATCGAGCAATACTAAAAGTATGCAAGGTGTCAACAATGTCAATATTTACGCAGCTAAATTTTTTGCTCCCAGATTTATCAATTTTTCGAAAAGTCATTTATAAAAAGTTGCTTATTTTGAAAATTCAAAAACAGCAATCAAATGTTCGAAAAATTTTGCAGTATAATCAAAAACTTAAAAAATGTGAAATTTGTTCAAGGGTAATAACAATATTTTTCCTTTTGGAGAAAAATACCATGAACAATTATTATTGGTCGTAATCATAAAATTTAACAATTTTTATAAAGAATGCATTTTTTCTTTAAAACACAAAATAGTGAAGTTTCTCAAACATTTTCACCTTTTAAGTTGAAAATATTGGACATTCGATTTTTTTCAACTAAATTCTTAATTTAAGTCGGTTTTATGGTTACTAACAACAATTGTTCATAACATTTTTCTCAAATGAAAAATATTGGTATTTTACTATTGAATAAATTTCACATTTCTTAAGTTTTTTTATCACCACATGTATAATTCTTCGAATATTTGTAACGAATTTTGAGTTTTCAAAATACGCAAAATTTGTCAGAATTTTTTTCGAAAAATTGAAAAATAAAAAATGTACAAGTGTTGTGAACTCCATCCGGGGACACACTGTATGTCTTAGTAAACCAACGTCAGGTTTAGCGACGCATATCGTGCTACAAAAAACGAAATACGTCGAGCGTAACGTAGTACGCAGTAAATTGCACTTTTTCTTGCTTTTTGGGGCTTATTTTAAGACAAAATGTAAAAACACATGGTCACCAACATGCAGAGCATAACGTACTAGACTGCTCTCGGGGCAGTTGGTCTAATTTCGTCTTTCGTTTCTTTTTCTGTTCTGTTCTTTCGTTGCTCGTATTAAACTGACGTACAACGTTTTACCCTGTCTAGGAAAACTTTTTTTTATTTTCACTGAACAAATCTACTGCACGCTGCGTTTTACGTCGGTTGTAACGTTTTCGTAACGCGAATATGCGTCGCTAGGAAAACTTGGCTTAATCACTGTACTACTGCTTATGCAACCAGAAATACAACAGTGTATGTTTGATTTCTGTTTCATTAGATTCCTGATTCACATTTCTTTTTAACATTTTTTTCTATTTTGTGTTTCACATCAAAATTGTTCTTCGTTATGTTAGAAGCGTTAAAAAACTGAAGTTTAGTATCCTGATATATTTGTATTATATAAAAACCATTGAGAAAAATGAACGTAACTAGAGAATGTACTGTAATGCAAGAGGTAAGTGTTTCAAAAATAAAATTTAAGTAAGGTTATATTCCTTCTGTTTTACCTTTTACCTGTAGATAACTAAAACCGAGGAAGCTATAAAAAGTACATATGAGAGGTTAGATATGTTAGAAAAAAAATTGATTGAAGAGGAGTCTCCCAGAAAACAAACAGAAACTTATCGAACGAGAATTGGAAGAGGTACGGAAGTTATTGAAAACACATGAAGACCAGTTAGCACATTTACGCACACACAATAGAAAAACGTTCGTTTTTGTTGTAGCTTTAATGTTTATTATTTTTACTGTATACATGCTATATGTACTTGTCGGGGGCCATGACTTTTAAGTGTAAGTATATACGGTGACATTTTTGGTGCATTCATCACTATTCAGCGCTTTAAAGGTTTTGAACGCACTATCCTTGTTTAACATTTTATAAAGTAAAGATAAAACATTGCAAAAGTGCTTTAAACACTGGATAGTGATGAATACACCCAGTGTTTAAAGTAATGTTATTAATTAAAAGGTTTAAATCGTGTTATTATAGTAAAACTGTGGCATTCCTGCAAGAAATTTATATAGAAATACATAGTAGCTTAAAGCTTTGTCTACTACCATTTGAAGTAAATATGGGATAGGTATCATCGAAGAAATTGGAAACCATTCTATTAAAAAGTGATTATGCTATTCAGTTACCCAGTGGTGCTTTACTTAGAGAAAATGTATATTGGGATGCAATTTTATGGTGTGTTTGATATACTGATAAAATACAATATAAAAAATTATCAATTTGAGAATACCCATGTGTGGATCTCCTACTAAGAGATACATGTTTAGACCCATTATGTAACATTTCAAGTGTGAAAAATTTCTCATAAAATTTAAAAAAAGGCACAAAAGTTGCAAGAATATACTTACCTACTTAAGTTAAATAAAAATTTTACTAAAAGATCTTGTATGAATAACATAAATACTACCTTCTTCAAAATAACATTACATAAACCATGTAGCGCATTTTGCTGTATTATTATAGGCAAATCATTATATTCAATTCCTTCATGTTAATTGCATTCTTTTAGGAGAACTGTAAACACTTAACTAACTTAATATTGTGGTGCAAATATTTTACAGTATTAATAATATAAGAAATTTTAGCTTTAATTTGTACTAGAGAATTTGTATTTCTTAATTTCATTAAGTAATATTTATTTAGCATACATTTTATTTTATTAAATTCTGTGCATTCCATTTTAACAATCGTTTATGTACATTTTACAAGTGATTTTATACGATATATAAATATATTTACAACTTTTATAAAAAGAAATTTGTTTTATTTCATATTTTTAGGCACGTGTGCAAAACATTCTAGTAGCGGACTTACCAGAAAAGTAAAATGTCAAAAAAATCCTTGGAAAAGTTTGGTAATTTGTAAAGCAGGTGCACTAGTGTTTATTAGCGTTAGGTGATAGGTCAGATTGAGTATTATTGTGTATGGATATATAGTGTTATTTAAATAGATAATTAAATCAAATCATTGGCTCGTTATTTTTATACTGTGTGTTCATGCAATGATGTGAAATATTAATAACTTTAACAAACACAATAAGAAGTTAAAGAAATTAAACCATATCACAAATTTAATTCCTGATTCTTCGTCCATACTCATTCATAACTCAAGACATTTTGAAAGGCATGGTAGTTGGTCTTGATGTTCGAAAGGCACATATTGTGCAAAAAAAATGGTTTAAAGATATTTTTCGTAGCATTAGTGTTATTATGATATTTAGATTAAATTAAAACATTGAACAATGATAAAATCAGAATCAAATAAATATTAGCTATAGTACAGGTACGTTATGTGGTGTTCATTATATCATATATTTTCATAAATACATATATCGATTTGTGCCATATATTAAATTTGTACACTTTATGTGCAAACTTTTCCAAGGTCATTAGAAACGCCAGTGGACATGCCCAGATAACTCTTCCAGAAATGTGCCATCATTACTTAAAACACTTGCTTCATTTTTAAAACAAATTAAAATAGTTTTGAAATCAGACATTCTTTTACAATAAGGCCAGAAAAAAAATCACGTTAATAATCAGTGTTAAAGACTAGACAAAAACAATTATTTAAATTGAATGTGACAGGCAATATAGTTCCCCTTATTCTAAAAGAGAACTTGTGCAAGAGAGAGCCCAAATTTGAAGATAATGGACATGTTTGAGCGTTTCGGAACCAATTTCTTTTCCAAAAAATATTCCCCATAAGGCAGAACTACTGGTTGAGAGGCGAAAGAGTTATTCTTGAACAGATATATTATATGTGTTTGTTATTAATTTCAAATGTATATATACTCATATTCCGTAGTATCGTCCAACAAAATCATATTGTATCGTAATAGTAATAAAAATAATAAACAGATTGAGTAGGATATACATTTTTTTAAAGTAATGAAATTAATTTTACTTTCATTTTTAGAGCAATTATTTTATTGGTGATTTCTCTTTTAGTTACTTTCAAAAATGTTATCATCTTTCTGGAAATTGCTCAGGTCAGCAAAACTTGCATTGCTGATTCAAAAAATGCATACCTACGTTATAGACATACAAGTAATTAATTGTTGGATCTTATCAGGTGTCCTTTCTATCCGAAACAACAAAGTCGTAGAATTTATTATCCACTAATTTTACCTGTCCTACTCACTGCAGCCATTCAAAATAGTGAATACCTCATTCACTCCTGTCACACCATGGGGTTTCTGTGGTGCAATGCACCCCTTTCAAATGCTTCAATAAAACAAAAACGTAAATTATGTCATATTTCAATAATATTGGTATTATACATTTCAATGATTTTTTTTATGGATTAAAAAAACTTCAAGGTGGTTAGTCATAAATTTCTTGAGTTGAGGGAAGTAAGTAAAATCATGAGCACAATCGAATTTATATAATTTTATATACCTACCTAGTAGTTTTCTGTTAATTTCACATATAATCTATAAATTAGACTGTATTCACTTAGAAGAGAACATTTTTACATTATTGTGGATCTACAACCTTGACCTTCATAGCACTATCTGTAGAGTACCCTCAAACTATCTATATAATTGAGAAGAGACGATTAATTGGATCATCTATGTTACTGCACTGGCCAAACATATATGCGAAACGTAGGCTGAATGTATATAAAGTTTTGTACAAGTATGACATAACATGCCCTTTATGCGAATTATATAAAAATTTGTTTACATTAATATATAATTTTTCTTCATTTTCCTCTTTCAATAAAATAGGTTTTATTTATAAATTGGTTTCTTTTCATAATATATAACTGGTGTTAAATATTCAAGGAAAAACTCGACGAAAAATTATTAAATTTATTAGTGCACAAATTACTTTATATTCACTTACACAATAAACTTAAAATTAAATGAAAACGGTTTGCATATGACCAAGATTTATCTGCGACCTCTTCCTCTACCCCTACCTCTGGGTCCGCCTCTTCCACGACCCCTTCCTCTACCTCTAGCAGCACCACGGGCAGATTCTTTCTTTTTAGCTTTAGCTTTAGGTGTATCATCAATAAGAAGTGTCTCTAAAGGTAAACTATCTGGTAATATATAATAACGTATATTATTCCCTCGAACCGTTAATGTGTCCAAAGTGATTGGATTACGATTTTTTACAGTTACTTTTACAGCTTTTAAATGTGTATTCATGGCTACATCAACTCCAGTAATCGTTCCATGGACCTGTGTGCCGTTTTTTAGCTCCATTGTTACAGTCTCATGACTTAGTTTCATAAGGAACCTATAACACAAAATATGTTAGGTTAGATTGGTATATTATTTATTGTCCTGAATATTATTAAAAAAAACTGGAATAATACAAATTTTAATATCACTGTTTGAACTGACCTTACTAGTTTCATTTTAGATCCGTACTTAATCTACAATATAAGGTAATAATCGGCTTAAAATGAACGTTTACACCGCGTTTTCTGATGCTTTAATTCTAGTATCGCCATCTAGCGTAAACATATTGAATTACCAACAGAAACCTGTCAAGACTTTAAATTATTTTATTTTAAATTAGTGATAATTTTTACGTTTAATCAGAATGAAAATTTGTACCAAAATTATTGACGAAATTGAAGATGAAACTGAAATGATTCCATTCAGCAGTAGCTGAATTTTAAAAGGAAAAGATAATATTTGGGACGCATGAGCGATTCCGGTAATAACAAATGAATCGATTCAGCTAATGCACATTGTTGTTTAGGGTTCTGTAGATAAAATTTTGGAATTATAGGTATTTTGTTGTAAGCTTCGCAATGCAAGTTACGATTTGATTAATTTAATTTTTTTTGTATGCCTGCCAAACAGAAAGATTGCCAATTTTTCTTCCAGACTAAGCGACAGCCAAAATGTAATAGTCGTTACGTCGTTACAAAGTAAGCGACAGTAAGAACAGCTATTAATTGCTAAAAATAGTTTGTTGATGTTTAGAATGTTAAGTAATGGTTTATATAAAGGTATTTTAGTTAAAAATTATATTGTCTCTTTTAAGTTTGGCGGATACGCAATAAACATTTGCAAATTTTGACATATGCGCGCATGCGTGTTCTGCACAGTGTAAACATGGCGGTTATCGGGTAATTTCTGTCGATTTGATGAAAACAATTAAATGATAGCGCGGTTAAAACTGTACAGAATTTTATTTCGATACGTGGGTGCTTTATAATGTGAGTGGATCGTTGGTTTTTTTTTGTGTGGCGAATGAATGTTCTTGACGTTTTTAATACAACTTATATTTAAAATTGTCATGATATTTACCTTTTATTTTACTGCAGTGATTTAAATTTAATTTAAATGCAACTGTATAATCGCTATTGTTTCTGGCCTCTTTACATCTAAAATAGTTTTAGTTAAAAAATTTATTATTAGGATTTCCTAAATGTCAAAGTAATATAGGTTAAGTAATAATGTAGATTTTGTCATATGTTTCGTATTTATTTTTTTATCTAGTTGCTAAGTTTGTTTGTCGAAACAGTATTGTATAAAGGAGGAATTTAGGTCGAAAAACTGATAGAAAAAGTCGTCGCAAAATCTAAAATCTCTGGCATCTTTCATCACAATGAGGAAGTTACTAGCATATTTGGGTGAGTACCTATTACATGTTAAATATATTTGAATGATTTTTAGTGTTTGAACCTTTGGATGTTGATTAATGTAACCTTACATGTTATATTATTTTATTTATGAATTTTTATGTAGGTAGGTATTAAATTATTGTTAGCACACAGTATAAGTTCGAGTTCCTATCAGGGTATTGCAGTCATTTTTAATTTTGGGTCAAATCTTGGCTGGCAAGTTGGAGGAATCGTTTGATTTTCAACAGAGGGCGACATATTTTATTCCTTTCCTTTTATTTACTTCATTGATTTTTAAGAGTAATATTGCTGATCTTTACTTATTGTTAGAACCTTGTTTATTATACTAAAAGTTCATTAAATTTTAATAATTATTAGAGGAAAAGTAACGATGATTTAATAAATACACAGGATGTCATTTAACATTATTTCCATAAGATTTTGTGATTATTATATAATATTTAGATTTATGAATTACAAGGTGTTTTGTTTATTTATTGTGCACTGTCTAAATGGAGCATAATGAAAGTAAATTATAATTAATTTCAAATATTTGAGTGACAGGTTATTTAATTTCCTCTAGAGCTATTGTTCATTTTATATACTCGACTCCCGGCCGACTACCTACACGGAAAGAAAACTATTCTATATCAAAATAATCGATTATTCTTGAATTTTTATACTTGTCACTAGAAAAATATTACTTGGCATACTTAATAAATTATTGTTTCAATAATATACCAATTGTAAACCAAAAAACAGATATATTTTTGAGCTTTATTAGCGCAAGTCTTTAAGTCAATGTAAGTTTGATTCCTTCGAAGTATAAGTATGTATTAAATATACTCTTAATAGTACACTTCTTTCGAAGTACTGTTAACCGTGAGAGTAAGTATAAGAACATCTTGAAGTAAATTCTTATTTAAATGTTTTTCTTGACATAAGAATACTACTCTTGGAATAAAACTACAAACAACTTTGCTGGAAGAATTATACATACCATTAATCCAATAACTGTTATCCTTGATTGAATACTTTCTAAACTCAATGTGAAGTGTTCTAATGTTGAAACAAGTGAATCCCGCAGTGGTTGGAGGTAGAAAGCTATGCCTTTGTCAAACAAAGACGACATACCTTACCTACGACGCGTCGAATTGTGTGTGCTGTACTTTGTTCATGTATGTTGATTATTATAAAATAATTTATATTTGTAAAGTTACACTTGAAAAAGAAGTATATGAACATTATGACCTGTGAATTAGAAGTTAATGAGTCTACGATAGCAAGTTGGGAATTGGAGTCCTTAATTTCAATATTAGAAGGTAAGTTTAATAATTCTGGTTTTACTGCATGGAAGCTATTTTAATTACGTTATACTTTACAAGAAATGAATACACAACGTCACTATATTGTAGGTGAAAAGGTATTCATCTGAAGTTTAATGGTTTTGTATAGATTTCCCAAGTTATTTTCCTTTTTGATAATTTTTGCTTGTGCATTATATACAATCTATAATCAAGATCTGCATTTTTTTTGTAGTGGCGTTTTATTGTAATATATACATGGTCAGGGTGACTGGTAAGCGGCTTTTCCTTTGAGGGTGGGTTAGTAAAACTCATTTGCAATTGATTTAGTGATCTAATAGTTTTTGGGATATTTTATTTTTAAAATAAAAAAAATAATAAAATTCTCTTTAATATTTCAGTTTCCTGCGTTAGTTTACATAGTTATGTAACAAAATTAGGTTAAATACATTAATAAGATAAAAAGACGAGCTAAAAAACTACATTTGTGAAAAAAATTTCAACCCAATCGTACATTCATAGGAAATTATTTTTAAAAGTTGATAATGCATTAAACGTGAAAGTTATTTAAAAACTTCTCTACTTTATATATTACTTTTCGAATGAGGTTTATATGAAGTTTTAAAAACTATATTTTACTTCCATAAATAATACAAAAATACTAGGTACAGGTAGAGCGTCAATTTTTTTTCAAATTAAAGAGATACAGGGTGTTTCGAAAAACATGTGCCATCGCTTAAACGGAGATTCTACACTCAAAAATAAGACAAATATACCTAATTCCTATCAATATAGGTCCGCTACGTTTCTAAGATATTGAAGTTTTATTTTTCTTTGTTTTAACTGTAAAAAATATATAGCCACTGATTTTTTTTGTTTTTGGTGGCCCAATTATGTAGAAAGTTATTTGCCGAAAAAGTGTCACCTCTTGACGTTTTTTTAGAAGATAAATGCAATTTTCAAAGTATTTTTAATTATTAAAAAAAAATAAAATAAAGCTATTAAGTACCCTACATAAAAAAATTGTATTTATCTCCTACATGAAACCAAAATCTACCAAAATCAAGAGGTGACTTCTTCTCAGCAATTATCTGTCTACATAACTGTGCCATCTAAAACTAAAGAAGTCAGTGGTGTATATATTTTCTTTACAAAATTAACCGAAATAATAATAAAACTTCAACATTCTGCATTTCAAGTACGAAACAGCAATGGACCCATGTTGATAGTAACTATGTGTTTTATTTTTGAGTGAGAAATCTCCGCTTAAGTGTAATTGCTCCTCCAACTTTTTATTTTATGAAAATATATGATGTTATTTAATAGTTTTTCATTTAGTTAACCTAGGAACCTGACGTGTACTATACAATGTATGTTTTTGTCACTAGTACTAAATAAATATCTATCTATTTATCTATCTATCTATTCTCGAAACAAAAGATATTGTATGGGAGAATAGGTATTTTTTATCAAGGATATTCGATTACATTCTGAAACCAGTACTTAACTAAGTTATATAACTTCTTAAGACTCGTATAAATTAGCGAACCGAACGTGTAATGCAACATACATAATGATACAAATACACTGGTATGCTATTCCCGTAACCGAATTTCATTCCCTTCTACGCATGACGTCGGCGTCGGCGGTGAAACGTAATATGGCGCGAAGTACTAAAATTGTGAGGTTATGTTTTACTGTCAAGAAGTTATCTCTGCTGTTAAGACAACTATGAAAAATTGAATTAATTACGATATATGACCAATAATTAAATAGCAACTGTTAGTTTAATAATAACTATATGATGTTTACAGGTAGTTTAAATTTTACTTCTGAATAAGGACAATTATTAGCATATATATATATATATATATATATATATATATATATATATATAAAAATATATGTATATATATACAGGGTGGGGCAATAGTGCGTCGGACCTCGATATCTCGAGTTCTACGATAGCTAGAAATTTTTTAAAAAATTGCAAGTAAACTAGATAAAAAAGTCTATGACTGGAAATTATTTTCGAACATACAGGGCGAGCCAAGACGAAATTACAGGACCAAGTGCCTTTTTTTTTTAAATGGAATGCTATGTATATCAGTACATTTTTTGAGCCTCTTTCTAGGCTCTATTCATTCCTATATTACTAATGGCTATCTCCCAACCACTTTGATGTAATGAATTTTTTTGTTGAAATAATGCCATCTGCAGATGGATATTAAAAAAATCACCAGTCACAATTATAGGTTTTAAGAAAAACTTATGTGAATACCAGTTACGAGACATCTAATTAATGTTTTTGAATCATTTTCATTTCCTAAAAATGTACAGGGTGGCCAAAACTTAGTATTCAATTAAGAACTTTTTAAATTGAATTTTCTCAATTTTTTCAAATGGAACACCCTGTATATTTTTCAACGATGTGATGTAAAAATGAAAAACGAACATTTTTTGTAAGTATTTCCCTATGGCTAATTGCAACCATTTTCTTTTTATAAATAAATAAGTGTTTATTTTTCAATTAAGAACTTTTTAAATTGTATTTTCTCAATTTTTTAAATGAAACACCCTGTATATTTTTCGTAGATGTGATGTAGAAATGAAAAACGAACATTTTTTTGTAAGTACTTCCCTATGGCTAATTGCAACCATTTTCGTTTTATAAATAAATAAGAGTCAAATTCAAGAATAAACTTAAAAAAAGAGGTTCCCTCAAATAATTCATTAGAAAAATTTATAATAGGTGTTCGACGTGTTGCCCATTTTGATTGACACACGTCTTAATGCAATTTAGTGGGACCATTTACATTGAAATGAGTAAATAGTATTTAACCAGTCCTTTACTGTAATGTTTTTTGTACATTTTTTTGCTGTTTTCGGTATTCGACAAGCAATAAAACCTCAGTTTGGTATAAATTGTCGTGTACAAAGGAGCATTTATCACACTTATCGGTCGTTAGTTACAATTTGTATTGAATTTAAAATATTTGGAATTTTACAATATGAATTTTAATAAAGCGGAACTTGTAGATGACTTTTGTTTTGGGCGAGTCAGACAGAAATTGTTTACTTGCCAATAGAATTTATCACCAACGTTCTCCTGAAAGAAGGCTTCCTGATGTTAGCAGCTTCCAAAACCTTCTCGATAGATTTCTGGAAACTGGAAATGTCGAATATAAAAAAAGTGACAGAATAAAACGTGTTGTGAACGAAGAAAATGCGTTTTCTGTGGTGCTGGCAACGGTTGAGAATCCCCATGTTAGTCAAAGAGAAGTGACCTCATTAGTAGGAATAAGTAGACGGTCTGTGGGTCGAATCTTAAAAACAAATAAGTTGCTTGCATATCATATTCAAATGCACCAGGAATTATCTGATGACGATTTTCAAAAGCGCCTACAATTTTGTAATTGGGCCAGAGGTAAAATGCAGTTGATGTCAACTTCTTCAATAATAAGTACAAATTTATTGGGTTATCAGGTCCAATGTAATTAAAACACTATTGTATTAACTTGCCGACGTTTCGGTATAATTTATTACCATCCTCAGGGTACTGTAAGATATAAATAAATTGATTGTAAGTTATTCTATAACTATATGGGTGATAAATTCTAATCCAAACTAATAGTGAAGAAATAATATTGAACAGTTAATTAATATTGTGGTCTGGAAATTATTATTATATTCTTCAATAATGTTTTCATAAAAATGGATTTGTTAATAGGCACAATTTCTATTATTACGCATCGGAAAATCCTCACTTTTTTATGCAAGTTGATAACCAACACAGATGGTCTATAAACGTTTGGGGAGGAATTATTGGAGAACATAGGGCAACAGTGGGAACCTCATTTCAAAAGCGCATAGAGATGTGTGTCAATCAAAATGGTCAACATGTGGAACATTTATTATAATTTTTTCTACTGAGTTATTTGAAGAAACCTCTTGTTTTAAGTTTATTTTTGAATGTTGTAATTATTGCTCAATAAAACGAAAATGGTTGTAATTAGCCATTGGGAAGTACTTACAAAAAATGTTCGTTTTTCATTTTTACATCACATCGTTGAAAAATATCCATTTGAAAAAATTGAGAAAATTCAATTTAAAAAGTTCTTAATTGAATACTAATTTTTGGTCACCCTGTTTGTCTCCTTTCACTCCTGTATTATTAATGACTTTCTTCCAACCACTTGGATGTAATGATTTTTTTTGTTGAAATTATACCATTTACACGTGTATATTAATAATATCGCTACAAAAACAACTATCGATTTAAAAAAAAATATGTTAGTACCAGTTATGAGACATAGGTGTGATGACTGTGATGACACTCGACCATTTTCACTTCCTAAAAGTATACATCCTGTATAACGCCACTAATTTTAGAGTAACTAGGATAATAGATTTTTTACGTTCGATTTTTCTAATTACATCGTCCATCTTATTTCTTCGGTAATATAATAAATTAAACTGGTGAGTTTATTTTCTGTAATACATAGTTTTACTACTGTCATAAAATTTTATAACTAAAACTATATAAGGAAATTATATTGCTGTTAATATGACGTGCTATTCTTAGATTAATATTAAAAAACATCATCGTTCGTATTCTATAGATAAATATTAGACACTATTTCTCTCACATTATAAGAACCAATGAAATAACAAGATTTTGAAAATTTGAACCAATAATAACAAACGGTCAGCGAAAATTGCATTCCAAGTGATAATTTTACATAAAATTACAGCGAAAATTGCACTGGACCTACAGCTTAAAACGTCAGTTGATTCAATATAAAAATCGAAGATTTTTTCCTTCTTTTATAGTTTCCTGTGAAGATAGCAGGCTTGTAGAAGCAAAAGGAACATAATTAATTACCTACAATTTAAATATTTTGTGTTTTTCTACAAACAATAATTTTAAAATTCGATTTTTAAATAAATCCGCTAAAAAATTGTGACTCGGGAATAAAAGTATACCCAGCCGTGATTGTAATAATTTGAATTGTTAATTCAGTTAATAATAAAAAATATTTCTTGTTCTATGTTTTGTTCTGGAAATATTCTAATAAATATATTTTGTGCATTAAAAACAGTCTGAAAATTCAGCATTAAGCGTGTGGCCTTTAAGAAACCGAATTCGTTAATTTTGATGTGATTTGACTGAAAAAAGTACCTTCGACTGCGTCTCGGGCACTTTTTGTCAAATCACATCAAAATGAGCTCAAGCAATTTATAGGCAACACGTTTTCATGCGTTGAATTTTCGATAATTTTTAATGCACTTAAATATTACTACAGAAAATCTTACACCTGTGTTTTTTAACCAATAAAATTTATGTTTTCTTTACTGTCACCATGGCAAGCCAGGTATTTTTTTTGGATTTTTTTTTGTACTGGGGTACCCCGGAGAGAATTATATAGTGGACATTTTTTGACATAATTATAATAATTTTTTGTTCTTAAGCGTGACTTGATTAATAACTATAATTACTCAGTGTTTATTTGCCTTATACATTTACCATATTTGAACAGAAGTGAACAAATGCCTAATAAAATTATTTATTTCTTTTACATAAAAAATAATGTATCGATACATTTGCGAAACTGTATACAAAGCAGCAAGCTACAAATTTGAAACATGTTTCTCTTTATTTTCGAACTCGGCAAAGAAGTATGTCAAGCGGTATAAAAAACCACTAAAAGAGAGACAAAGTAGAGCAAAAAAAAAACACCACAACGGTGAAAATTTTAACTAATGCTGTTTAACAAACTGGCATTTTTTTCGATGTTCCGTCACTAAAGTTTCCTCCAAGAAATCTGACTCGCTCTTTATAAACAGCTTCATCGACCCCTAACTGTACTCCTCTGAATAAAAAAGTGTTTAAAATACAATACGAAACTAATTTCTTTATTTTTAACATGCATTTTATAGCTTGCACCATGTGTAAAACATAAAGTAACGTGTTTGTCACGTAGCGTCTAACATAGTTATATTTAATTTAAGGGAAAAGTGATATTTCATCTTTTGGTTACATGGCCATTCTTTATGAGGCGTAATAATAATCATGTCGATATGTTATACCATTTACATAATGTATAACTGATTACATAGGAGTAAAATGTGGAAAAAATTAATGAAAATATGTCCAGTAGATATGTTAATTTTCGCTATGGATAAAGATACGAATAGATACGGACGTTTACGTTATAATAATATAAAGAAGGTTTAGTGCCATATCCCCAAAAAAAAACAACTATGCAGCTACGGACACGTGTTTCGGAGTTATTGCCCCTCATCAGCGTAGCGTAGCTGAAGAATTGGATCTAGGATGGGATAGATCAGGAACAAGAACTAAAATAAAGCTGGAAAGTACAGTACACAGTACTCAATTAGTGCCTTCATGTTCCCATGTGATCCAATTCTTTAGCTACGATACGCTGATGAGGGGCAATAACTCCGAAACACGTGTCCGTAGCTGCATAGTTGTTTTTTTGGGGATATGGCACTAAACCTTCTTTATTTTATTTTGACCCCCAATAAATCTATATTATTTTGTTTACGTTATGTTTTTAAAACAGGAAAATAACCCAGTGAGGATAATCCTTATGTATATATTAATTTTATGTAAAAAGAACTCTACAATTTGACCCGGACCCTACGCCTGTCATGTGTTAAATATACAAGTGTCTTTGTTGCCATCTGTAGTAAGGCTTATAATTAGACACCGGACAATTTCCATGCATGCAGGGCCGGCACATGGGGTAAGAGGCCCTAACAGTCATTTGTACGGAACAATTAAAATACATACTCTGAGTGTCTTAATATTTCATGAGACCTCCTGTATTGCGGTTAAGGCATTAGTATAGATTTATATCAGAATTTGTTCTACGTTCAGGTTGGAATGATTTGGTCGATACGTCACACAAATTAGTATTTTATTTTGAATTTTTAAAAATCATTTTTGAGAGTGCTCTGAAATCACAAATATCTTTTCTAAAGTAAATTAGTGTTATGAATAACTTTGTTCGTAATACGTCTTGTCTTATTTTCAAAAAACACTACTATTGAAAAAAGGGACAGTTCCAATAAAGTAAATTTGTATTCCTAAAATTTGGCTAGTAGGCACAAATTAGACTTTTTTTAATGGAGTTTTTTCATATATTGAAAAATAAAGGTAGTTTATTAGTGACGATTTTTATAAATTGACTTATAAAGCACCCTGTATAACACCGACAACTCGTTTTGATATATCATAGTTTTACACCAAGCAGGACTAATGCCCGAAGAGCCATTTCAAAAGTCGAAAATTTTTTTAGTTATATACAGTGTTCCACTTTGAGCAGACACACTCCTATACCGGGTGGCAACAGATTAGTGCCGTTCCAATTTCTCGGTTGATTTTAGAAGTACATTTTTGAAATTTTGGCATATCATTTGTGACACAAAAAGTCACATTTTGCAAGTGAAAATATCACTTCCTGTTCAACCGGAAGTAGCAACAACTTTTGATTTTTAAATAGCAACCTATATATATTTTTGCATATTTAGATTCCACATGAAATTTTCGTTACAACGATGTATCATAAGTAGATAATTGTTTTCAAAATGGCGTCATAAATTTGAAAAATTGAAAAAGCTAATTTGACAACTGCAAGACTGTGTTTTCAAAAAATTTACCCAGTAGGCCTTGAGAGTGATGTAACACCTTCATTTTTATTGTTGCACTTCAATAAAAGTTTATTTCGTGCAAAAATCACTATTTTGAACTGAAAAACAATTTTTCGAAAAAAACATAAAAGAGGCAAATGAATTTTATTCAGTTTTTTTAAATAGTAACCATATTTGTTTACTGGCACCAACAAACATTAACCTTTAATTTGATTCATAATACGTCTAGTTTAGGTACTAATTTACTTTGAAATTATCGGATTTCTGTAAATGCTACATTTACCAGTTAAGATTGTTAAAAAAAATACACAGAGATTAATTAAAATTGACAGAATTTATTAATAATTATTTGTAAGATAAGGGAAAATAAAATTATAGCAATTATTCAAAATACATTCCTTCAACTTCAGTACATTTTTAAGCCCTACTGATGGTTTCCTTTACCACCCGTTCTAATGTTTGCGCAGTTATTGCTGCTAATGCTTGGCGAATTTTAATTTCCAACTCCTTGAGGTTACTTGAAGATGAAGATACTCGTTCTTTGACGTATTCTCACAGGAAAAAATCCATAGAAGTTAGGTCAGGTGATCTGACAGGCCACCTTGTGGCCCCATATGTCGAATTGCCCCTTTTTTTGAAATCTGTTTTCTATATAATTAGAAACATCTCGAAGGTTATGTGGCGGAGCCCCATCTTGTTGGTAATAAATGCTTCTTCTCAAATTCAAGGGTAATTCTCCTAAAAAGCCTTCAATTTGATTTTCCAAAAAGTTTAGATACCTATTTCCATTTAAAGTCCCCGAAAATAAAATAGGACCTATGATCCTAGTACCCACAATTCCCGCCCATACATTTACCCCAAACTTCTTCTGGTGATTTCCTTCTCTAAATTCATGTAAATTTTCCTGAGACCAGTAACGCAAATTATTTCGGTTAAGCACCCCATTGTTAGTGAACCGACTTTCATCTGTGAACAGGATTCTGGGAACAATGGTTTCTATTTTCTAGTAACCAATTGCAATAATGAACTCTCCTACCTGCATTAGCTTTATATAAGTGCTGAATGAAATTGATATTTATATGATTTATATCCATGTCTACTTGCATTTTTATTAATTTCCACGGATGCTAAAACATTAATCTCTATGGCCTCGTCAATAACAAACGTATTTTCTTCGTTTTCATTTGCTGGGCCCTAAATTTTTCTTCTGAAATCTTAAAATATTTTCTACAAAGGTGATACCCTCCAGAATACCGCATTGCATAATAACATTTCAGCTTAATATGCATTTATTTTTGATTCACCATAAATAACTAACATAAATAACTAACCTTTTAATTTTGGGTAAATACCACCACTTTGTATTTTTTTAAAACTTTTAAATAGTTATATTAGCGAATAAATCACAAGCAAATTAAAAAAGCACTACATAAACTTTATCAAATAATAACGTAGGCAAATGTTTGAAAAGAAATCTCATTTTGTCATCATGGCACGCTTGTAAAATTTAATACATACATAGATACGGATTCATTAAATAACTGAGGAATAGCATCTACAGAAATCCAATAATTTCAAAGTAAATTAGTACCCAAACTGGACTTATTATACATCAAATGAAAGGTTAATGTTTTTGGCTTTGTTGGTGTAAATAATAAAAAAAAAATTAATTTTGTCGAAAAATTGTTTTTCAATTTAAAATAATGATTTTTGCGCGAAATAAACTTTTATTGAAATGCGACAATAAAAATGATGGTGATACATCAGATTCAAGGGCTACTGGGTAAATTTTTTGAAATCACAGTCTTGCAGTTGCCAACTTATCTTTTTCACTTTTTCGAATTTATGACGCCATTTTGAAAACAATTACCTACTTGTGAAACATCGTTGTAACGAGAATTTCATGTGGAATCTATATATGCAAATATATATATAGGTTCCTATTTAAAAATCAAAAGTTGTGGCTACTTCCGGTTGGACCGGAAGTGATATTTTTCACTTAATAAGTGTAAAGTGTGGCTTTTTGTATCAATGATATGCCAAAATTTCAAAAATGTGTTCCTAAAATCAACCGAGAAATTGGAACGGGACTAATCTCGTCACCCGGTAATTCGGTTGTATTTGGGCGATTTAAAAAATTCTTTTTTTTTTTTTAATTGTAGTATTCGACGAGATTTACCTTGCTGAATGATAATTTTTTTTATGGTGTGTATCCACGGCCTACGCAAATTAAAATAAAATGCTAAAAGTCAAGAAACGCTATTAGGGATCCTTTTAACGAAATAGTTTTATGAATCAGGCATGCTTAGAAAGCCTATATACCGAATTTCACATTGATAGCTCTTACTACGACTCATCAATTTTTGTAAGAGAAAAAAAAATTAGTGGACTGTTTTTTTGCAGCCGATCAGGCAATTCGTATTTTTTATCCACAACTAATGATTTTTAAGGTATATTTCTGAAAACAAAAACAGCAGTAACTTTTTTTTAACCAGTCGTTTAATGAAACATAATGTCCACGATGTAAATTTTATAATCTGGAAATTAAAGCGCATTAACGGCTCCGAGTTCATAAAACACATGGTTTAAAAAAAAAAATATAGTTTTAAAAGAAAAAACTAACAAGCTTTTTTTGTTTTCCTTTCAAAAAAAGTAATTTAAAATCAAGTTTTAAATGCTTTAAGCCAAGAAATCATAACGAATTATTTAAAAAGAAAATATAAAAGAAAGTCACCGAATGAACGAACGTTTTCATGTGATATTTGAAAATTGCTCTGAATCAAATATCACGTGACAGCAGCTCACTTTTATTGTCAACATTGAACTAAACTACGAAGTTGTTTTCAAAAACATCAAAATACTGATAACATAAGTACATTCGACACGCCAACTAAGTTAGCATTTTCTAAAAGTGGTTAAAGGTAAACTTAAACCAAGTGCGCACGTAGCCTATTTGCGCAGGCTGAGTAACAATGGACTTCTGTATTCTTCCATGGAATGATCATTGAATCAAGCATGAATTGATTATTTCGTGTGTCCAACATACTTAATACTTATCTCTTATGTGTTTTATGTGCATTGAGACATCCTGGCAGCGGTAAAAACATTTATTAATCAACAGTAAAAGCACAAGAGCTTTTTTTTTTATCGGATAAATTTCTCTTTGTAACGAAATAATTTTGCCAATCAGTAATTTTATAAGAAAAACTGACATGTCAAATGTCAGTTTTTCGAGCAAAATTACTGATTGGCAAAATTTTGAGTTAAAAAGAAATTTATCCATAAAAGAAAAGCTCGAGTGTTTTTTGGCAAGATAAATTAACGACAGAATATGTGAACGAACAACAACAATAATTATCTTTATTTATACAACTATTTAAAGGAACAGTTATTAAAAATACAGTTGTTATAAACTGTTTGGTTTGGTGTACTTATTTCAAACTCTTCTCTAGTTTCCACACATGTCGAATATTCGTTTTGACTTGTTTTATTCGAGGCTCGTAAGTTACTAACAAGATTTTCGTGATGTTCAGGGTCAATTTGGAGGTAGGGTTTAATTGATGATGATGATGAGTGTCCGGTTATCTTTATAAGTTGTTGGTCACTTACCCCTGCTTTGGCTAAATGGGAAACTGTACTGGCACGGTTTGAATGATTCGTAATTTTATTATTTGTGATGTCCAGTCCAATTTTAGCTGCAGAATTTTTGGTCCAAGTAGATATCGTATTAATTCCCAATGGAACATTTTTATACCAACCTTTAGAATTTGTGTTTTTCCAAAAGTGATTTGGAGTTAAAAGAAGTCGTTCAGATGTTAGGTATTTGTTTCTTTTTCCTAAGAGTAATTTTAACAATGTAACGGGACAAATACTTTTATCCGCGTCATTTTTTCTCATCCATTTGCTGTCTGCCAATTTTTTAGACCCCCCTTGTGCCGTCTTTGAAAATATTGAATTGTATTCAATTCTTCCTGTTGGAGTTCCATCTTGATTTTTTTCTCATTAAAATGCTAAATTTTACAGTTTACTGCTTCTCCTCCTCTCCAAGCTAATTTATAAGAAGCTATATGAAAGAATCTCTTTTGTAATCCCTCTGGTTCGTCTATATTCCACAATTTTGCCATCTTAAGTATAACTTTTTTGTCTATTGCTACAGAACATGCCTTTCTTTTTTCTGGAATAGCTTGTAATTCCTTTCGTTTACTGTTCCTTGCATCACGTGCTTCTTTAAAAGTTATGTCGGTAAAAGGATCAAATTTAATATTGTACTCACTGAAATATTTTTCTTGAATCATCTTCGCAGTTGAATTCCAAATTGTTTTAACTGCATATTCTTTGTCATCTTCTCCACTTTTCTTTCTCATATTATAAGCCCAATCCTTTAACATATCTGCTATATTTTGTAATGGTGTTATTTCTGACAGTTCGTAATTTCGGATTTGACAAAACTCCATAAATTGTCTCCATATTGACGATATCGTGTTTTTTTGTGGATTGCGGAATTGATTTTTCTATGTTTTTTTGCAATTTGTTCAGTCGAAATTTTCCCAAAACGACTCATATTATACAGTATAGTTTCAACAATACTTAAAAATTATAGATGATAGGACAGATTTTAAAGTGACGTGCGATTACTAGATGTATTCTGATTTTGAGGAACAAGCATTTTTATCGGTGATAAAAAACGATGCACCTTTTTTATCGCTGTTAAAGTGACAAAAATGTGCTGTCAGATAGACTTTTTCATATAGGAGTTAATTTATCATCAATAAAAAATCACTCACGCCAGGTTGCTCAAATCAACTCTTTAAAATAGGTTGAGGTGAAGGCGGAATGACAGAGCAAGCTGAACGGAAATTTTTTAGTACGTTTAATGACCCACGAAAGTCTCTTTTGTTCTGGGAAACAATGCATCTACCGCTGGATAATTCCATCAAATTTCTTCTAGCAAATAAATTGCATGGACTAGAACAGTGGTTCCTAACCTTTGAGAGATGGCGGACTACTACACTCACGTGTTATATAATTATAAAAACACAATTTCGTATAAAAATTTTATTGGGGAACAAGAGACAAACATTCCTAAAAATATTATTAGTTTCTAAAAACGTTTTCTAATGAGATTTCTGAGCCTGCATTTGCTTCACTAGCAGACAAATTCTGAGATTGCTGTTGCTGTTTAATGCTACGCACATACCGTTGCCTGCGTCCAACCGGTTCCTATTTTTTATTTTTTATTAAAAGTAACGCCGAGAATCCTTGTTCACAAAGAAAAGTTGTGGAAAACATTACCAGATATCTTAAAGCACTTTCACGCAGCTTGGGATAAGAAAGTGTTTTCTTGCACCCTAAACTCCTCGAGGCTTATACCTGAACTAAAGGTGTCTTTGCAAGTGCCATCATTCTACAATTCGATGACTTCTTCCTGCATATCATCAGGTAGGTCCCTAGCTTTAACGTTGAATGAATTTCTAACAACATCAGAATCGGCCGCATTGAATTCAGGAAAGCAGCGAGAAAATTCCTCTTTAAGAGTTTTTATAGTGATATGCAAAACTTTGATGGACTTTTGACGTTATGTTCACACTGTCTTGATCATCAACAAGTTTCTTTAGCGTGAAGAAGGCCGAATAATTTTTTGTTTGGATATTATCAACCCATAAGTCAATTTTATGTAAAGGCGTGAAGATTATCTTCAAATACAAAAATATTTGCGGTGCCTTCTAATTTGACATTTCCCGAACCTTGAAGCTGTAAATTCAACTTATTCAAATGTGAAAAAATTTTACCAAGATAAGCCAGACTCATTTCGAATGCCGAGTCGCAAAACTGCTTTAACATGTCAGTCATTTTATTCTCATGCAAAAACAAGTTAATTTCCCCTCGTAGCTCGGACAATCAATCGTTCCAACATATTTCCCTTCGAGGCCAACGAACTTCTGTATGAAAAAGTAGCATTTCATGTTCGGAATTCAAGCCAGGACATAGTTTTTTTAAAAACATGGGTGTTTAAAGCACTACTTTTCACAATGTTCACAATTTTTATGGACAATTTTATAGAATTTGATAAGTTTCCGATAAAGTTTTAGAAGCCAGGGTTTGGCGATAGATAATGCAATGTCAGTGTGAGGGTGTTCTTTTGTTTTGTGTTGCTAAACTCGAACGTGATCGAGGTCCGTAAAGGAGGAGGTTACCTCTTAACTTTTGACCAATATAATTAATGGTATGCCAGATTTGAAATATCGTAAATTGGTATGCTTTCGTTATATTTAAGATAGGCGGTCGACAAAGGGTCGCTCTGCGAACACAAGTAAACAGTTTTTTATGTGCTCATATGAAAGAACGCAGTATAATATGGTGTATATTTTAATCACTTTTTTACACAGGTGAGTTCAAAATGCAGCATATTGCTTTATATTAAGATAGAGAGAAACATAACCTTGTTTAAAGCAGAAATATGAAAATTGTGCAGCAAAAAGTTGGTCCACTCTAAAGCAGGTAGAATTTAAAATTGTTTTATTTTCTGACATTATTTCTTATGGGTACACAAAATAAAAAGTAACGGTTCTTTTAGCTAAAGCAAATTTTTTTATTAAATTAGGATGTTCTTATTTCGGTGTAACCAGTCATTTTAGTTTCTTATTCAAAATTTTTTAAAGAAATTATATCAATTTTATCTTTGTCATTTTGTTTCACTCCACTGCTAACCAATAAAAGGCATTTCTTGTTATTGTAAATAAATTTACGTATGTACACTATATTGAAATATTTTTCCACTGATTCAATAAACCTAAAAAGGCATTTATCTTAATTCTAATGCCTTGAAATATTTTTTACGCCTGGTAATAAATAAGTAACCTACAATGATATATTTATTACACCTGAAAATAAGCAATTTACAATAAACTTTGGTAAATCGAGCTCACTAAGTCCAACCCACCACTGCAGAGTTTAAGTGAACAGACTTTACATTTCATTTACTCTTGAATTTGATTGTCCTTCATATTGTTTAACAAATTTTTGCAACTCGAATTTTCCTTTATTTGCAAAAAGCAAGCTGCTTTTCGTTTTCTTTGATTTTTTTCTTAAATTTTTCATTCTCTAGCAAGAGGACATTATAATTATGTAGTAATTCTTCACATGCACCTTCTTGGTGGTTTCTTTTATTTGTGGATGGAATGGTTTCCACATTTCCTATAGACAATAATGGACTTAGAATTTGTTTAACGATCTCTTTGCGTTCTCTATATAGTTCTAACACGTTCACCTTTTGCAGTTGGGCTGGACATTTTTGTCAAAGTATATTGCATACCAGTTTTTTTTAGTTTGTTTGGCAATACATTCATCAATTTTGATTTCATTCCATATTTTCCCTTTCTTTAACATTTTCTAATCCAGTCTTTCCTATAATTAAAATGTCAGTAGGAAACGAGAAAAATCATATTTCTTCTCCATTCTTCTTTGACCTCTCAGCATTACTCTTACAAATAGCAACACTGCATATAGTTCCAGTCAACTTAAAACAATTATTTATTATTAACTGGATATTTCTTCTCCTCAAAATACTTCATCTTATTGTACATACCTTCTCAAAATAAATGTAATGTAAACCAAATATTGTCCTTTATACCTATAATAATCCAAATGTCACTTAAAAACAAAAAAGCACGTAAAAATTATAAAAAAGGTCCATAACAATATAACATAACTAATAATAACAATTACCATTGTGAGACATACCTAAATAGACAAAACGATTCTTTATTGAGTACCCGTAGTCGAATATTATATTCTAAATATTTTTCCAAACAATACGAGTTGGCGAAAGCACAGACACAACATTTGATCCATGTATCCTCAAATTTTCAATCTGGAATTCACCCGACATCATTTAAAATGTAAGCGGCTCAATGGAAGCGCTGCGCTGTCCACTCGACATTGTTACTACACGTGTGACATACGCACACACTGGGCCATAAAAACAGATAGTCTGAAATTGTGATGAACTGTGTTCATAAAAAATATGTTGGAATCCCTATAACGTGTGTGACGATGCTATGTGTCAAAGCTGCCCAGATCTATTGTTATATGTTTGTTAACTTCCTTCAGAGGCGACGAAATATGGAAGATATTATAACTAAAATTTCTGAGAAAGGGACCCAGGACCTAAGTTTATTGGGGAATTTGCGGTATATTTTAGGCATTGACTGGATTGGTTTTATTTTAGGTTTGACCCGAATGAGTTCGAATCGTCATCGATCAGGGCAACTGACACATGCATGACCCTCTTGTATACGTCCGCCTGTGGTTATTTCCACTGTTTTATTTTCAGTAAAATTGCAGATATTTAATCAATATATTAAATTATGCTTTTAAAAAAGAACGCGTCGCGTTAAATTTTAACTGTTTTCAAACAATTGATATGCGTTGCATGCTGCATGGTATCTCTCTTATTTTGATCAATAAAGCGCTGTTAAAATTTTATATGTATATGTCTGTTAAACATTATGTAACATGTTCCATACCGAAGTGCCTGTGTGTCGCAAATGAAAGAGTCTAGTCTATAGTTAGTTCATTAACAGTAGTGGAGAAAGGAAACAAAGTTATAATTAGATTTTATCTGAACTCGGCGTAGGACGTCGGCGTCGGCATAAAACCTATTTTATCGTCCAATGCAGGAGTGTTGGTTGGTAGCATAGAGAAAATGCAACAAAGGGTATTGTTGTGGATCATGAAACTTGTTTTTCTCCGGTTGAACACGCGATGATTTGAAAAGGGGGAAATAAATTGTTCATGTAATTACTTTAATTATAGTTCCATTTTGATTTTTTTATGTTATTAATGTTTAACAGGCACTTATTGGCCGATGGCATTAACATCTAACGTGCCAAATTTGACATCTGACATTTTGTGTTGAGCGCAGTGGTGAGAGTCCTTAGGGATATATCTTAAAGTAGTATCTTTTCTGTATACAGGGTGGGGCAATAGTGCGTCCGATTTCGAAATATCAAGTTCTATGATACCTAGAAACTTTATTTAAAAACATAAGCAAACTAGACAAAAAGTCTATAACCAGAAATTGTTTTCGAATATACAGGGTGAGCCAAGATTCGACAGGGTCTAAATGAAATGCCATATATATCAGATACTTTTTTTAAACCTCTTTGTGGCCTCCTTTTACTCCTGTATTATTATTGATTTTCTCCCAACCACTCGGATGTAATGATTTTTTTTGTTGTTGAAATTATACCATTTCACGTGTATATTAAAAATATAACTACAATCACAACGATCGATTTTAAGAAAAAGTGCGTTTTAGTCCCAGTTATAAAACATCTGTGTGATGACACTCGGCTATTTACACATTCGAAAAGTATACAGGGTGGCCAAAAAGGATTTTTAAATTTACAACTCTTTGAACTGAATTTTCTCAATTTTTTTAAATGTATATTTTTGGACGATGTGATGTAGAATTGGCATATATATATATATATATATATATATATATATATATATATATATATATATATATATATATATATATATATATATATATATATATGCATATTCCTTTTGTAATAAGAGAAGATATAAAAAAGTTCTCCACATGTTGCCCATTTTGATTGACACACATTTCTGTGTGTTTTTGGAATGAGGTTTCTACTGTTCATAGAATTGCCGGAATGATATAAAAGCATTTATTATCCTTTCCTTAAAATTTTGGATTGTTGTTGGTGTGATGTCTTTATGGGCCTCATGTAACATGCTTATTATAATACCTTCTCTTGAATTATTTGCAAAAAGCCCTCATTTTTAATTTTTATTGCTGAATTTTTCAGTTATTGTTCAAAAGAAAAAATGAAAATAGTCACAAATAGCCATCGGAATGTATGTACAAAAAATGTACGGTTTTTAATTCTACATAACATCATTCACTTGAAAAAATTGAGAAAATTCAGTTCAAAATGTTGTAAATTTAAAAATCTATTTTGGCCACCCTGTATACTTTTAGGAAGTGAAAATGGCTAAGTGTCATCACACAGATGTCTCATAACTGGTACTAACATATTTTTTCTTAAAATCGATAGTTGTGATATTTTTAATATACACGTGTAAATGATATAATTTCAACAAAAAAAAATCATTATTGGCTCACCCTGTATATTCGAAAACAATTTCCAGCTATAGACTTTTTTTGTCTAGTTTACTTATGTTTTTAAAACAAGTTTCTAGGTATGATAGAACTCGAGATATCGAAGTCGGACGCACTATTGCCCCACTCTGTATATAACTCGAAATTTGGTAAGAATGTGTTCAACTGGGGTAAAACTGATAAGCCAAAGATTTAGAGTTAAATGTAAAATGCAGTTGCAGTTATTGTCTATGCAGTTATTAAGGTTAACCATTAACATTATTTAACCTTTCTTATGTATAATTATTATTAATTTTCATTAAATTTCAACAAAGCATGAGGTCATAAAAAAATCGGGTAACATCTTGTGTAAATGCATTGTGGAAAGTTTGATGTTTGAAAACTTTCTCCATGATTTCACAGTTAATCTAAACTGTCCTTTAAAATTATTTATACGTACAGTCAGTAAATAAATGAGAAATTTCATAATCATTCGAACTTATATATGTAATAATATCGAATTGAAATAATAAATATTTAAAAAAAGGAAAATGTAAAACATTTCTCTGGGAAAATATGAAATGATGGTAATTAACATTTGTTTTAAAAAGTATTGATGAAAACGTAATGAATTATCAAATAATAGATAGGTATATCATTGGTGAATAATGCGAACAGAAAAGCTATTACAGCTTTGCTACCATTTCCATAAATTGTGCGAATGGGAGCTGATTGTTAAATATAAATTTCTAAACCCCGTTTCAGTACAGGGTGACCATTTTAAGTGCTTCATTTGATCATTGCTTGAGTTTTCACCTAGGAAACAAATTTCAAAACTGCACATATACTTCTTTCTGAAGAAGACGAATTCGAAATGAAAAAACCATTTAATGTCAAATAAAAACGTTATATAAATGCGTATCACATACATATTTACACTTCCGGTTTAACCGGAAATTACCTCAACTTTTTTATTTTAAGTGATACACACTGTATAAGTGTTTATTCAGCTAAGTTTAAAGAACATTTCAATCTGATTTTAGCAGTTTATGTATGTATATGTGGGTCATTCTTTTACAAACCGCACACTAAAAAATACTTGACAATTTAGATTCGTCTGAAATTTTTTTTACAGCTTCTATACGTAAAATTAATTGACACATATTTCAGGATTTTGCTTAAAAAAATTTTTTTTTCGAAAATATCCATTTATGAAGGTTTGGTATTTTGCTGGATTTTCTCCAATCGTCTCATACATGAAATTTATTATCTCCAGTTGTACTGATCGGATCAATGTCATTTTTTTACAGTTTACGTGTTATTACGTTAGCTTTCTAAAAGCATAAAAAAATTTTTTTCAATGTCAACATATCAAACATAATAACAATGTAATTGTTTAAATAATTGTTAGATGCTGTTGCCCCAGGTTTAGTTAATTTTAAAAATACCACTTCATTCTTCATCATGTTCCTTAGAAAATGGCATCGGTGAAAGAGTGGTATCTCTATAAGGTCAAAAGTTATTAAATATTTTCGAGCGCTTGTCAGGCGGCGCGCCCGGAGTCGCCGTGCCGGGCGTAGCGCGCGGAACGTGCAAACAAGCTCTCTTCAGTTTTAAATATATGTAAATGTTTTCATTCTGTTGTTCGACAACGTCGTATATGCATGCCATATTATTACTATCATATTTTAATCTAAAACTAGCGATAATCATAAAGTGTTGGTACAATGCCGAGAGCATCAAAATCGTCGATTGGCCCGAAAATCAAAGTAGATCGATGCTTCAATCCCTTCGATATGTCTTCACATCGTAAAAGAGAAAATCTAAGACCAGTTTCGAAGCAACATTTAGTGGCTCTTAACTTACCGGTAACGGATGAGTTCCTTCAGCGAAAAATCTGTAATACTTACCGTGTTAAATTGTTTCAATTACGCAAGAATCGCGAAAAGAAGTTCGAATCAACTGTAAGTAATATTTTCGAAGCAAATTTCTTTAATAAAATTTCATTCATTATATGAGACAAGGTCTAAAATATCCTAAAATTATAAAATAAATTCAGGTTAACTGATGTATGTAAAAATTACATTGTTTTTAGGAGGAAATTAATGATTCTGATTTTGACGCTTTGGAAAGTAATGACGTTAACTCCTGAAAGTCCCGGTGTATTTTTTGAAGAAGACAAAGTGACAGATCTGCAGTAATTGATTCTATCAACCAGGGTTGATAGCAATTGAAGTTAAAATTATGAAATAAAATGTATACTTTGTACAAAAAAAAACATTTTGTATACTATTCAGAAGCTAATAAATCAAAGTGTTTAAATTTAGTTTCTTACTTTTATTTTCTCACGTCAGCGTCGTGATATTCAATATTAATTTAGTAACCGGGAAGTAACTATAATGTTCTTTTTATTATTTATATTAATTTTTATACATTAATGTTATCAACAAATATTTTCAAACTATTACGCAATACGGTAAACATTCATTAATATAAAATAGGTGCAAATGCCTGAGAACTCTGAGGTGCGCGGAGCGCGCCGCCTGACAAGCGCTCGAAAATATTTAATAACTTTTGATCTAATAGAGATACCACTTTTTCACCGATGCCATTTTCTAAGGAACATGATGAAGAATGAAGTGGTATTTTTAAAATTAACTAAACCTGGGGCAACAGCATCTGACAATTATTTAAACAATTCAATTATTATTTTTGATATGTTGATATTAAAAAAAAATTTTTTTTATTCTTTTAGAAAGCTAACGTAACAACACGTAAACTGTAAAAAAATGACATCGATCCGATCAGTACAACTGGAAATAATAAATTTCATGTGAGACGATTGGAGAAAATCCAGCAAAATACCAAAACTTCATAAATGGATATTTTCGGAAAAAAATTTGTTTAAGCAAAATTCTGAAATACGTGTCAATTAATTTTACGTATAGAAGCTGTAAAAAAAATTTCAGACGAATCTAAAATGTCAAGTTTTTTTTTTCATGAAATCCGTGCGATTTGTAAAAGAATGACCCATGTCGTACCCACTTATCGTAATTTTCCATTTTGTGAAATGGATATCCACTTCGTAAACGGGAGCCAGATTGTGTAATCACAGTTTTTGTCACGTAAAACACATTAAAACACACTACATAAATTAGACATTCCCCAAGCCAAAACCGAAGCTGCATGGACAAGGATTACACAGTTGAAAAAACGCGGACACACCACCAAACCCTTCGACTTTATCAGAATCGAAACCGGGATTTGAACCCGGAAGTCGGTAGGCAGTAAACTAGCTACATTTGTCACGTAACGATCTGGCTCCTGCGCTACCGAGCCCTGTGTATACTGTATACTTTTTTTATCCAGTTCGTGAGATGGAAAGTCAATTTATTTACTTAATGTATTTTTTTAGACAAACAGATAAGTATATGATCTAATATACGACAATTTTATTAGATGGATAAGTAGTTTTTTCTTTTTCACGAACTGGATAAAAAACATGTCCAGATTGTGAAAAAACTGTGATTACACGATCTGGTTCCAATTCACGAAGTGGATGTCCATTTCACGAAATGGACAATTATTACGCTAAATGGGTGCGACATATAAGAGGGTAAGTACAACATAGTTATTTGCCAATAAATTGGAGACGTCTTAAGTTTGCAAAAATTAAATTTGGACCATTTATTAATTTCTTAATGATACATGTTTTGTCAAATTTTTATCTAAATATGATTTAAGTTAGTTACAGGGAGGGAATTGGGGTAAATTTTCTGTAATAATATATTAAGTGCATTAAAAAATTATGGAAAATTCATCGTATGAAAACGTTTTGCCTAGAAACTACTTGAGCAGTTAAGGCGATTTTAGTTTTTTCAAAAATTAAATAATTTAAACTCAAATTTCTCAAAAATTTTTTTCTTGTAACGAAATTTAATTGAAATTAAATTCTCTTTAACATAGATAACATTTCTAAGTTCCTGTCATCCAAGAAATTCTTTGTAACGCAGCGCCATCTATCCCTTAACATATTAAAAAAACTATTTGTATTCAAAATTAAAGCCATTTATACGTTCTAGCTATGGGCTTTTAGAGAACTCTAATATCTCTAGTAGTTTCCGAAATATTTCACCTGGGAGTTTAATTTTTGCAACTTAAGACGTTTCGAACGTATTGACGAATAACTATGTTGTACTTACCCCTTTTAAGGGGTTGTAGCTCCCTTACGAACTGATTTAAGGCAAATGTTTATATGCAAATCTGAACTAATTTGTTCTATTCACTTTAACTTTGCAGTGTTAGCCAAGATAGAAAACAAAATCGCGATGTACACAAGTGCAAAGTTCCTATAGCGGTTCATTTTCATGTTTATTTTATTTCATAAGCATCGGTCGTAGTTGGATGTTTCATTCACCAACACTGCAAAATTAAAATGAATAGAGTTTAAAAAGTTGATTGAAGATGAAGTTACTTTGTGAAAATCCATTTTGATTTAAAAAATTATAAACACTTTTTTACTTGTCTAATTTTCACTTTATTTGTTATTTTACAACTAGTTTCATCCTATTCGGATATTTTCAAGTAACTAAATTATACACATATTTTACTTTAATTTAAATATAAACTGACTTGAATAGAGGGATGGGTCACTTTATGGTTGATAATATAATTCAAATTTGTACAGATGTTATGTTATTAAATGTAGGGGTTTTTTCGAGCTAGTAAATTATATTATGGTGTGATTTTTATTAGCAGTAGTTTATCTGAATAAGTTTAATAACGGAGAATTATTTAAATCTCCATGACTTTTGTTTTGGGCGAGTCAGACAGAAATTGTTTACTTGCCAATAAAATTGATCACCAACGTTATCCTGAAAGAAGGCTTCCTGATGTTAGCAGCTTCCAAAACCTTCTCGATAGATTTCTAGAAACTAAAAATATCGAATATAAAAAAAGTGAAAGAATAAAACGTGTTGTGAACAAAGAAAATGAGTTTCCTGTGGTACTGGCAACGGTTGAGAATCCCCATGTTAGTCAAAGAGAAGTGACCTCATTAGTAGGAATAAGTAGACGGTTTGTGGGTCGAATCTTAAAAACAAATAAGTTGCATGCATATCATATTCAAATGCACCAGGAATTATCTGATGACGATTTTCAAAAGCGCCTACAATTTTGTAATTGGGCCAGAGGTAAAATGCAAGTTGATGTCAACTTCTTCAATAATGTTTTATTCACTGATGAGGCAACTTTTCATAAAAATGGATTTGTTAATAGGCACAATTTCCATTATTATGCTTCGGAAAATTCTCACTTTTTATGCAAGTTGATAACCAACACAGATGGTCTATAAACGTTTGGGGAGGAATTATTGGAGAACATGTAATAGGGCCACATTTCTTTGATGGTACATTGACTGGAGCTATTTATCTTCATTTTTTTGGAAAACTATTTGCCACAATTATTGGTAAATCTCCCTGGAAGAATTCGAAATAGGATGTGGTTTCAGCAACATTATTTAAATGCAGTAAGAGACCACTTAAATAATACCTACCCTCATCAATGGATTGGAAGAAATGGACCCACTAAATGGCCTGCTAGATCCCCAGATCTTACAAAAATGGATTTATTTTTATGGGGATACGTGAAGGAAACTGTTTATAGAGACACACCAACAACAGTACAAAATATGAAGGAAAGAATAATAACTGCCTTTAGATCTATCACACCGGCAGTTTTAGGAACAGTGGGAACCTCATTTCAAAAGCGCATAGAGATGTGTGTCAATCAAAATGGCCAACATGTGGAACATTTATTATAATTTTTTCTACGAGTTATTTGAAGAAACCTCTTGTTTTAAGTTTATTTTTGAATGTTGTAATTATTGCTCAATAAAACGAAAATGGTTGCAATTAGCCATAGGGAAGTACTTACAAAAAATGTTCGTTTTTCATTTTTACATCACATCGTTGGAAAATATACAGGGTGTTCCATTTGAAAAAATTGAGAAAATTCAATTTAAAAAGTTCTTAATTGAATACTAGTTTTTGGCCACCCTGTACATTTTTAGGGAAGTACTTACAAAAAATGTTCGTTTTTCATTTTTACATCACATCGTTGGAAAATATACAGGGTGTTCCATTTGAAAAAATTGAGAAAATTCAATTTAAAAAGTTCTTAATTGAATACTAGTTTTTGGCCACCCTGTACATTTTTAGGAAATGAAAGTAATTCAAAAATATTAATTAGATGTCTCGTAACTGGTATTCACATAAGTTTTTCTTAAAACCCATAATTGTGACTGTGGTGATTTTTTTTAATATCCATCTGCAGATGGCATTATATCAACAAAAAAATTCATTACATCAAAGTGGTTGGGAGATAGCCAATAATAATATAAGAATGAATAGAACCTAGAAAGAGGCTTCAAAAAATGTACCGATATACATAGCAGTCCATTTAAAAAAAAAGGCACTTGGTCCTGTAATTTCGTCCTGGCTCGCCCTGTATGTTCGAAAATAATTTCCAGTTATAGACTTTTTATCTAGTTTACTTGCAATTTTTTCAAAAATTTCTAGCTATCGTAGAACTCGAGATATCGAGGTCCGACGCACTATTGCCCCACCCTGTATATTTTAAAACAAATAATATATTTATTTTTGAAAATATTGCAGTGGCTTGTCTTTGCTTTAACTATTATTATATAGTTTTCCATATATCGTTTTTAAAATGTGGCCATTAGGCCATTCTGGGTATTACACCATATTTAAAATTAAAATGAATAGAAAAAATATAAAATGTGTGAAGAGATCAAATTAATATCAGTGGTAAACATTGTCAGTTGCAGCAGAAAATCATTGTATGTAACTTTAGTCAAATTAAATACCAATGTAATTTAAATATGTCAGTGGATTCTCAGTATTATCAGTATGAAAATCAATCTTCATCCACATTCTCGTCGTTTTCTATTTTTTTTTTTTATTTTTGGATCCCTATTGAAGAATTGTTTTTTTTATAAATATCATTTTTAATGCGACGGTTTTATACTTGTTTTATAGTGGTTGCTATTTGTGACATCAGTGTAATTACTCGTACCTACTTAATGATTTTCGAAATTTAAAGAAAAAAATAAGTTAATTTTCCTTGTTTCTCTTTTATTATAAAATCCTTTAATATGTACAATCTGTTGTTCTTGATAGTCACATTTTTTTTTTGTCATGAAATTTTTAAATATTTATAAAATTGGTGAAACAACAAAAACAACGTTTTATAAATAAAAAAAATAAAAAATTTATTGGGTATGTTTAGAGAGTGACTTAGAATCTTTTGGCTGGTTCTGATGCTTCTGGATGAGCGGCGATATATTCAAGAGCCCTGGCAATGGCAGCAGGTACTGGAGGTGGAGTTGGAATAGCACTTCCAACGGGTTGGTAACCATTTTCGTCGGCGATGTATTGAATTTGGATTTGTTCACCTTCTGGGGCTGACCACTGGAAGGCTCCTTGTGCAACAATTGCTGCTTCTGTACCTATGTTTTTGAGTGTTCCTTCTTCATTTGCTGAGATTCCATTTTCTGTTTCGTAACTGAAATCAAGTAACATATTATATCAGACTAGTTTTCTCGCAATTGAATCAGCAGCTTTTAAGGAATATGAGGCGACTTTTTATATTCAGCACATTGCATTTGTATGATTGATTCCGATGTCTCTTTTGCTCTAACGACATAAAAATAAACAGCTGCATCCATCGTTAAAAAAAAAAAATTGCAGTTATGCATAAGTTTTTAAATGAATTTGCAAAGTAGCGCGTCTTTAGTTTCTTATAGTTAGTAAACGGAGAAGGGAGTGTCTTCAATGCAAGAAATTAGGATAAAGCCATTATAGTTAATACCAAAAGAGAGTTGATTGAAGAAGGAATCTTTCTTTGGATAAGTACAATAGGAAATTATTAATTTCTTCATGCATAATATATAAAATGAAAAACCTTAAATAAAATAAAAAAAAAATGTAGAAAAATCAAAAAAATCATTTTAAAATTTATTGATCACTAATTTCGCATTAAAATTTCTTTTTATTTCAGAGGAAGATTATTAACATTTTCATCTCTTAAATATCTTTTAAATGCCGTGCAGCAAGGAGATATTGGACTATTTTATTTTGTTAGAAAAAAACTAACAGATGGAATTATATTACGTAACTTTCCAGAAATATAATAATATTTTTGCTTATTATTATTTGGTCTAGTTACCAGATCTTTTTTTCCTTGAGTTATTTTTTAAATTTGTAAATACGAACTCCTCGTAGACCTTAAAATTTCTTGTAAATTTTTTTGAAATAAAGAGTTTTTTGTCCTAGTTAACACAGTAGGTTTATTTTAATTTATTTCCATCAACTTGCTTTTGTAAGAAATAAATGAAAAGTGGTTTTTTTCATAACTGTCATGAAAAACCTGAAAAGTCATGGAATTCCTTTATTTGCCTTTAGTAGTCGTACAATATGTTTTAGGTATATGTATTTATTAGGGCCAACCCGTCAGTTTCATTCTTGTATGACATATATTGGATTTTTTCTTATCTTTTCTTTTTTTAGTTGACATTATATTCATAACAAATTATATATGAATTTTCTGATATACATGTGACTTTCATTTCAATTTATAACTGCAGGGTTAAAACCTTTAAAGTAGGTAATAAATTGTTCGTGAACAACAATAAATACCGCAGTCCCGTTTAATGTTATTAACTTTCATTTTCAGTCGGTTACTTTTAAAAAATCAGCATATAAATAGAATAATAATATAGCATCCAAGGTAGTCAGTAACTATTTGATCTCTGTTACCTGAAATACTGAAAATTCCGTGAACTTTTCAGAGGCCTGTTTGAATTCTGCATAATAATTGTAAATAAGGTTCAAGGTTGATGATAGCCAGTAGGCACATAAATATAATTGATTAATGTATAATGTATATGTTTAAGAAGTTCATCTTATATAATCACAAGTAAAGGTTATCTATCAAATCTAACTCTTCGGTGACCTTTGTAATGAGATGACCACCTTCACTGCCTATTCATTATTAACTCTGATGTAAACAATAATATTTTTACGGTTATCGTTACATGTTCTGTTGTGGTCACTTTCATCTAGCCAACTCAGTGTTATGTAAGGCAGTAGAATAAGTTGTTAAACACTTCGGAGGAGTTATATACGTCGAAAATATATTTATTAATAGACAACAAATGTATTTATGACGATATTTTTATATCACTTTTGGAAGATTTGAAAATTATTGTGTGTAGATGATATCACGTTTGAAGTAGTATTTACGAACTATTACGTCATTTTATATTACTTCTTTAGTTGTGTCTACTGCAGTCAACAAAATTATATGTATGTAATTATTATAAAATGATTATTGTAAAACCTATTAAAAAAACATGAATACGTTGGAAGCATTTGAACACATTAATATTATTTAAAATATTGTTTTACAAGTTAAACGAGTTTTTTTGAGTGCTTTTTTTGTTAATTCAAGATATATTGGTGTTGCCAAATTATAAAAGATGCAGATGAAGTTCGTTTTTATTTATTTCTAATGTATTCAAAATATTGATGAATGAAATTAATTAAAATAAAATGATAAACCTGTAATCAAAAATTATAGTGAAATAAATAACAAAATATATATGTTGTTTTCTATAATTTGTTTATAAAAGTATCTGATATGAGGTAAAATTACATGTTACTTGGATTTAATGGAGACCGGAGACTACCGTGCATGTTGAGGGCTTAGAAAAAAATTTTTTTGCATGTTACAGTTCAGGGAATATTTTAGTAATACTTGTATTATTTACTTCAAGATTAGGAACGTAGTATTATTATAAAGACAGAACTTTTTATTAGTTTATTAGATAAATTCGAATACCTATATATAGTTAGTTTATTTCAAACTTATTTGCAACATAAAAAATGTCGGCTTCTTTGACGGCGGTAAAAGGATCAAGAAGCAGGCGTTTTTTAATGTTGCAAATAAGTTTGAAAAAACTGTACATTGTTAAATTTTTTCGTTTTGTCTATTCTTGTGTAGGTTAATCATGATTTCATGAATACATTCGGGACAAGCAGACAAATAACACTCAGACAATATTAATCATCAAATTCGTAGAATTTTTCCGTTTGTTTTCTCCATCCAAGTAACTATCAACTTTAAAAATAATTACATTTTTATATTACGCCCTCAAGTAACATTATATCTAATACCATTCCAAATTTGAATCTTTTAGCATAATTAATATTGTAAACACGATTTTTTAAAAACATCACTGTTTTGTGTGCACTGGAAATGATTCTTTCCTGGAACCAATTATTTTTTGAGGAACATCTATAAAAGTATTTACTCGACTCGCCCACGTGGATCTCTGCCTTTGGTTAATTTTATTCAGTTACAAATGCGAAAAATTATGCACTTCTTAATAATGTCATAATTAATACTGCAAATAAATGATTCTCATACAGTTGACTGAGTTTTTAATGTGTACAGTAGGTCGTGTATCTTTTAGTTACGCAATGTGAGTGTCTCCCAGAGATGTAAAAAAATGTTTCTTGAAATCTTCTACTAGAGTTGGCCAAGGTAAAATTCCAAAAGCCGTTCCTTTGTTCATTCTTTCCGTTCCCAATATCTCATCTTTGTTTAATTAGATAACGTCTTATTATTCGACAAATTCATAATAGACATTGCAATTTGTGGATTTCAAGATATGATAATTGTTTTTGCAATGGTAAAACGCAGAAATATTACTAAATTTAAAAAATACTGTAATTCTGATGAACTGATAAGATTTTATTTGAAATTTTACAAAGGCTTACTGTTAGACAACAAATGTATTAAGGGGGTAATGCTTGTCTTAGCACTGTGTACTTTAAAAATCAACTAGTTGCGTTAAAACAGACAATCTAAGAACATGTAAAAAAAATTTTTAAAACAAATACCTAATAGTTTCTCTGATGATGGTGTAATAAACCGAAATGTTAGAAAAAAATAATAAAATTAGTTATACCTGATCGAAATCCCCACAAAAAACTATCAGATATTATGTGATATTAACGATCAAGAAAAGAAAAATATATATAGATATACGTATCTGTTACAACATTTGGAAATTGATTTAATACGCAAACAAAATAGAAAAGAAGATGAAGAAATTAAGAAAAAAATTGTTATTTTATCACCCCATAAAATAAAGTGTGACAAAGTACTACTTATGTTTGATTTTCATCTAGTAAGATCGAGTTAGGTATTTTATGAATCATCGATTGCATGCAATAATCACCTTAGAAGTTACCTTTGACATTTGTTTGATATTTATGTATGAATGCATGTACGAGAACAATGAGGTAACTTATATTATGTTTATGTAATACTTACGCATACTGGTAATTGCCCTCGGGAGAGATGTCCGAGTCAGAACGAATGATTTGGGCAGTTTTTGGGTCACCACTGAATGCACCAAAGGCTACGGCTAGTACGGCGGAGAAAACGACCTGAAATATTAATTGGGAAATTAGTTTTTCTTAATTTTTTATTTATAACGTGTGGAAATTCAACATGAATTGTTTTTATTATGCTGATAATTTGCGCATAAATTTTTTCTGCTTATCGTAAATTACTTCTCGACCGATTATCATTTTTATTATCAAACTTTATTGATTTTTGAATAATATCACGGAGGCAAAAGGAAAATATGATTATTCTTACATTTCGTTTTCCAAAACTTTCTAAAAAAACAAATTTTCATGTAAAATGTGTGATTTCTATGTATCTAAACATTATAAGTACATGTTTGGAAAATATTTTAAAATTGTTTTTAAAATGTATGTTCCCGAAAAATCAACCACTATTATATTTTTCTTACATTGTGTCACTATTATTATTTTTAAATGTAAAACAAACAGTAACTAAAGCTTTAAGTTCCAAATCGATTTAATCTCTTTAAAACTAAAACTTCTCGAATTAAAATATAGTTAACATTGTTAACAATTGTGTTTTAATAATTCTGTAACTTACCAATTGCATCATCTTGTGTGATATGTTTGGATAACTGAACAATTATGATAATTTTTGAAAACGCCTTAGTATTTATACTCATCCATTAAATGTTAATAAGCTGCAGACTCTTCTTCATTCAAAGGTTACACTCCCCACCTTTAACCTAATCAGGTTTCAAAATTGCAGATGAAGGAAAATGATTTTTATTTATAAATATTTCATATTACGTTATTCTTAAGCTCTCTGGAGACTACATACATTTCCGCATAATTTATTGTTTTAATTGAGGTATTTATTTTATTTAAATTTGTACATTCTTTCATAGAAGAATTCGATAGAAGCGAATTGTTGTCATGTATTATTTTTTTTATGTAGTTTATTTGAACAGTAGTTATATTAATATTTAATCAGTTTGTTATGATATAGGTTCAAATTAATATGCAAATGTGAAACCGAAAATTTATTTATTTATTTATCAATACAACTGCCATGACAGAAAATTTCCAATTAGAGGGAAGGAACTACAATACGGTTTATAACAAACTTAATTAACAATAACATACCTAATTTGACAATTTTGAACATTATTTAAAAAAAGAGAAAAAAAATATGTAGTCATCGGAACGTACCAGGTAACCAAATAAGCCTCCTACCCCCATTTTCTCGGTTATTTGGAAAGATACGAAAAAAAATGAAAAATGCTTTTTGTAGGGTTTTTAAAAAGGAATCCAGATACATTAACAGAAAAACAACTGAACATCAAATAAAAAAGGTGGAGGCCTAAGTTACTTTTTTTTAAATAGAAGTACCCAAATATTTTTCCTTATTTGAATAGGACGTCTTATTATGATTTCAAATATATATACGTTTTATATAGTATCTTCAGTAAATATTCCGATAATCGATATTTTTCAATATAAAATCAGATATCAAGAAATACTATCTAGGTGGCTGTGATACTAAAACAAAAGTGTTAGCTTGACAGTTTGACTATTATAACTATTAACTTTTTTGCCTAATTTACCTATATTTAATTTCTTTTTTTATTATCCTCATGAAACTATGCTCAATTATTAGTTAAATTATTATATTGAAAAAAATAATAAATAAATAACAAACGCTTATGCTGCCCAGCCAGCTAAAAAAACTACAAATATAGAAAATAACTAAAGAACACTATTGAAGTGGTAGATAATTTATTAAAAATAATATTATCCATTAAAATAAGAGTGGTAAATGAAAATATTTAAATTATTTAACGGCTACAGAAATGTAGTAAATTAACAATAATTTATTGCTAGTTAATTAATAATAAAATATCACAAAAATTCTCTATGTGCCCTCCATTGTGTTCTATACAGAACGTATCCTTTTCTTAAGTTTCCCATTACATTTGCCGTAACAACGTTGTTATTATTCAAATTTCGTATTTCTGTTCTAATTTTTTCCTTTATTTCTTCCAAGTTGTTGCTTCTTTCTTTATAAACAATATTTTTTAAATGGCCCCAAAGAAACGTGTCTAATGGAGTTAGGTCCGGACTATGAGGTGGCCAAGCAATAGTTCCTCGTTTTCCTATCCATTCTTGATATGTTGTTTAAGTAATTTGTAACATCATTAATATTATGTGGGGGTGCCCCGTCCTGCTGCCAAATAACATCTAATTGCAATTGCATTTCTTCTAATAAATTATTTACATCATTTCTTAACATATCTAAATACAATGATCCTCTATGGGAGCCTTCGTGAAAAATAGGCCCTATAATTTTTTTATTTATTATTCCACACCAAACATTTATGGATTTCCTTCCTTGGAATTGAATCTCTTCAGAAATATGAAGATTTTCGGAAGACCAAAAATGTGAATATCTTCTGTTGAAGATACCAGATGTGTTGAATGATGCCTCATCGATCCAACATATTTTATTAAATATATTATTACCAATGTCATACCTGTTGATCATATTTCTACAAAATTGTTGCCGCTTTTCATTATCTTGAGGGAATAATTTTTGAACAGGCAATATACTATAATTCTTAAGTTTATGTTTTTTAAAGTTCTCTGTATGGTTCCATAAGAAAAATTCAAATACCTCATTGCGTCTCTTATTGAATTTCTTGGATTCTTTGAAAATAGAGTAAAATACTGAATTCTCTATCTTCGTTGACTATTCCTCGTTTCTTTTTATTTTGAATTGCTCCTGTATGTTTTAATAAATTATCTGCCAACTTAATAGTTTTCCTGTTAGGCCATTTCCTATTCGGATATATTTGTCTATATTCTCGCTGGGCAGCATAAGCGTTTTTATTATTTTTAAATTACAAGTTTACCATATCGTATTTTTCTCCTAAAGTATAATGATTATTCATATTGGTTATTTTTGGCCAACAAAGCAACGTTCAAAAGTAACAGTTGTTGGCAAACTGAATTATTAAATGAGCAAAACTGTCAAAATATTAATTGTTGTTTTGTTATCACGGCCACCTAGAAAATATTTCTTGATATATGTTAAGCAACGTATTTTCTTTTGGGAAATAATCGATTATCGGAATATTTACTGAAGATACTATGTAAAAAGTATATATATTTGAAATCAGAATAAGACGCCCTATTCAAATATGGAAAAGTATTTCTGTACTTCCATTTAAAAAATATAACTTAAGCCTCCATCTTTTTTATTTGATGTTCAGTTGTTTTTCTGTTAATGTGTCTAGATTCCTTTTTAAAAACCCTACAAAAAGCATTTTTCATTTTTTTCGTATCTTTCCAAATAACCGAGAAAATGGGGGTAAAGTAAAACTAGTATAAAAACAAACATGTGAAGAACTAAAATTAAAGATTTATGCTAAACTCAACATGAATTAAACTCAAAATAAACTAACATACATTCAAATTGCAAATAAATATATCAAGATCATTCATACAAGAATCATAATTGTGAAGTGGGTAAAACAAAAGAACATTTGTTCTAGAAACAGGTAAGTATAATAAATATGACATATTATGACGTGCTGGCAAACTTGGGATGTGGAAACTTAAATTACTCAGAAGAATTTGAATCAACTACATAATTTATGACTTTGAATAAAAACGAAACCGAGTGACATATTCTTCTAGTTCTTTTAATTCAATTATATTATATTATATTCAATTATATCGATCAGAGTTGAACATTTGGAAATCCTATAGATTCCATCAACTTTGTACCACAAAAATTTGACAAGGCGCCTCTGAACTGATTCAATAGCTGTTATATGTCCAGGATTCCATACTACTGATGCAGACCCTAATTTTGATCTTGCATAGATATTAAATAAGCGTGTGTTATTAAATTGTTTGCAATTTCAAGTAATAAATTTCAAACTTTTAAAGGCACCAGCAACAATATTATTTAAGTGACTATTGAATGTCGGTTTGGAGTCAAAGTAAACTCCCAGATCTTTAAACTGATTGCATCTATTAATGGTAGGATCATCTACATTATACCTAAATTAAAGTGGTTCTAGTTTACGGGAATCTTTAGTAATGTTCAGATATGATTTATTGAACCAATTGTTTTATTTATTAAGATCATCTTGAAGTACGCAACAGTCCACAACTGTATTAATATGAGAAAATAATTTCAAATCATCAGCATAAAGTAGGGTCTACACTGCAACTTCATGGTAATGTCATTCACGAATATAACAAATGGCAGAGGCCTAAGCACAGTGCCCTGAGGGACGTCAGAAGTAGCCGTAATAGTGACAGACTTGAAACCACGGTACTGTATATACTGTTTTCTTTTATTTAAGTAAGAGCAAAAGAAGCTTATGAAATCTTTAGCAAGTCCTTGCTGGGCTAGTTTCTGCAGTAATGTACCATGGTCAAGCCTGTCAAATGCTTTCGAAAAATATATGTGTAAAGGACATCTACCTTGCCTGCCCTATCTGTGTTCAGCAATAAATTGTGTAATGCATACTAAGTTGCTACAAGTTGATCGCCTCGGTATAAATCCGTGTAGATCAGTGGATATATATGGCTTCACATGATTATACAAGATATCATTGAGTACAGATTCGGACATTTTAGCAAAGTTACACATGATTACAATTAGATGATAATTCTCAATTAGCTGTTGATCATTCTTTTTTGAAAATAGGAATACTAAAGGTATTCCGTCATCTTTCATATACAACCCAGCAAACATTTTGGTTTAATTTGACGTCGAGGCTACCTAAATTATGTATAATGAATTTAGTCGTGAAATTGGAATTAACCATATTTAAGTAAAATTTACATTGACGCGACATGGAATCGAAATTTAGTTAAATTGCTAAGATAGGTAAAAACAGGGTGTCCAGTTAGTGTTCCCTCGGAAGATTGTGCAAAATGGCTAACTTTATAAAAAAACTTTCTTAACAAAACTTTCAATGTTTCATCTCTACTACAATGTAAAATTATTTTCAGTTATACAAGGTGTCACAAAAATTAGTTACATAAGAAAGTATAATTTTTTTTAATGGAACAGCCTGTATTTTTTTGGCGCTAGTTAAGCCTCCAAGGATCCTACACCCTAAAATAGTTTGTCAATCAGATGCAGTGTTGTCAAGTTATGATGTTTTTCTTGTTCTTTTTTTGGTAATTTACAAAAATTTCTTTGATTGCCATATCTCCGTGATTTATTAATTGTTTTTTCTAAAAATGTAAGACGTTATTTGATAATGATGTATTTACTGAAAAACATTTTTGGAATAAATTTATTATACCGGGAGTCCAAAAATATTTGTTTACATTCTTGATATTTAATTATCATTTTTCTCAACTTTTTTAAATGGAATGCCTACATGGATGAATAACGCATACAATTCTCCACATTTTAATATATACTTTATTTTTATTTCAAACGGTTTTTGAGATGATTATTTCAAATAATTTTTTCGTAAATTAAGGTGCCCTTTATTTTAGCATTAAAATCTAGTATGGCTTTGGTCTTTTGTATTGCGTTTGTTTTTCACTTTATGACATTCTTGTCAGGTGTTTAAGATTATCGTGACGAAGTTGAATTAATATTTTTAAGAAAAATAATATGAATTATAATTATTTCAACAAGATTTGATATCCATGATGTATGTTATTGGTGAATGTTATGGAAATTGTTTATTGGCATCAAGAGTGTATCGTCAAAAATATCCCGATAGAAGATGTCCTAATGTGAGGTCTAGAAAATTTGAGAGAACGTTATGATCGTACTGGAAGTGTTGCATATGAAAAAAGGCGAGACGGCGAAATGTATTAAGTGAAGAAAATGAGTTGTCTATAACTTTAGCGGTAATTGAAAGTCCTACGGCAAGTGTTCGGGGAGTTAAGTAGGAATTCAGAGGTCAGTAATTCCAGTGTTTCCCTATGCCTTCGTAAAAATAAGTTTCACCCCTATAGAGTACAGCTGCTTCAAGAGCTTTTGGATGTAGATATAAATCGTAAATTAAATTTTTGCCAGTGGGCTCAAAACCAAATTGGAGAAAATGAAGAATTTTTCAAATTTGTGCTGTTCATGGATGAATCAACGTTTCATCGCAATGGATTTGTGAATAGTCACAATGTCCATTATTATGGCACAGAAAACCCTCATGTTGTACAGACAAATCATAACTAGCACAACTGGAATTTAAATGTTTGGGGAGGAATTGTACATGATTATGTTATTGGTCCTCACTTTTTTGAGGGAAATGTGAATGGAACAGTCTTCTTGGATTTTATGCAAAATACGTTTCCACAAATGATCGAGCATATTCCTGATTATATTACACATAATATGTGATTACAACTTGATGGTGCACCACCACATTTTAGTATAAATATTCGCCAGGCTATTAGTAACCAGTATCCTGAAAGGTGGATAGAAAGAGGAGATCTGATATTTTAATAAGCTGCTAAATTATATCTAATTTATTATTTTATTTAATTATGTTAAGTACCACTGCATGGACGCCTAGATCACCTGACCTGACTCCAATGGATTTTTTCCTTTGGGGATTTGTGAAGTCGGACGTTTATAAAGTAGAAGCAACGATTCGAGAAGATATGATGGAAAGGATTCGTCAGTGTTTCAATCGTATAAATGTTGATATGTTATACAATGTAAGGCGTTCGTTTATCAAGAGGCTTCAGTGTTGCGTGAATCAAAATGGTGGACATTTTGAGCAATTGTTAGGCTAGTTTCAGTATCAATATCAATAGGTAGCTTCAATATCAACATTAAGAATGTAAACAAATATTTTGGACTCCCGGTATAATAATGATTTATTTCAAAAATATTTTTCAGTAAATATATCATTATCAAATAACGTCTTACATTTTTAGAAAAGACAATAAGTCGTGGAGATATGGCAGTCAAAAAAATGTTTGTAAATTACAAAAAAGAACAGGAAAAAAATCATAACTTGGCAACGCTGCATCCTATTGGCAAAATATTTTAGGGTGTACTACAGGACCCTTGGAGGCTTAACTGGTGCCAAAAAATATAGGATGTTCCATTTAAAAAAAATTGAGAAAAATGGTAATTAAATATCAAAAATGTAAACAAATAACGTCTTACATTTTTAGGAAAAACAATTAATAAATCGCGGAGATATAGCAGTTAAAAAAATGTCTGTAAATTTCCAAAAAAAGAACAGGAGAAAAATCATAACTTGGCAACGCTGCATCCGATTGACAAAATATTTTAGCGTGTAATACAGGACCCTTGGAGGCTTAACTGGCGCCAAAATATACAGGGTGTTCCATTTAAAAAATATTATACTTTCTTATGTAACTCATTTTTGTGACACCTTGTATAATTGAAAATAATTTTACGTTGTAGTAAAGATGAAACATTGAAAGTTTTGTTAAGAAAGTTTTTTTATAAAGTTAGTAGTTTTTTCACAATCTTCCGAGGGAACACTAACTGGACAATTGCATAGCATCAGAAGTTCCTGGTTGTTGAAATTAATACGTCGAAAATTTTTCCCTGCGTATTAGCACCTGTACTTTGAAAAATAACCATTCGCCTCCAAAATATTCATTAATATGACAATTCCTATTATCAAGTAAAAAAATTATAATTATAGTTTGTCAAAAATATGTTATACTTGTTTTGATTATGACTTAGCAAGTATAATTATGTATTTTTTTAACCTTTTCATCAGTTCGTTTCCATAAAAATTATTATGAAATTTTCAATTTCAAATCGTTCTACAACTGTGGTAAAAAAATATGGATTCTAGCGCTAATTTGACCTTAAGGTTAACTGCCTTTGAAAATGTAACTACAAAAGACAATTGACTAACTGGTTGAAGTCAGGTAGATAAGCAAGGTAGAATTTATCCACGTTGTCGACCTAATATTGCTTTAAAGGAGCGTAATAAAAGCGACCAAATAGGTTGCTATGTAGATACAAATTATGTAGCATTTCCAACAAAATCTACCTAGTTAAAATATTCCACCATTATGACGATTTCAAATCACCAAAAAAGTAGATATTACCTAATTATACTACCTATTTCGACTTTAATAAAAATTTGCATTTAAGGTAATTTGTGGTAGATTTTTTAGTTGTTTTTCCCTTGCTGCTTTAGTTAAAGGTACTTTTACGCAAAATAATGTATAAGGTAGATTTATTGGTATTATTGACGTATATTTAAATATAGTAAAACCAATAAGTAAATTTCTATGGGAAGGGTATTTTTCCAGTTAATTTTACATCATAACTACTTCAATAAGTAAATTCGTCTTTTACCAAGTCGAGTTATTGCTAATTTTATGGAAAATATATGCTGGGAGGGATACGTTGATAACAGAAGCGATAAATTAAAGATATCGGTTATGATTTAGCAAATAAAATGGCACAGTCTCTTAAAAAGAAAGCTGCGATACCAACTGGTCCCGTGGTACATTTCAGCTTTAATTTCTTTAAAGTTGCTTACACTTGACGACTCTCGTTAATATTAAGGATGAGCAGTGGTAAATTATTTGTGTAAATTACGGAGTCAGGATTAAAATTAGTTGACATAGTATAGGACTCCTGAAAATAGGCAGCAAAAGCATCCATAATTTCAAGTGGGTTATTGTTAGGGGTATTATTGATGTACATAGTCTCCGGGTTGTTCATATCATTACTTTTTTCATTAACATGACCAAAAACGGTTAGGATTTGATTTGATTTGATCTTCAATAAATTTTATGTAACTGAAATGTGCAGAATTGATGTCATTTTTTATCTTAGCTCTCAATGCATTAAAATGATTAGAATCAACAAGACTAAAATTTTTGTCCCAAGCGGGATTAGGGTTTTATCTCCCTAATTATATTTATATTAAACCTAGGTGGATATTTCCTTTGTTTCATGGCAGTTCTGGGTATGTTGATAATATTACAGAGTGGCAGTGTTGCAAGGGCGAATCGTCTCTTATTTTTGGAATATCTATATGTTCGGGATTAAAAATAGAATAAAATTTAATTAGGTATTAAGAAGATTATTTGGACAAAAACTAAAATACCGAAAAAAGTTTGATGGTCATTTTTTCCAATTAGATTATGTCAGCCTTGTTTAAATATACATACATACGTATTAAATATATGCAAGATAAATAGTATGCCGGACATGTCTTCAGCAAAGTTAGACAAACTATTTTAATATCTTGATTCAGGCATTTTTTTTTTTTTGAATGGTTAACTATGTATGATAAACATCTGCATCAACATCTGGATTCGTTGAAGGCTTTAACATGGGTTTTGTACTATTTAGCTTATTTGTGAACGATTTTAATGAAAATATAAATTTATAGTTTTTGTCGGCAGTCTAAAATATTGATGGCCATCTGGTCGGTTGTAGTTTAAATTAATTAAATTTGGATCTACTTATTTCTGTTCTTATTTTTAATTATTTATTTAATCAGTAGTACAGTTAGGCTTATTAGGAAGTTATATAATTTTTATAAAATACAAGGTTTCTCAGCTGAAACAGTTCACTCTGAATAAATTTATACACACTATTGGACTCGATTTCATGCAAAGCCGATGTTTAATGCGATAAAAAGTAAGATAATTAGAGTTTAAATATGCGGGAGAGAGTTCAGCGTGTACTGCTTCGTTGCCACTAGGGCCTTCCGCCGGCGCGATACAATGCGCAAGCGAATGTCGAACTTAGCCGGGGACTGGAGACGCCGCAATAAATAACATTCATTCTCGTTGTTCTGTGCCGATGTGACAGTAGCGTAGAGCAACTATCTTTGTTGCCCACCAGTTTTCTCTTATTTTGTTCAAGTTTGTAGAACTGAAAATTTGAACTTTAACGTCATTATCCTCGAATGTTTGCTGTTGGTTAAAGAAAACCTAAACCTTTTTTATTTCAGTTGTGAGCTACACGACCACTTCACATGTCTTAACATGGATCTCGCAATTGATTATCATGGAGTCCCGACAAGTAAATTTTCTGCAAATTATTATGCTCCCATATTTTATGACAAACTTGCCGAACAATATACCATATACGGGGTGGGGCAATAGTGCGTCGGACCTCGATATCTCGAGTTCTACGATAGCTAGAAATTTTTTAAAAAATTGCAAGTAAACTAGATAAAAAAGTCTATAACTGAAAATTATTTTCGAACATCCAGGGCGAGCCAAGACGAAATTACAGGACTAAGTGCCTTTTTTTTTTAAATGGAATGCTATGTATATCAGTATATTTTTTGAAGCCTCTTTCTAGGCTCTATTCAATCCTATATTATTATTGGCTATCTCCCAACCACTTTGATGTAATGAATTTTTTTGTTGAAATAATGCCATCTGCAGATGGATATTAAAAAAATCTCCACAGTCACAATTATGGGTTTTAAGAAAAACATATGTGAATACCAGTTACGAGACATCTAATTAATGTTTTTGAATCATTTTCATTTCCAAAAAATGTACAGGGTGGCCAAAAATTAGTATTCAATTAAGAACTTTTTAAATTGAATTTTCTCAATTTTTTCAAATGAAACACCCTGTATATTTTTCAACAATGTGATGTAAAAATGAAAAACGAACATTTTTTTTGTAAGTACTTCCCTATGGCTAATTACAACCATTTTCGTTTTATAAATAAATAAGTGTTTATTTTTCAATTAAGAACTTTTTAAATTGAATTTTTTCAATTTTTTTCAAATGAAACACCCTGTATATTTTTCGACGATGTGATGTAGAAATGAAAAACGAACATTTTTTGTAAGTACTTCCCTATGGCTAATTGCAACCATTTTCGTTTTATAAATAAATAAGTGTCAAATTCAAGAATAAATTTAAAAAAAAGAGGTTCCCTCAAATTATTCATTAGAAAAATTTATAATAGGTGTTCGACATGTTGCCCATTTTGATTGACACACGTCTTTATGCAATTTTGAAATGAGGCCATTTACTGGGACCATTTCCATTGAAATGAGTAAATAGTATTTAACCAGTCCATTACTGTAATGTTTTTTTTACATTTTTTTGCTGTTTTCGTTATTCGACAAGCAATACCTCAGTTTGGTATAAATTGTCGTGTACAAAGGAGCATTTATCACACTTATCGGTCGTTAGTTACAATTTGTATTGAATTTAAAATATTTGGAATTTTACAATATGAATTTTAATAAAGCGGAACTTGTAGATATGACTTTTGTTTTGGGCGAGTCAGACAGAAATTGTTTACTTGCCAATAGAATTTATCACCAACGTTCTCCTGAAAGAAGGCTTCCTGATGTTAGCAGCTTCCAAAACCTTCTCGATAGATTTCTGGAAACTGGAAATGTCGAATATAAAAAAAAGTGACAGAATAAAACGTGTTGTGAACGAAGAAAATGCGTTTTCTGTGGTGCTGGCAACGGTTGAGAATCCCCATGTTAGTCAAAGAGAAGTGACCTCATTAGTAGGAATAAGTAGACGGTCTGTGGGTCGAATCTTAAAAACAAATAAGTTGCATGCATATCATATTCAAATGCACCAGGAATTATCTGATGACGATTTTCAAAAGCGCCTACAATTTTGTAATTGGGCCAGAGGTAAAATGCAAGTTGATGTCAACTTCTTCAATAATGTTTTATTCACCGATGAGGCAATTTTTCATAAAAATGGATTTGTTAATAGGCACAATTTCCATTATTATGCTTCGGAAAATCCTCACTTTTTATGCAAGTTGATAACCAACACAGATGGTCTATAAACGTTTGGGGAGGAATTATTGGAGAACATGTAATAGGGCCACATTTCTTTGATGGTACATTGACTGGAGCTATTTATCTTCATTTTTTTGGAAAACTATCTGCCACAATTATTGGTAAATCTCCCTGGAAGAATTCGAAATAGGATGTGGTTTCAGCAAGGTGGTGCTCCACCACATTATTTAAATGCAGTTAAAGACCACTTAAATAATACCTACCCTCATCAATGGATTGGAAGAAATGGACCCACTAAATGGCCTGCTAGATCCCCAGGTCTTACAAATATGGATTTCTTTTTATGGGGATACGTGAAGGAAATTGTTTATAGAGACACACCAACAACAGTACAAAATATGAAGGAAAGAATAATAACTACCTTTAGATCTATCACACCGGCAGTTTTAGGAACAGTGGGAACCTCATTTCAAAAACGCATAGAGATGTGTGTCAATCAAAATGGCCAACATGTGGAACATTTATTATAATTTTTTCTACTGAGTTATTTGAAGAAACCTCTTTTTTTAAGTTTATTTTTGAATGTTGTAATTATTGCTCAATAAAACGAAAATGGTTGCAATTAGCCGTAGGGAAGTACTACAAAAAATGTTCGTTTTTCATTTTTACATAACATCGTTGAAAAATATACAGGGTGTTACATTTGAAAAAATTGAGAAAATTCAATTTAAAAAAGTTCTTAATTGAATACTAATTTTTGGCTACCCTGTTGGTTTTTAGGAAATGAAAATGATTCAAAAATATTAATTAGATGTCTCGTAACTGGTATTTACATAAGTTTTTCTTAAAACCCATAATTGTGACTGTGGTGATTTTTTTTAATATCCATCTGCAGATGGCATTATTTCAACAAAAAAATTCATTACATCAAAGTGGTTGGGAGATAGCCAATAATAATATAGGAATGAATAGAGCCTAGAAAGAGGCTTCAAAAAATTTACTGATATACATAGCATTATATTTAAAAAAAGGCACTTGGTCCTGTAATTTCGTCTTGGCTCGCCCTGTATGTTCGAAAATAATTTCCAATTATAGACTTTTTTGTCTAGTTTACTTGCAATTTTTTAAAAAATTTCTAGCTATCGTAGAACTCGAGATATCGAGGTCCGCCCCACCCTGTATATATAATTTAAACGAATCATTAAACATTTTCTTACGGAAAGGCATTTTATACTTTGGATGAATTTTTAACTTTAAATATTTAATTTGATATAGTTAAGTAATGATTGTGCTACTATTCCTTCTCATTATCTGTTTCGTATGTCTCATGTATTGTATTGTTCTAAATAATGACGTTTGTGATTTATTTTCTTGTCTTTTTAATACGTTATATCTATGTTTACTACATGTTATGTGTAATTTTTTTTTTGCCGACACTTTTGTCTATATCTATGTCTAATTGTGAGAACTTTGTATACAATTCAGTCGGTTTATTTGAGAACATTAAAATTTATTTAAAGCAGTTAACATTTTTATAAGTAAATATATTGTCATATTATAAAGAAAGAAGAATTTTGAAAGTGGAATAAATAAATTTTACTTTACAATCTTCAATTTTATTTTTCTGCTCAGTGAAGCATCAGTCAGTTCTTTATGTTGGTGCCGCATTATTATAAAGAACAATAAAAAAAACACTCAGAAAACGGAAAAGACACAATTTCTAGGAGGTTAAAACAACATGACCTGACGTTTACTAACCGCATGATGTAAGCGAAAAAACAAGTCGTCGAGTCTGCGTAATATCATATCTCTAATTTATTGTATCAGACTATGACATCTAGTATCCATTTCAGACTTTTTATTACAGACCAGCTTAAGGAAATGTACAAGGGTAATTTGTAAAATTTTTCTTTTAAAATTCATCCAGCTGAACCAGAAAGAAGATTCGATTTGAACTGAATCTAGAATTGGGAAGAATATATATGTAATTAAATATTATTTATTACATTATTGTGTCATCAAACGTCATTCTGTACTTATAAGCGGCCGCGGCGCCTACTGTATGGTACATATAAATAAACAGAATAATTTACTAACTTTTTTCATCGTAATTAATTGAGATTCATTGAAAATGCATCCTGTATTATATTCGGTTCTACCAGTGTTTAATTGATTCCATATTACTACAATATTCAACAATATAATCATTAACACGTAACAAATTATCTTATTGCTTTGCGTGTGTGGTCCACTAATTTATTGTTAATAGTCACACCGACTATTTCTGTTTTATTCGTTATAATCATTTTCTTCGAACGATTTATTGCAGATACTTCTAACAAAAACTATCTCTTGGAATTTTTTTCTAATAACGAACAATTTCACTGAATTTTTTGGTCAAGTATTTCTGATAGCACAAGGACGAAGATAACACAGGTCTACAAAAAAAATTTTTTTTCTTGTAGAGACCTGACCCAACTATTCTTTGGTAAAATTTTCCGCTGAAGCCGAAAAAAAAATTTTTTTTTTATCGTGTGGGTTCCCCCCCCACACCCCAATTCTCCCCAAAAATTAAAAAATGCAAACTGGACGAAAAAACCTACCTATCTTTAGTAAAATTTTCCGCTGAAGCCGAAAATTAAAAAAAATATATCGTTTGGGTTCCCCCCCACACACCTCAATTCCCTCCAATAATAAAAAAAATGCAAACTGGGCGAAAAAACCTACCTATCTTTAGTAAAATTTTCCGCTGAAGCCGAAAATTAAAAATAAAATTTTATCGTGTGGGTTCCCCCACACATCCCGATTCTCCCCAAAAATTAAAAGAATGCAAACTGGGCGAAAAAACCTACCTATCTTTAGTAAAATTTTCCGCTGAAGCCGAAATACGAAAAAACAAAGCTATGGATAAACAAACTAAAAAGTAAACCTGCAGCAGGAACTAGCTTGGTATCACAAACTGGAGAAGATGTGTAGCCATTTTGCAGCATCAGATATGTTTCTATGGTTGTCTCCATGAGTGATGTTCGCATTGGTGAAAATATATTCTTATATTTTGAAAACGACCATTCGACATTTACTGATGTAATACACGCATACGTAAAATAGTCTTTGAACGCACTTAACGGATCTGGGGCTGCACCATCACATATTTCTCTTAATTTGGTAAAACCGGTGAATTTATTTAACACTTGCCAACTTTTCTTTGACGCGCTCATTTGTTGCGTCACCTATAGCGTGTAGCAGTAGATTTATTTCGTCCACTATTTATAGTGACTCCGCTAACGACAACGCACTGTTTTCTAATTTTTTTATGCTTTCATGTAATGGTTTATAGTTCTTCGCAATATTTTTTTAAGCTGTTTAAAACGGAAATATCTTCGAATTTTGTCTGGCTTTCCTTAATAGCTGCAGCCTCATCTGGATTGAATTATAGTATCACAGCTTTTATTTGTTGGAAATATTCAGCATAATAAAAAGCTGCCTGCAACCATGTTCCCCAACGTATAAGAATCGGCTGTGGTGGTTCGGGAATACCGGGACACTTGCTATGAAATGCACGGAGACGTTTAGGAGATTTAAGAAACATTTTTTTTTGTACTTGCTATTAATGCATCCACCTCTGCAAAACCTTTTTGAATAGTTTCTGCCACAAGATGTAAAGCATGCACTTTACACGTAACATTTATAAACGTACAACCTTGTTCTTGCAAATAGAAATTCTAGGATATTTTTATGAATTTCCAATGCTGTCATTAAGACAAGCTGCTCTGGAATCGGGACTATGCAAGGATTTAGTTCACAAAATCTTAATTAAACATAAATTTCACCCATTTTCGTTCCAAATGATTCAACGATTAAAAGAAACAGATTTCCTATGAAGACAAAATTTTTGTGAATTTATTTTAATAAGGTCTGCAGGCGACGATTCTTATTTGGGAAATATTATATGGTCAGATGAAGCTAAATTTACCAAAAATGAACTTTTTAATCGACACAATTCGCATTATTGGAGTGACTTGAATCCTCATATGTTCAGGGAGCGAAATTTTCAAGAATGTTGGCAGTTTAATGTTTACTGTGCCATTAGAAACGATAGAGTGGTGGTATTAGAATTTTATCAGGAAAATTTAAACAGTAAGTTATAAAGATTTCTTCTGCTAATCTGTATAGTTAATTTTTTTATTTTTGTTTTTCTTTAGGTGAACGATATCTAAATATTTTACAAAATTTGAATAATAACTATTTAGAAAATTTACCTCTCACCGTACATAGAAACATTTTTTATCAGCACGACGGTGCTCTCCCACAACGCGTATTTGATAAATAATTATTTACAAGAAACTTTTTACGATCAATGGATCGCCAATAATGGACCTTTCCTATGGCCTCATCGCTCGCCGGTTTATCAATTTTAGATTATTTTATTTGGGGAACTATTAAAAATAAAGTTTATGAGAGCCCATTAAAAACTATTGAAGATTGTATGCAGAGAGTAAGAAATGCATTTCAAAACTTATCGCAAGATTGAATTAGAAGAGCTGCCTATGAAGAACCAATCCGAAAGTGCGAAAAATGTGTGGAGGTTCGAGGGCGGAATTTTGAACAATTATTAAATTAAAATGGAATCATGTTTTTAGTTGATATTATCTTAGCTATTTTAGTTTATGCAAAAGTGTCTTCAATCCAATTAATAGGCATGTTATAGTGTTTAGTGTTATTTTCCGTTTTTGTGGATATCTAGTAACAAATTTTCTACAAGTTCTTGATATTACTTTATTACATTCTCCATAAATAATAAACAAATTCAAAAAATCTTTGTGGGTGTAATTTAAACGCGGTGGCATTTTTTAACATAAGAGAATGACTGACATTATTGATTGTTTCTAATCATGGCTAATTTGATAAAATTTTTACTAAAAATTCTTGAATTTCTAAGAAAATCGCAAATATTTCAAAAAGTTGTAACTTAAACACCCATAATGCTTATATCAGAAAAAAAGGTATTTAATTACACATAACTTGATGTAAAAAATACAGGGTGTTCCATTTGACTTAAGCAAGTTTTCGCGGTATGAAGTTTACAAAATGTAACGTCAAGAATGGAACACTTGGTATACTATTATTGAATTTCTGTAAACTGTAGAGGGTAGCTCACCTGATGGTCTTTCTGCATGCCAAAAAGCAAGTGAGTATCTTTTTCACTAAGAAAGTTATAAAGGATATTGTAAACCATTACACCTGTCAAATTTTTTTTAAAATGTCAAATATCTCTGAAACGGCTGGGTTTAGGCATAGAGTATCCTACATGTTTTTGACTCGGAATTTTATGCTCGAAAACCCTAAAATATAGAGGGTATTCCATTTAAAATAACCAAGTTGGTATCGAGTTCCGGTATAACCGGAAGTGTCAGATGCTTGTAATTATTTTAGTTGGATTGACCACACCCATTAGTGATTCCCTAAATCTTCAAATTTTTCTGGTGCGTGCTTTTCCCTATATCGATCGATGCAGTTCCTGATGAGACACCCTGTATAATTGTAACACTATGGAATGCAAGGAGCAGATTGTCATGTGAGTAAAGAAGCTGTAAAACATAAAGAAACAGCAACAGAATTAATTATGTTTAGGCGAATTCTTCAATCATCGTTTATAAAATTCTTCATTCATTGTTTATAAAATCACGATTCTCATTTTTCTGTTTTTCTTTGTGTGTTCTACAGTTGCATGTCACAAACCGTATAACATATTTACACAATGCACTAAGTCAGGGCACGATTTCGTATGTTAATTAATGACCATTATTAACTAACTCGAACAGCCTCATTGCCTTACGCCGTCTTTTGACGTATCTGCAGAGAATAAAATCACACTTCACGGTGTTTATACGAAAAGCTGATTATACAGCGTGTCCACCGAGTGTGCGGAAGTCCAATTAAACAAATTATCTGGGAGAAGCTCATGGCGATTGTTTGCGATTGTTAGAGCAGACCATATGTACAAGGCCGATCATCCATATTTACAACGATTTCTTCATTCTGACTGTTTTAAATACAATAAGGAGTGATGTGTAAGGACAGATAAATGATAGATTATAAGAAAACTGATAGATTTAACTGGGAATGAGGACTGTAATATAGCGAATGTTGATAAATACTGTTACGTGTTTGCTATCCTCACAAACACCTATACTCGTAGATTCGTTGATTGAAAGTCCAGGTAACACTTACTCTCTACTTTATTTACTAATTAACAATTAACAACAGTAGATTAATTATTGTCTTAACTATAATCACACTTGAACACTTAAAGTCTCTTTCTTATTTCTTCTTTACTCGTTCACGCTCAACTTAAGACTGAGTCTCGGCCCACCGTACGCCTTATTTATACATCCATTTACACGGTCTAGAGCATTCCAGAATATTCCCGACCGTTTGCGTACAATTCCAGTCTCATCTAACCAGTCTACACAGTCCAGTGGCGTAACAATACAGCCAAAACAGCCAATGATTAAATTAACATTTGCTGGTGATTATTATTTAAAAATTTTGTCTACAACAAAAATTTGAAGTGTTGAAAATGTCCACCGTTCTTATCTCTACATAACATAATCCTGTTTTGAAAATTTCTGGATGTTTCTCAACATTTCTGGGGTTATTGTAAATAAGGCATTACTAATTTTCAGTTTGAGATCTTCAATGTCCGTTGGTCGTACTTCGTATATTCTATCTTTAATATAACCCCACAAAAAATTCTAAGCAGGTTAAGTTCGGTGATCGTGCGGGCCAAAAAACTGGGCCGCCTCTACCTAACCATTTGTTTCAGTACTTCTGAGAGTTCCATATTTATCTTGCACATAGAGCTCTTATTCCCTTGACAGAAAATACGAAAGGGAATCATGATTACTTTGTTCACTACAAACGAAAGTGTCTAGCGAATTCAGTTCAGTGTTCAGTGAATCATTCTTACATCGTATATGATAATCGGATTATTTGACTCCATTTTTATTAGTTATTGTGCATTGAAATATGGTTAGTTTTTAAGTTATTTTATTTATTTCATTTATTTTTCGTTGAAACATATATTTGCTGTTGTATTGTTTTTAAATACCGGTGCCGGTCCGCAGAGTTTTCTGCCGGTCTGCAGAAATTTCCTGCCGATCCGCGAAAAAGAATATCCATTTTTTAGTTACAGAGCTATCAAATTGTTGTTTTTTCGATTTCCTATTTGTGTGAAAAGACATTTTCGGCCCTGTCAGTAATAAAAATCAAACAGAGAAATCGAATCGATGTTAATGTAGCGCTTCATCTCTCAGAAACAGCGCTGCAACCACATACATCAAATTTTCTAACAAAGAAGCAGCAGCAAATATCGCACTAAATAAAAATTATGTTTTTACAACACTGGATTTAATAAATAAAATGCTATCTGCTTTAGTTTTTATTTCTGTCTTAGCCATCAGCCGGTCCTCGAAATTTTTGGCCTATATCCGCCGATCCGCAGGTGTAAAATGGTTGAAGAACGCTGCTCTAGACGACGCTAGGATACTCAGAATGTAACTACTAAGGCTGGGAATTGAAGACGATTAAATCACATTCGAATGTTTGAGTAATCAAATTCGAATTAATTCTAATTCAAATATTCGAATATAATCGATTATTCGAATATACTCGAATATTCCAAGATAACCGAATATATTCGAATGTTCACCTAACGTCAAAACAATTTGTTTCTGAGCAGTAACATATCCAACCTCTGATATTAAAGGGCCCTTTTGGGAATCGTTTTTGTTTATAAAATAATACATATTACTTTACAGTAGTACTAGTTGTAATTTGTTTATCTGTAGTTCACATATTAATTATTAAATCATTTTCTATGTGACCAATTCCCGTAAGTATTATTCGAATATTTTTGTTATTCAGTCTAAAACTGTATTAATTTTTAATAACTCGATTTAATTAAAATGTACAAACTCTTATACATACCAAAATATTCATACTTATATCTATATGAACCGAATCAATTTAATAATAATACAATAATATTCGAATACTCGAATAATTCGAATAATCGAATAGTTCAAATATGCGGTTCAATCGAATATTCGAATAGTTTGATTAATAGATGAATATTTCGAAAATCTAAATATTCTTTCTAGTACACTGAAAAACCGACAAAAAACGTTTCAAAAAATTTTTTTAAGGTACAACCACATGGGACCTTCACAGAATAATAGATTAGGCCCTTGGCCATCTAAAATGGGAAATTACAACATTTTCTGGGAGGTCCAACTTTTTTTATTATGAAAAATGTCATAAATCTGTCAAAATTAATTTTTCGTACTTTTTTCACACATCCCTCACGATATCTCCGGAACCAATTGAGATAATCAAGTTTTTTTTTTTTTAATCGATAAAGGAAACGTGAGCGGAGGTGACTGAATTAATTTAGTCTTTATGGAAAACCTAGTTTTTTATAAAATTAGGTAATACTTTAACATTTATTTTTCTTGCAGTACTTTTTTCAGTAAGCGAAAAACTTTTTTGTTTTAAGGAATTTTGCCACAGTATATGCATAGGGAATAAAATTAACACATCAAGGAAGTTTTTAAAAAAAAACGCAATACTCTACGACTTGTACGTTTCAAGTTATTGTTATTTGAAATTAAGTTTCTGCGGGCAGGATATCTCCCCCGGTTCTACTGTGCTTTAATCAGTGTGTTATGCGTGTTGTGGGTGCACACTATTAAGTATTATTTTTGACATATTTTTAATATAAATTTTATTTTCATAAGCACTTAGGTTTTACTTATCATTATTTACATTGCACATTATTTAAAAACCATTATATTTATACATTAAAACCTAAAATTGAATTAAAAAAATACGAAATAATTATTTATTTTAAAACATAAATTTAAAACTTGTTATAAAAATATTTTAAAAATCGTCAACGTCGGAATCTAAAAATATCTAGACAGTTCCTTGGTTGCAGCAGTTTGCATATTTGCACTCACTGCAGCATTTCAAACCTTGAGCAAAACAGGTACATCTGTTGTTACAGACCCTGTCGGAACATCTTATTGACAAACTTTGCCTTACAATATCGGGCACAGATTTTTGACTAGAAAAAGTTGCCTTCCAAACATTTTCTTCAAATATCCAACCGTATCGAGTTGGATCTTCCATCTGCATGTATTGTATATGGCTATTATACTAAATTTTTAATTGATACAGACACCTGGCTCCGTGGTCTAGAGGTAATGTACTTGCCTCAAAACTTCGGGGTCCGGGGTTCGATTTTGTTTGTACAATGCCGAGTGTGGCATTCTAATTAAGTTTTTGTGATGTATTTTAATATGCAATAAATGTTTTAAATTGGAATTGGAATTGGTTCGATTCCCGGTCGAGGAACTGGGATTTTTCTGTGAGAGAGATTAATCGTAGTATACTCGGACATTGGGTGTGTGTCCATTGTTTCTAAATCTGTAGCCCTCTCCCACACAAGGTCATTCCAGACCTTCAGGGATAAAGAGGGTTGTAATTTCATGTGGTGTTATTATTATATTATACCAAAAAAGAAAATAATTACATGTAGGTGTTTTGTTTCTTTTTTAATAGGTATGGGCGATCTAGAAAAATAATTATTACCTTTTTAAATGTTGTCTAAAAGCATGGTCAGTAGGAGGCAGCTCAGAAGCTGGCCGATTTGTACTTGTTGTTAAGTCCCATCTCATTCAGGGATTTTATATTTTTGTTTTTATTCTTATATAAATAAAGCGTATATTTTACCCCTAATTCCATCGCTTTATCCTCTGACAGAAAAGGAAGGTTTTCTAAATCTTTTAAATTATTTAAATTTTTATGTAAAACATAGAATGCCGTTTTCTTCCCTATTTTATACATGGCATTAGTTGTGTCACAACCAGTTAGGCAATGAATCGTTAATACTTTCTTGCAAATTTCCTCTCCTAAATTTGCCACAATATTGTTAATTGACAAAAATTGTATATTCTTACTATGTCCTAATTGTATAAATATATTCCTATGGGACATATCTGGTGTTTCACAGTAATAATGTGAAAGCAAAATCAGGACATCAGTATCAACAGATTTTACCAGATTTGTATTACCTGATTTTAATTCTGATAACATAAAATAAACATTCCATTGTTAAGCATTAAATAATATGTAAAAACTCAATAAAAATAATACTCATTCGCATTCACATTACGCAAAGAAAAGCTTGTTTCTAAATGACAATATATTATGTATAATATAAGATTACTTGTATTCAATAGTCTACACTGTACACACTTGAGTGGCGCCGCAGTGAGGCGCATCTAGGATCGATAAACTCGTAACTTTAAAAAACAAAATCTCGAAAACTATAAGTCGTAGAGAACTGAATTTTTTTTTAAAAAACTTCCTTGAAGTGTAAACTTTATTTCATACACATATGGTATGACAAAATTCCTTAAAATAAAAAAGTTTTTCGCTTACCGAAAAAAATGCAGCAAGGAAGATAAACGTTCCAGTTTCACCTAGTTTTACAAAAAAATTAAATTTTCCATAAAAACGAAATTAAAGCAGTGACCTTCGCCCACATTTCCTTTATCAATTAAAAAAAAATACCTACAATTATCTCGATTGGTTCCGGAGATATCATGAGGGATGTGTGAAAAAGTAAGAAAATTTAATTTTGACAAATTTATGACATTCTTCGTAATAAAAAAAGTTTGACCTCCAAAAAAATGTTGTAATTGGCCATTACAGATGGCCAAGGACCTAGGCTATCATGCTGTGAAAGTCCCAAGTGGTTGTATCTTAAAAAATTTTTTTCAAGAAGGAAGCTACTTTTTCCTCGTTTTACGGTGCACTATTCGAACTATTAATCAAATACTAAAGTCTGAAAATTTCCCAGTATTAGTAACTACTTCTTTGTAAAATGATTCATATTCACTTCTATTTTTTTTCTTTTTCGAAGATAAATTGAACCGTATAATTTTATTTCAATATTTCATTTTGTTGCACTTAAAAACTGTTTGCGGCTCGGAGCCGAAAAAATTAATCGAGATTCAAATGGTTTTTTGTTAAAAAAAAAACTATAATAACAGCGGCAATCAATTATGCTCTGCGAAATAGCCAGTTGAGGGTTAAAATATAACCAGTGATATAACTACCCATTTAAAACTTGCTTTGTTAAATTTTGGGACAGATTTGTTGCATATAAAATGTATCTCTGAGTAATAAAGTCCTTGTAAACATTTTTGAATATGTGATTTCATAAAAGTTGTGTGTTAAAAATAGTTGGAAAAGAAGATTTCTTTCATAAACTTCCCGAAAAATTCAAAACGCCATTAATATTCCATACAAAATTGTTGAATTATTTTTAGTATTGGTAATAATTTTTACAATATATTGTAAATCCTGTCACGTTCAACAATAAAGAATATATTATTAGTATTTTTAGAAGCGCCAGGCACTTTGAAACTGGTAATCAAAATAATGGATTGTGAATACAAAAATACAAGACTTCTATTCCACTTCGATAGAAATACTACTGTAGATACACCATTAGAGAACACACATTAATGTCTTAAAAACAGTGAGTCAAAGAACGAAATTACCTGAAATAAAATGAATTTAGAGCATAAAGGGGTTTGATGAATAAAAGGTAGCAAATACTTTTTCTACATATTTTTGAGGCAAAACCTTTGATCAATATGATTCATATTTTCAGAGCATTTGCTTCATACTTAAAGTAAAAGCATTTGCTTTGCTAGAAGCAAAACTGCGTGTTTACTATCTACCTTAGTATTTGCTTCAATAAATGTGTAGGTACCTCAGTAGTAGACTTCGCATTGGTAAAGCAACACTCAATATGTGTTTTTAAATCAATATAGAAAAATAAGCGATACACCATTAGACGCAGCACCCTTTTTAGAATGGATTAAAAAAAGAGGAGGCAATTTTCTGTTAAGAAAGTTACAGACCAATAAACGAAGAGATGTCGAAATCCCATGAAACCCAAATCTTCCATCACCTACACCCCTTTAGTAGAATCTCGATAAAGAATTAAAATTTCACTGGAAAACTATTTTTCTTTTTGAAGTTAAAATCTCGCTGACAAAAAAAATATCTTCTTCAAATAATTCATTGGAAAAAAAAATTTTTTTTAATTTGAAACAAATGGTTTGTTGGTTAAATGAAGATTCATTAAAAAAACATTTTTTTTCGAAATTCTATAAAGAAAAACCATGTACCAAGAATCAAAATAAATATTTAGGCATTAATAAACATTAAAATAGTAATCTAAGACTTGTTAAGGGGCCTAGTCGGGAAAAAGCTTCGGATATCTGTGTCACTCTCTAGAAAGTTTTTATACATGCGCCGCTGAATAATTTTGCTCTTGACTATACCTTCACTGGACGTTTTATTCACCGACTTCATTGAGGTGCGATTCCCGATAGAGGTAACACTCCTTTGCTCCATTTGTAGTGATAAAGATACTTATTTAGAAATTTCTTTTTAACCAAATAGTACGGAATAAAAGTTTGAAACTTGCTGAGCATAATTATGAAGATTCATTCTAGACGACATGTATGAATTTTACCTCGAATTTTACCGATTGATATATAATTCAGGAGCTAATCACGTCCAAATTTCACTTATATTTACAGTATAAATTTTCCCTACATAAAGTGAAAATTAATTAAAATAGATATACATGTACCCTCTAGTACACTTTCAACTACTGATCCTCCAAATTTGGTGTAATTTGACCAAACCGTATGGAAGAAATAAATTTTGAAAAATTACCTTACAAACATTGGTTCGATTAGCCCTCTTAAAACATAGCATTGGCTGCGATACGCCATCAAACGTAGCAACATTTTTAGAATGTATTAAGAAAAGAGGTAGAGCAATTTTCTTTTAAAAAAAGTTGGAGTCCAATTAATGAAGAGATGTCGAAATCCCATGATATCCAAATTTTCCATCACCTACATACATCCGTTTAGTAAAATTTCGATAAAAAAATAAAATTTCATTGGATTTTCTTTTAATCCTCTACAAAAAAATATCTTCCTCAAAAAATGGCATTTCATTTCTTTTCAAAAATTAAATTTTTTTTGTAAAATATTTATTGCTAAAAAATATATGTTTTCGAAATTCTATAAAAAATACCATATACCAAGAATCAAAATAAACATTTAGGCATTAATAACTATAAAAAAGTAATATGACTTGTTAAAACATAGCATTGGCTACAAAGTCTGAAGTATTTGCTATGAAGCAAAAGCAAAATAGTATTCAACGAAAATGAAGCAACTGCTTTTACTACTACCTTCTGCTTCGAAGCAGTTGCATTTGCTTTTACTTCAAGCAAATGTTTCTATTTTATTCATCAGAACCAAGAAATCACCAAAAAAATATATAGCATGCGATTTAAAAAAACAAAACAAAGTTGTAGCGTGTTGTGAATTAATGTGCGATTTCTAAAAAGATTCAAGATTTTCGATTTCCCCACAAAAAGTTAGACAGTTTACTCTTAATGGTTTTTTTTTTCTAGAGTAGTTTACGAAAAATGCCTAATCGTCTGTAACTGATACAGATCTAGCCAACCTACTAGATATTCGACTAGCGGTATACGTGCCGAACCACAGAGTACAGCTATACAGACGCAAACGCTTTGACAGTGTCTATGAGATTTGATGGTCTGATTTATTTGACCTTGTGTACCAGTCACGTCCACACTGAGAGAAATGTTTTTTGTTAAATGTTCACTTTAAATTTCAGTATATATTGAAATAACAATATGTTTCAACTATAATAATAATAAATACTACTATCATTTGAAACTTTTACTTAATGTTCTGAATTACTTACTGTTACACAAAGGTAGAACATTTTTTTAAAATTAGATAATCGAAAAATTTGGAGCATTTTGAACTTAACTCTATTTTTCTGCTAATAACTATGCAATATTTAAAAAATCTGGAAGAGTAATGATTAGGGGAATGCGGCTGAGAGAAAAGCCAAAATAAAAAAGTTTTTATTTTGTAGAGATTCTGTATTGGCATTTATTATGCCGAAAGCATCCCTACCTCTGCCTACCAAAATATCGATAGTTTCGGGGCTCTCAAAATCATACACTTCATTTTTCACCATACCCCACAAATAAAAATCTGGAGGGGTTATATCAGGCGAGCGAGGAGGCCACAATTCTGGTCATCTATTTGAAGTTATGCGGTTACCAAAATTTTCCTGCAATATCCGTCTAACATAATGAGTATTATGTGCAGAACAACCCCCTTGTTGGAACCACAATTTTCTTGTTCTATAAAAAGCTGTCTTATCTCGGGTAAAATTTGATTTTCTAGAAGTCCACGATAGGCTGTTCCCGTTAAATTGTTGTGAAAAATGAATGGACGAATAAAATGGCGATCTAAAAATAATAATAAACATTGAATCCAAACCTAGTTTGGAATCTTCTTTTCGTAGTTACATGCAAATTTTCTGTGTCCCAGTGGCGATAATTGTGCTTGTTAAAGACTCCACAAATTGTAAAACGACTTTCATCAGTCCGTATAACTCTCGATTGAAAATCAGGTTCTTCGCATACCTGATTAAACCAACGACAAAATCATTATTGTTTAGAGCCTGACAATCGTAGGTTTGTATGAGTGATATTTCCTTTGTTTTAATGTCTTGTAAACAGTTGTCTTAGGAATATTTGTTCCGCGTTCAATTTGTCGCACTGTGATGCGGTGATTATTATTAATAGCTTCGAGAATATGTGCCGTCAACCAAGCGCGGATCCAGGGGAGGGTCATGGGGGTCATGACCCCCCCAGAACATCAAGAGTGTATAAAATATTCTAATATTTTATTGCCGATTAACTAGCGAAATCAACGCTAAGTATAACATATATCTATGTATTACAAAAATGCAAAAACATTCACGTTATATCGCACATATCATCACTCTTGTGAATTTGCGAAGCGCTCCTTGTTCCTGTTCCTTGGTTGTCTGTGGCATGTGGCATGCGCCAATGCCATGCGTGTATTTGAGACCTGACCAATTACTAACTACTTTGCATTTAAGAATGCCCTTGATGAAGAGGATTTCTTTGTTCAACTTTTGAACACTTTATTGATGACTTTATGACTGATAAAATCCTTAATGATCGTCTAAAAATGGATATTTTTAGAAAATTGTACAAATAAAGCAATTTACTGTTGATTTTAAGTACATTAGATAATAATTAGTCGCTGTCTGAATAAGCAACTTCCTTGTCTCTGGCTTTACAAAAACTTTTTAATTTTTCATGGCCTACTATTTTGTTTTGTTAAGCAATGGATAACTTTTCTTAAATTAGTCCCTTGAAAAACATGTTTTCCTCAGCATGTGATACATCATCTGAGAGCTCTTTGTAAACGCAATGAAAAACGAAAAAATCCAATATGGCTGCCATAAGAAAAACAAAAGTTACCTCGGATATCTCGAAAATAAAAGGCTATCGGGCATTCGTTTCTAGACCAAAATGTTAAGTCTCCAACAAGTTTCCTAATAATGTAAAAGTGTAAAACCTGTCTGACCAAGGATTACTTGGTTACAGCGAAAAAAGAGAAATCATAAAATTTTCGTTTTTTTTGGAAATTCAGCATAAAATTTGCTAAAACTTATCACATTTAAATGTCTTTGTAGCTCTTACCGTTTTCGAGATCCCAATGGTTAGCTTCGAATTTGGGACACACGGTAGAGTGACCACAAATGTTCTGTGTATTGTAGACAATAATATCTGCTACAGATACCATTGTTTGTATTTGTTTAGTATTGGTCTAAAAACATGTTCAAATATATGCGGTCAAAACTGTGTTTTTTTTTTAAAGTGACATTGTAGTTCAAATTCATTAAATAAATTGTTCAAATTTAATTTGTTGATGAATTTTCAATACCTTTTACAACATATATGGTAAGTGTTTTCATTTGGTGTAAATAATGATATCTACAGGTTCTCTTTTTCAAAAATAGTGAAATAATCCAAATAAAAAAAAAACGTTTTGTTGAAATTGATGGAAGTGTTTTAATCTTAACTTGTTCCATGAATTAATGCCAATAAAATCATTTGGCTTCAATTTCCATATTTTGCAAATAATTTTTCATAATATTAAAATTGGATTACAGCAAAATATAGTAAATGTCACTTGTTATTTACTTCCGATCCCTTCAAATATGAACAAACACTTAAATAATCGACATCCAACCAGACGCTGTAAACTGCACTGCTGATTAAAATATTTATCAGTATTGCTTTTTTTTTGTTAACAGTTAAATATTTTTCTACTGTGCGCTTTTTTACTTTTTGCTAGTAGTTTACTATACAGGGTGTCCTAGTTTTAAATACCAAGACTTCGACAGTCGATAGAGGTCCCCATTTTAATACGTTTTTTGAACATTTCCTAGGTAGCTATTTTAATAATTTAGATATACTGGATGGATCTCTTAGCTTTCAAGTCCATATACCGATTAAACTTCTCAATCTCTTTTATACTACGCCACTGGTAATTTTTGATTAATCGTTTGGAATGACTAATAAATTTAGAAACTTTTTTTGTCAATTGGAGATTTTCGGTATTTTGCTTATTTTACATAATTCATTCAAAAACATGCATAAAATTACTTAATAATCTGAAAATAATTAATTTGACCTCGGGCAGGTGCTTTATCAATTATTTACTATGTTTTTGAATTAATTATGCAAAATAACTTCTGAATGGATCGAAATATCGAAAATCCTCAATTGACAAAAAAAGTTTTCAGTGCTTAGCCATTCCAAATAATAAAAAAAAATGCCAATAGTGTAGTATAAAAGATACTGAGGGGCGTTTAGAGTCAGACGGTAGATGGATTCGAAAACTAAGAGACCCAGTATATCTGAATTATTAAAATATCTATTCATTATTATTCATAAACTGATCAATAAGTGTACTAAGTTTTATATCGAAATCTCAATCTGTTTAAAAAAAATAATTAAAAAAAAAAAAAATTTCAACGCCTCTGAAACTAAACGAAATACGATGTATATTTACTGAAACTTTTTTCTTGAAATTGGATCCTCTCTCGTTTGTCGAAGTCTTGACACTTAAAAATGAGAAACCCTGTATATAAATGGATGTAAGTCTTAAAACTAACAACAACGAATTAGTTTACGTAATGCAAACTACATTGTCAAATTCCATTTTTAGTTATGATTTTTAATTAAATTATGAATTATAATTATTGCTCAGCATTTTCGTATCTAAATTGGTGTTGAACGTGTTATTATTTATTTGTAATATTGACCATTTTAAGAAAAAGTCTCTTGATAGTTTGTCTCAAACTAAGACTGGTTTTTTGAGAATTGTTTTTTATTATGTTCTTTAGTAACTGTGTATGTTTATTTCAAACTTATTTGCAACATAAAAGTGTCGGCTTCGTGGCGGTAGTAAAGGGATCAAAGAAGCCGACGTTTTTTGTGTTGCAAATAAGTTTGAATTAAACTATACATTTATACACATTTATTAATGAAATGAATTAACAATTAATAATCGTACGCTATTTTTTCTAGAAACAAGCCAATTGACCAGGTATATCGCGTATTATAATTAGCATCTCTGACATCTGCTGACGGTACTTGATCTAAAATTATACAGTAAATCACATTTTATGTTGGTATATTTTCCATAAATCATGGAAATTTTTTATACTTACATTACACGTTATTGTCAACAGATTTCATTAACCTTTAAAACATGTTACAACTATTTAATTAAAAAAATACTATAAAAGGTCATCTTTATAATTACTATTCATCACAACATTAAAAAAACCCTTACAGGCTTGGAATTTGAAGAGGCCTGAACCGTTATGAAAAAAAATATTGTTATTATAATAGAATAAATCATAAATATGAATAAATAATAATTGGATAGGGTTATTCATTATAAATTACCCACCCCTTATCATTGTTATTATTGCCTATAGAAAAAAAGTTCTAAATAAAAGTTGTGTGTTTATGACTGAATTTTGTTAAAACGCTATCAAAAGTACAGTAACGTGCAGATTTCAAATAATATTTCTTTTAAGTGGGAACCCTGTATATTATTAAATTTTTGGAATGATCCTTTGTTCCTGATTTCAAAAATATACCATATGTTACCCACAACTTTTAGTTAGAACTTTTTTTTCTATAGGCAATAATAACGATGATAAGGGATGGGTAATTTATAATGAATAACCCTGTACATTGCTCAATAACCATCACAGTTCATACCGATTGCTTTACTTCACATCACTTTTGTTCAGTTCGTTCGAACAGTATCTCTTTTCACATTTCTTTACTGCGATACGGAATCCTGATGAATGTTTTTCGATCAAAAAACTGTAATAGTTTAGTAAAGTAAACAAATCAAAGATGGTATCTTAGGAAGTCACGATTTATTTGTTGGTCATCAGAGGTCTGAAACTAGCATTGCTGATACATCAATATTTTTGTCTATGCAATATCCCCTTTCGAACGACTATCGGTTACCAGCGGTTGTCACCAGTGATAATTCAGTTCAACCTGTTTTGTCTTTTAGCTATTAGATTCTGATTGTAAATGATATTTTATTATGTGTCTTTACATTCTATGTGTAGTTTTTTATATGCATCACTTTAATAAAAAATAATTAGTATATTCCTAAGTGGTAGCTTACCCGGAATATTACTGGAAAAACCTAGTCTCCCACTCCCGAATTAGAGGGAACAGATGTGATACTCATAAACGATTTGTCGTTTTGTTAATTTTTACCTTCTCACCCTTCAAAGTGAGGAAGTTATGTATTTGTGAAAAAAATTTTGAACATTTTTATTGCATTTCCGGACGAATTTCGACGAAATATGGCGATACACAAAATTTCGGACAGAAAAAATTTTCTGTCTGTGTTCGCGATAGCAGCTACAGTTTTTGAGATAAAGCTTTCAAATTTGGTACACACATTCTAGAGGTCAATGAAAAGATTGAGATAGTTGCAAAATCGGTTAAAAAAAATATTGGTGTCATTCCACCAGTGACTTTTAAAACGTCTAAATGTGATTTTTTTGAAACGTAAAAAAATGTGACTTTTGAAAAGTCAGTGACTTTTTTGAAACGTCAAAATGTGACTTTTTTTTAAACGTCAAAATGTGACTTTTTTTGAAACGTCAAAAAATGTGACTTTTCTGAAACGTCAAAATGTGACTTTTTTTGAAACGTCAAAAAATGTGACTTTTTTTGAAACGTCAAAAATTACTTTTATTATAAACTCCACCACACGTCGAGTTTTACTACGGCGAGGAAGTTCTGATACCCAAGTAATTGGCAGCGGTTATTTAAATTGTTTTATTATATTATAATAACTTTAATAACAATATTCAGTGACTATCCGACTATCGTATATTTAAATCTTATCCTGTTTATTTTAACTGATTCTATTATTTGAATTAATCGTAAGTACAAGTATCTATCATATTTTTTTCATAAGTAAAAAACCGCTGCCAATTACTTGGGGATCAGAACTTTCTCACCGTAGTAAAACTCGACGTGTGGTGGAGTTTATAATAAAAGTAATTTTTGACGTTTCAAAAAAAGTCACATGTTTTGACGTTTCAAAAAAGTCACATTTTGACGTTTCACAAAAGTCACTTTGACGTTTCAAAAAAGTCACATTTTTTGACGTTTCAAAAATTGGGACCGATTTTGCTCATCAACGAACTCAATCTCTTCCTTGACGTCTAGAATGTGTGTACCAAATTTGAAAACTTTATATCAAAAACTGTAGATGCTATCGCGAACAAGACAGACAGACACACAGACAGAAAATTTTTTCTGTCTGAAATTTTGTGTATCGTCATAATTCGTCGAGATTCGTCCAGAAATGCAATAAAAATTTTCAAATTTTTTTTTACGAATACATAACTTCCTCACTTGAGGGGTGAGGAAGTAATTATGTTTTTTTGGTTAGATTACCTTTCTATTGAAATTATTGAAAATAAAAAAAATATGTATGTTGATTGTGATATATACAATTACGTTATTTTATATTTCAGTTGATTTGATTGAAACAAAGTGAAATAATCTGGGCCCAAGCGATGGTGAATGTAGAGAATTGAGCAGCGGCGTATTGTTTTTAGCAGAATTCTTACGAAAATAAAAGTTGCAATTTGCCAGATCCATAAGGATGTACCAAACCAAACCGAGTTTTCTGTATTTTATTTAAATTTTAAAGAATTTTATGAGAAGACTCGGTTGACGTAATATTAACGAGTTAATTTACATCTGACTATGTAAATCTTAATTTTCCAGTAGGTATTTAGTGGTTTTTAAAATTTGTATTTTTAAGGTTGCACATTAAACGAATGAAAGAAAGACTTTGGGTCACTTTTTTTTTTTTTTTTTTTGTTGAAAATGGCTTTTGGAATGAATCCATACAGCCAGTCACACTTTTTATAAGTAATAATAAATACTCCTAATCTAAGCTAGCATAAACTGTATATCTATAGATACATAAAATCCGAGATAAAATCGAAGGGAAATACAGGGGTACAAGTTCTTCTCGCCTAAAGGCCCGTCAAGGCATTTTTTATTTTCACAAACAATACTGGACCATGGATTAAGGATTAACATTAACTTAGGATAAAAACATAGGTAACGTCATCTGACTAAATATAAAAGAGAATCTATATAGTCTGAGATTTGTGTTTTTAATAAATTGAAATAGACACAAATAAATATTTCTTTTATTTAGATGCAATAAGTGCGATAGATTGAAGGGCTGTTCGACATTATTACTCAGTATATTGTAACGTGTTTGCTATCCACACAAACACCTCTACTCGTAGATTCGTTGATTGAAAGTCCAGGTAACACTTACTCACTACTTTATTTACTAATTAACAATTAATAACAATAGATTAATTAATGTCTTAACTATGATCACAACTGAACACTTATAAGTCTCCTTCTTATTGCTTCTTCACTCGTTCACGTTCAACTTAAGATTAAATCTCGGCCCACCGTGCGTCTTATTTATACATCCATTGACACAATCTAGGGCATTCCAGAATATTCCCGGCCGTTCGTGTACAATTCCAGCCTAATCTAACCAGTCTGCACAGTCCAGTGGCGTAACAATATTATTGTAGAGCAAATTACATTCATTTCTGTTTTTGTGACAACAAAAAAATATATGTTCGAGGTCTCCCTCAACATTGCAATGATCGCAAAGATTAGACTGTATAATGCCTATTCTGGCGAGAAAAGATGGATTACACGCATGACCGAATTTTATTCTATTAATTATAGTGATGTACCTTCTGGGAATATTGAAATCTTCGTGCCATGTTTTCGATGGAATTTCTGGTTGTATACGTGTATACCTATTTGGATGGTTATGGCAGTATTCTTGCCACACCCTTGTCCACCGTTGTTTCATACGTTGTTTACATATATGAATGCAGTCCTCAACACAAATTTCATTTACTTCCAACGTTTCATTCTCTATGCTTTCTTTAGCGAGGACATCTACCTGTTCATTATATTGCAGGCCTGCATGAGCTTTTACCCAAATAAAGACAATTCTTTTACCACACAATTTTAATTCACATAGGCGATTTTTAATTTTTGTGATATATGGGTTGAGCAGTGTATTTGGATTATAGCTAATTTTGATAGAGGTAAGAATTGATAGGGAATCTGACATGATTATAAAGCTATTTAAATCATCAGGAAGGGGATCACTTTTACAAAATTACATTTCAGCGAATCTTGAATCGGAAACTTTAGTGAAACTATAAATAATATCTATATTATGTATTATAAATATTTTGTTACTGTGAGTTAAACCAATTATTTCTTGTTTTTGTTAATTTTTTTTATCATACCAAAATGAACGTACAATACTTATTACCCATGTATAATTATGGTTAATAAATAAAAATGATAAAACATGTTTCATTTATACATTTACCAAAACACAAAACCGATATTTAAAAGGCAAACACAATTTCCGCCAAAAAAAAAACTTTGCAAAAATGCCATGATATTAATAGCATAAAATTTTCTATAGTTTGATGTCTAGACAGCGGAAATATTCGCTATTTTTCAGGGCCAGCAGTTATATAAAAAACCTATTTTCTATCGAACCTTTATATAATTGAATTAATTGATACGTCATTAATTGGTATGTGTTTATTTATATACCTGTAATATATGCAACTATTATTGAGGCGGGAAGCCGGGATAAACCTAAGTAATATTATATATAACTTTGCTCTTGTTTTTAGTCATCAGATATCGATTTTGTAAAGGTATAAGATTAGATTCATTAAAAGTATTTAAAGTCGTTTAGAAAATAAAAAAACTCAGTAGATAAAATTTTTTGAGTTTTATATACCGGGAGAAAAAATTGGTAGAACTAATTAAAAGTGCTATTGAAAGCAGCATTCTAAAAAAAGTGAACAGTATAAGTTATAATATCAACAACAACAACAAAAATCACAAACGTGAACATTTCTAATAGTAACAAAAAAATATTAACTTACAGAATAAAAGTATTTAAAATAACAATTAACAGAAACTGAGAAACAAACAGAAACTAAAAAAAAACAGAGATAGAAATCAAACAGAGTGAGGTTCGAAGACCTAGCGGGACATATCCAGGGACTGCGTCGTCTCATCCACCTATCCTCAAACATATCGTCTAGCGTACTAGTTACCTTTTGTGTACTGAGAAGTTCCGCCTTGTTGATACCAACAACTACTAAATTCCCGTAGAAGCAAAGCATTCAAAAAAAATCAGTTCTTAGTATATCCATCTAACTTTGAGAAGTTAGGGTTTCACCGTAAATGTGGTAACAAAATGTATTGTCCTTCAATAAACAAAATACATTAAAATAAAAGTTTTGCTGGAAGTATGTTTCCCTTATTTTGCAAGTATTCTTATTTGTTCAAATATGACAATCGCATCTATTAAATATTCCTTTGCGGCAAAATGTTGAATCATCTACCGAGATAATTTTTTAAAAAAACGCAGCATCCCGTTACGAATTAAAATCTGTTGATAAAATTGACCTTTATATCCGGTATCTTTTGGATGCAGTGTTGTATCTAAAGCTAAAGACTTCGTTATTTTAGAGATAAAGCGGACTGTTTTTGTTTATTTTGTTTCATTGGGAAAGAGTTTAATAGATAAACAAATGAAATTCATGAATCTAGTTTTTTTGTATAAGCTAACCACGTTGTTGGAGTTGGCTGGGTGTCTCGGAGGCCTTTGACTATCCACTCTCCTGTTTTCCACTGGTAGGTGAGATGCACTGGCTTTAATGCTGACGGCAGGTAAATATAGGTTTTAAACGTTCACAAAATACACAAATTTCTATGAATCTAACACTGGTAGCGTTCTGTCTATCCGCGCCATTTTTTTAGTTCTCACTCTTCTACGCCGACGTCGCGACGCCGTGAGTGTGCTTAATTAACTAGACTTACTGAATATAGAAAACTAGCAAAACAGGCTAGAAGTATAGTGGGTGCTCTAATTAATAGGTAAAGACGGCGCAAAGCCACTGGCTACTTAAACTGAATTTCTAACTTACAAAAAAAAACATCGTGAGATTAAATTAATCCCAAACACAGAGCTTGAACTTTGTTAAATTTATAGTTGTGCATTTTATGCTTCCACAAAATTTTTGCTATAGAGGATGTAGCACTGATACTACTAAGTAAAACTTGAAATCAGACGAAGTTTTTTTTATTAACGAAAACAAAACAAGTATGAAAATTACAGTTGCGTGAAGATACATAATGTGTATCTTTCGAGATGTGTGATAAGACTGTTATTATTCAGGTCAGGTACGGGTATTTATGTAAAAGGGTTGAAAGCGATGAACGGAAATTCCTTACTTTACTGCGGTCATTGATACCTTGTTAAATTGTGGGTTATTCTAAGTTGAATTAAAAGTGTTAATATTAGAGAACCCTGATTGTAAACTTAAATAATTATTTTTATTGTGTTTCCAGGAAGGTATGTTAGATTGCGGTTTCTATAAGTAGAATCGTAAGTATGAAATATTGGGAAACACCGACCGTAGACTTAAATAAGTGTTTATTGTCGTGTTTCGAGAAAGCTCGTTTGGTTTTAAATTCAGATTATAAAAATAAGTAATTTTATTATCACCTTTCATGAATGTTCGGTACAGAAATATAACAAAATAAATGCCTACAGCGCTATAAATAGAAGCGTGCGGATGTGCTTTACCGTTTGAACACTGTAAATTTTGGCCTACTTGTAGTTTGCTTACAAATAAACAGAAACTTTCAAAATATATGGGAAAACTTTCTGCTAATGAAATTTACGACAGTTACTAATTTTCAAATGTGAGTTTGTTTTCGTACACGTTTTCAAGGAAATCGAAATATCTCATTAACCGTTAGTTCTAGTGATAGGGAATGCTAATGCAAGTTACCTTAAAATAGAATAGAATTCGAATATGACACAAAAAATATAATGTCATTTACATTAAGGAAGTTGAAGTCGACTTCTAGTATAATCGGAAGTTCCCCTTACGTAGCATTATCTTCATTAGATAGAGCAATTCTGAAAGCTCCTATGTGCAGATTTTCATCAAAATTATTTGCAGTTTCTCGGAAACGACTAATAGGTCACTCTGTAGCACCCTGTATATGATTTACATTTATATATACCATTTTGAAATTTAATTTGGTAAGAGTGGTTGTTGAACAGAAATATAAATTGCCGTTTTGTTATATTTATGGACTGTCATCAAGTAAACAAGTGAAAACTTTACTTGCACTTTGTTTCTAAATGTCGAACCGATAAATTTAGAAATCTGTCAATTCTACGAATAATATGTAAATTGGGGAAACTCCAGCCGTGACCTATAAGATTGGACATCGAGCATTAATAAATTTGCATGTTTCAACAAAGTTTCTCATTAAAGGTGATAATGGAGCCGTTATCTCAGAAAATTGGCCATTTGCGAGTTGAAAGCAAACTTGTTTTGCGGTTTTTCGTATCATATAACTTCCGATTTACAGATATTTTTGCCATTATTGACCCATACTTCATAAAAATGATAGAGGCTTTAGTCCTTGTTAATTTTTGTACTGGGTTTTCACATTCAATATTCTTTGGTGCATAACAATTGGCAATAAATTTGTGATTTTGAATTTTAAAACATGGTATTTCACAGCATTTTTCATGCACATGATGTTGTAAAGACTGATAAATTTTCAACACAGTAAAAGACATTTTTTTAATAATTAGATTTTAAACCCTAATTAATATAAAATTTTAATAACTTTAGTCCTAACTCATATTTTTTATATCCTTACTTTGTTTTTTTTTTCAAGGAAATATACTCTTATTGATTGTGTGTGTCCGCGTTTTTTTTTTCAACTGTGTAATCCCTGTCTGTGCGGGTTCGGCTTTGGTTTGGAGGTTGTCTAATTTATGTTCCAATTCCAATTTCCGATTTAACATCTTTATTAATCTATTTTTTTACATATTTAATTAGGGACTAGTGACAAATAACATATATATATATATAATATTATTATAATAACAAACTTGTTTAGTAAAATAAATAATTGCATATTCTTATCCGTAGCAAGATATCCCGCGGGTGGCAGGCGGTCACCACGGCGGCCGATGTTCAGGCCCGATGTTATTTCTTTTTCGTCCCCTTTTTCTTGTTAGTTGGGGGGGGGGCACTTTCCTATAAAATACAGTACGTATTAATTAAATTATATGCTCAAGACTTGTAACAATGATAAAACAGAAATATTATATAGATGGTTATTTTAATTATATAGGAAAAACTATTTACAAAAAAACCTATTTAAGGAAATTAAGATATTTTAGGTGTAAAACATAGGTTTAGAGTGGTCACGTGTCTGTTCTGGGTAGGGCGGGAGAGATAAGGGGAGGAAGGTATATGGAAAATATGGGTGTTCAGGGTATTTGTCTGTCGTTGTGCGTCTCGTATCCGTGTTAGTTAGGGTCAAGGTAGAGGGGAAGGTTTTCGTGTAGTAAGCGGTGCGTGTGTGTGTAGTTGTGGTGGTGTCGGATGTCTGTTAGATGGGCGGTGAGAGTGGAATATTGAATGTTGGATTTAAGGAATTTTTGGGAAGTTTCTTTAATGTAGTCTCTAATCATGGGTATGTCTCTGTTTCTGTGTAACTGTGTAATTCGTCGATGGTAATGTAGCGGTTTGCGTTTGTAATGAGTCGAAGTAGTTTGTTTTTCGTTACCTGGAGGCGTCCGTATTGTGTATCGGACATCCGGTTCCAGACAACGCAGCCGTATGTCATTGTCGGTCTTATTACGATCTTGTAAAGTAATAGTTTGTTACGCACGTCTAGTCGTGAGCGTCTGTTGAGTAATGGGTATAGTTTGTTTAAGGTCATGTAGGTCTTATTAATGGTCCTCGTCACGTGTGGTTTGAAAAAGAACCTTTTGTCAAGGTTTAAGCCTTCGGTTGTTAATCTTTAGCGGTGTAAATGTTATGTCCGTAAATTTTTTTGTAAATAGTATTGTCTCTGTCTTCATTTCGTTGATAGCTATTTTCCAGTTATTGTAGTAAGTTACCAGTTTGTCCAAGTGGTATCGTAGTTTTGTCGTTGCAGTCTGTGCGTGAAAAGATTGTGCGTATATTGTAGTATCGTGTTATCTAAGCAACCCACTCTGTACTACCAGCGACGAACACCGCCGAGGACACCCGATGAACGAACCCCTTGTTCACAAAACCTCGAGAGCTGCGCTGCCACAGGCATTCTGACGTGACGATTCAACATATTAACTTGTAATATTAATATATAATATTTGTTAATAAATAATTTTAACTATCAATTCAAATCATTCTTGTGTTAAGTAAAGTAAATATTTTTTAAAAAGGCTTCGTTAACGGCCACGAAGTTAACTGGCGCAGTCGTACGGATCGGTGAAAGATTTTGCATCGTGCGAAAATCTTTTCGTGTCTACGATTAATCACCGAAATCTTGGGTGAACTGAGTAACCCAAGAGGAAGAATCAACGAGAGCAACGGTAAGAAAATATCCAAGAAAAAGAAAAGGATTTCCAGACGAGTTCTAAGAGAAATTATAGTAGGATACGGCAATCACAGAGCTGATTGGTCTGCTATAATCGCTGAATCTTTGCTCGTGAAGACCAAGACTATGAAAACCATCATATTAATGTAAGTAAAAGTTATTTGTTCATGTCAGAATCCTCAACTTCCATTGAATCCTTTAGTGATAGTAATGAGAAGGGCGAGTTAAATTTAAGATAATTAGCTGCTAGTATTTTAGTAATTGAAAATAATTTATGTAATAATTCAGATACCAACGCATCGAGCGAAAGTACTGAAAATAACAATTTTAAGTTCTGTAATATTAACCTTTACAATAATTCAAGTAAAAATAATTTCTTCATAAAAGATAATTATACTGGTACAAGTAAAACAGATAATTGTTGTGCAGAAGAACCAAACTATAGTATTTGTAATAATTCTATTTCACAAAAAAAAGAATAGTTGCATAATGCCTCCAACTCCACCAAGTTTTGATTTAAAAAACTTAAATATAATCTCGCCATTCGATGGTAACCCTTGTGAATTATATAACTTTTTAAAAATATCACAAACTTTCTTAACTATTTATTATAATGAAACAGACCCAGGGTGTATGCAAAATTTGTTACTATTTGAGGGCATTAAAAGTAGATTAATAGGTAGGGCACGTGAAGTCATTTCAATTTACGGGGCTACTACATGGGACGACGTTAAGTCCATATTAACTCAAAATTTTGGCGATCAGCGCGATGAAAATAGTTTAAATAGAGATTTAGTTAATTTAAGACAATCAGGCGAAAGTCCGCAACAATTCTATGAAAAAGTAATGTCTCTCTTAAATATCATTTGCAATTATATTGAAATTCATACTATTGATAATCATATAAAAATTAGTAAGAAAAATTTCTTCACACAACAAGCTCTTGTAACATTTTTAGCTGGTTTAAGAGAACCATTAGGCAGTACAATTAGGGCTATGCGGCCCAACAGTATGGCAACAGCTATGCAATATATTGTAGAGGAAAATAATATCAGATATTTACAGAGATCACATATTTCTAATAATAACCAATCGATAATAAAAAAACCCATAATTCAACAAAGGCCCCAGCCTCAAAATTATTTTGTTTCAAATCCTTTTAATAACACGCCGCGGTTCGCGCAACCAAATTTCCAATCGCAACATAATAATTTCCAAGCTCCGAAATTCCCCACCGGGCCTATAAACGTGCAACAAAGAACAAACTACCCACAACACAGGTTCCCCACGAATCAACAAACTTTTGGAAGACCACAAAATGTATGGAAACCAGGACAAAATAGCCAACATCAAGCGAAAAGCACGCCCATGAGTATTTCAACGAGAAATACGTTTAGAAGACCAACAAATCAATTTACAGGAGATTTACACACACAAGCTGGCCCATCTAGTAGGCCAAATTTCACATCAGAAGAATTATTCAATATTGAACACGAAAACACTCAAGAAATGCGGCAATACGCCGAACAGGAATATCAAGAGTACGTAGAATATGATGGAAATCAAGAATATCAAGAAGACGAAAGTGAAAATTTTCCAGTGGCCCCAGACCCGAATCTCGAAACTTAATCGAACTTAATATTTTATCCGATAAAAAAGAGCTACCCTATTTAGAAATAAAAAATCCCCCTCTAAAATTATTGATCGACACAGGCACGACAAAATCTTTTATTAATCCCGTTATTGCCGAAAATTATTACTCAAATTGCATTTTCGAGGAACCCTTTATAGTTTCGACAATTTTTTTCGCAAAGCAAACAAACACACTGTATGCTTATTCCTAGCTTTAAAGAATTTGACACTGATCAAAATTTAAAATTTCATTTGTTTAAATTTCATAATATTTTTGATGGCCTAATCGGCTTAGATATTATAAAACATTTACACGTTCAATTAGATTTTATAAATTCAAAGTTTGAAATGCCTCATAAACATCTAGAAATAAAATATTATTTATCAGATATAAATGCAACTTTTCATGCTAACATAAAATCTCATACGGGTCAAAGACTGAATATTCCAGTTACAATAGATAACGGTCACGTAATTGTGCCTCATCAAGAAATTCAAAACCTGGAAATAAAAGAAACACTATCTGTAGCTCGCAACGGATACGCTTGGGTTGAAATAATAAACAAACAAGAAGGTGATGTCAGCATATGTCTGGACGCACCATTAAAGGTTAAACCTATCGATTTAAATAAATATGAAATTTTTCATATCGACTTTAAATCTAATCAATTCAATACTGATAATAACAATACTAACGACATTAATAACTTAATTAGAACTGACCATTTAAATTCCGAGGAGAAAAATTGTATCGAGAAATTATGCCGTAAATACTCTGACATTTTTAAGTACGAAAACGAATCCTTAACCTTTACAAATCAAATTAAACACAATATTAAAACAACGGATGAAATTCCGGTTTACACCAAAAGCTATAGGTATCCTTTTATTCATAAACCGGAGGTGGAGAAGCAAATTAATTCTATGCTCGAGCAAGGTATAATAAGACATAGTAATTCGCCGTGGTCGTCGCCAATTTGGATTGTTCCAAAAAAGGCGGACGCTTCGGGTAAAAAGAAATGGAGAATTGTCGTCGATTACCGGAAGGTAAATGAAAAAACTGTCGACGATAGGTACCCCATTCCCAATATATCCGATATACTCGATAAAATCGGTAAATGTCAATATTTCACCACTCTGGACCTTGCCAGTGGCTTTCATCAAATAGAAATGGCACCCGAGGACATCCAAAAAACAGCGTTCAACGTAGAAAATGGCCACTACGAGTACGTTAGAATGCCGTTCGGGCTAAAAAACGCGCCAGCGACTTTTCAACGCGCGATGGACAATATTCTTAAAGGTTTACAAAATAACATATGTCTTGTGTACATGGACGACATCGTAATTTTTTCTGTTTCTCTTCAAGAGCATATTAATAATTTATCGAAAGTATTCCAACGCTTACGGGAAACTAATTTCAAAATTCAATTAGATAAACCTGAATTTCTCAAAAAGGAAGTAGCTTTTCTAGGCCATATAATAACAGCAGATGGGGTCAAGCCTAACCCAGACAAAATTAATGCTATTTTAAATTTTCCAATCCCAAAAACCACTAGAGAAATAAAAGGATTTTTTAGGACTTACAGGTTATTACCGTAAATTTATAAAGAATTTCGCGAAGCTAACTAAACCTTTAACAATTTGTCTAAAGAAGGGTTCAAAAATTGAACATAATGAAACGTTTCTAAAATGTTTTGACGAATGTAAACATATTTTAACCAATGACCCGATACTGCAATACCCTGATTTCTCAAAACCTTTCAATTTAACCACGGACGCAAGCAATTTCGCACTTGGTGTTGTACTCTCGCAGGGGGAGATCGGAAATGATAAACCAATAGCATATGCCTCTCGAACGCTTAACAGGCGGAGCAAAACTACTCCACTATTGAGAAAGAGGCCCTTGCGGCTCTATATGGGACCAGGTACTTCAGACCATACCTATATGGGCGCAAATTTAAGATTGTTACAGATCATAAGCCCTTAGAGTGGCTAATGAATCTAAAAGAACCGAATTCTCGATTAATTAGGTGGAGATTGAAACTCGAAGAATTTGATTATGAAATTCACTATAAAAAAGGTAAATCAAATACGAACGCGGACGCCCTTTCACGTGTAGAAATACATACCAAAGAAATTTCAGATTCGGACGATAACACTTCTATGATAAACAATCTTGATGAGCCGCCAAATATAAACGAACTGGAAAACCTAGATAACGACGATACTCCGATAATAAATAATTCAGAAGAACCACTAAATATTAACTTCGGAAACAATAATGCACCGACAACAATTAATCTTGACCAAACACCAGACAATGACGAAAACCAGTCTAACCATACTGTCCACACGAGTATCGAAAATCCTGTCCAAATGATTCAAATATCAGAAAAACCATTAAACCTCTATAATAATCAAGTAATAATAGAATTTCTTTTATATTCTGAAAAGGAACTTTACAAACGCGTAAAAATAAGACATTTATTTAATAATAAAAAAAGAATCCTGGCAAAAATAGACAAGTCTCAACTTAAACCAGAAATAATAAATTTTCTAAAAGATTATTTAGATCCCAAATTAACATACGCATTATTATTCAAATCTGACGAATTCTATCCAGAAATTTGTAATATTATAAAAGATACTTTCAAAAATTCAAGTTATAAACTAGTCAAATGTAACTCTATTCTAGAAGACATAACTGACGAACACAGACAACAGGAAATTATTACCCATCACCACGAAGGTAAAACTAATCATCGTGGAATACCTGAAACATTACAAAGAATTAAACAACACTATTATTGGCCTGCCTTAAACGCAGACGTAGAAAATAGAATAAATAATTGCGATATCTGTCAAATCAATAAGTATGACCGCAACCCTATAAAACAAAAATATTCACTAACACCTACAGCAAAAAAACCATTCGAATTAATACACGTTGATACATTTCAGGCTTCGAATCAAAAATTTCTAACTATTATAGATTCATTCTCAAAATATGGACAAGCATATCCTTTAGAAACGCCGAACGCAATTAATATAATTAAGAACCTTTTAATTTTTATGACACATCACGGTACACCACTTAAAATAATTTCTGATAACGGAACCGAATTTAAAAATAATCTTATGTCCGAATTTCTTAAATTACACAATATCGACATTCATTATACAACCCCCCTAAATCCGCAAAGTAATGGGAATATTGAAAGATTTCATTCTACACTCATAGAACATTTACGTATTTTAAAATCGAAACAGCCCAATGAAAAATCTATAATAAATTTAATGCCTTATGCAATATTGGGATATAACAGTAGCTATCATTCTTTAACAAAACAAAAGCCCATAAATATTATTAATGGTCACTTGGACACAAAAGATCCATTTGACATAGACGTAACCTATATTTTACTAAATAATTACATAGAAAACCACAAAGAAAAAACAAAATTAATCTATCAACAAATTCATGACAAATCACAAAAACAAAAAGAGAAAATTATTAGTAAACGTAATGAATCTAGAGAAAAAGAATTAGATATCCAACCTCAAACAAAAATTTATAAAAAAAATTACCCCCAGAAACAAACTATTACCCAAGTACACCCCTGAAACCGTACTAGAACAAAATATTAAAACAATATCGACCGATAAATCTGTAGCTATATCTAAACAAAATATTAAACGCCCAAAACTAACTAAACAACCTTTGTTACAGAATGTCTCTGATAACATTGGCAAGCCTTCAGGAAGTAAAGATAACTAACCTATCAAAAAATCCAGGTATCCTACCCTTCAAGCTAGGTACTGCAAAAATAAAAACAAGTATTCACACATTTTTACATTATCTCGATTTAAAACCTATAGAGAGCGAAATTAACATCTTAAAAGATCAATATAATCAAATAACAAAAGCAATCAATGACGGGTTGAGCCACCCATATTTTCTGGCACTAGAAAATTTTAATGCAGCAATACTTTTTCAATTAAAAATAGTTCAACAAAAGTTTACATCAGTGTACCCTATTAAGAGAAAAAAACGTGGTTTAATAAACGGGTTAGGAAATATAATAAAAAGCATATCTGGTAACCTAGACCAGTAGGATGCCGATAGATTTAATCAGGCAATAGATAACTTACAGAAAAACCAAGATGATATAGCTAATAAACTAAATCAAGAAATTTCTCTTACTACGAAAATAATTGATAATTTCAATCATTCAATAAGATTAATTTTACACAATCAAGATGTCATTGCAGATGGTATAAATTCTATTAGAAAAGATCTTAATAAATTTATGTTCGAATTCAATGATTATTTACAAGTTAAAAATATCTTGGATCAACTAAATCTAAGTTTAAATATTATAATTCAACTACTAACCGACATAGAAAACGCTATAACTTTCGCAAAATTAAATACACTACATCATAGCATTGTAAAAATTGACGAGCTAGAATCTATCGTAAATACTTTAACAAATAATCACCCTGTAGAACAATTACTATATACAAGTAAAATTGATATTCACAAGTATTACGAAATAGTTGAAGTAAAAGCTTACTATTCGGAACATAAAATAATATTTGCACTAGAATTTCCAATAATACACCCTGAACGCTTCTCATACTATCACTTATATTCAATACCTACCCCGAATCATACCATCATAATTCCTTCCAACACCTACCTGGCTATGAGCGAAAACTTTTACCAATATCAGCCGACGCCATGCAAAGAAGTCGATGGAGAATATTATTGCCAAGAAAGTTCACTAATTGATGGATTGAGACAAAATGATTGCATATTCCAACTATTACAGCTTAGTCAAGAAGACAACACATGCACCCAGGTTCCAGTAAAACCAATGCATTCCATCATTGAGCAAATTACCGAATCCTACTATATAGGCATTTTCCCAAATGAAACGAAAATCCAAACCACTTGTAAAACAACAGATTTCACCGCCTTACAAGGTACATATTTGTTCAATTTACCTCCAAAATGCAGTTTCAAAACAGCCGAATATATTTATTCAAACGAAAAGGAAACTATCAAAGGACAACCCCTACTATTACCAGAAATACGAACAACTAAAACACAGGTCAACAGAACTAGGGAACTCAAACTAGAAGATGTACCCCTAGATAAATTACATACGCTCAAGAAAGAACAGGAAGCTATAGGGCCTATTCAGTTGGAGAAAAATATCGAGACAGCCCATTACTGGACTGCTCCCCTTTATATTATTTTTATTATATCTGTTTTAGTCTTTGCCATTTATCGACTTAGGAAATGGAGACCTAATCGGCCTACCCCATTGGAGTCTACCCCAATTCAAAGTCAATCGAGGGACAACGTGCAGCAAGGACCAAAAGTTTTATTTGTCCCAAATAAAACTTCCCTCTAGCAAGGGAGGTGTTATCTAAGCAACCCACTCTGTACTACCAGCGACGAACACCGCCGAGGACACCCGATGAACGAACCCCTTGTTCACAAAACCTCGAGAGCTGCGCTGCCACAGGCATTCTGACGTGACGATTCAACATATTAACTTGTAATATTAATATATAATATTTGTTAATAAATAATTTTAACTATCAATTCAAATCATTCTTGTGTTAAGTAAAGTAAATATTTTTTAAAAAGGCTTCGTTAACGGCCACGAAGTTAACTATCGTCAGCGTACATAATTGTCTGTGACAAAGAATGGGTTGGGATATCTGCGAGGTATAAATTAAACAAATTGGGCGAGAGCACAGTACCCTGTGGCACGCCAGCTTTAATATTATGTTGTTCAGAACATATGCTATTAATTCTGACGGTAAATTTCCTATCAGATAGGTATGATTTGATTAGGGTTATATAATAATATAATGTAGATGTTGTAGTTTGTGCAGGAGGCCTCCATGCCAAACCGTGTCGAAAGATTTCTCGATGTCTAACAGCACCATTTTCGTGCTTTGTTTCTTATTAAAACCACTGATCACGTCGTGCACGACCCTGCACAATGACAGCGTGGTATTGTGGCCTTTTCTGAAACCAAACCGTATGCTAGGTATAAGTTATTTTTTATTAATTATTTTGTTTATATTTTGTAGAATTATCCTTTCTGCGATTTTCCCTAGTGTATTTAAAAGTGAGTAGGGTCTATAGCTCGTAGGTAACGTGGGGTCCTTGTTTGGTTTCAGAAAAGGCACAATAAAGGCCGTCTTCCACGCTGCTGGAAAGTACTGCAGTCGAATCACCGAGTTTATTAAGTAGATCATCTGTACGAGTGCTTTCTTTGTCAGTTTTTTGTAGAGTAGGTGGGGAATATTGTCTGGTCCGGGGGCTTTTAGGTTTGGGAGTACTTTAATTATATTTTTTAGTTCGTTATGAGTAGTTAGAATTTTAGTTGTCTGGGAGGGATGGGAACTTGGTTGGGTATGTTTCGTGCTTGTCTGTCTATGTCCGTCTGTTCTTCTGTGACATTTGCCCTCGAACTATAGGTCTGTTCGAGGTGTTGGGCAATAGCGTTGACTTTGTCTTTATCGGACAGAGCGGTTTGTCCATTAGCAATTATGACGGGCATATTGTTATTATCTCTACGCAGCAACTTTTTCGATTTTGTTGTTCCATTCTACATTATAATGGTGGGTGAGTTAATGGATTTATGTGGTGTGATTTATGTTTTTTATGATTTAAGTTGGGAATGGACTCATTGCAGTACATATGGGAGCCGTTTGATGCAATTCCCGGTGGGGGCAGAAGGTATTTTGGACAATGACAGGCGAATAGCAGTCAATAATGTTTTTTATAGATGGGACGTGGCCGTTTAATGGGGTTTTAGGAACTTGAAATTAAAAAAAATATAAGTTGTCGGAAACTGGGTTAGTTTTCAAATTTTTTTAAATTTAGTTATATATTTTTCAATAATCATTTTATTTATTTACGTTTTTCAAGTCATCAAGACTGTACGATTTACGGGTTTTTGTAATGTAAGATTTTATTTTTGTAATTTACACGGTACAGCCACCATTGTTTGCCGACACTACGTGCCAAAACACTTGTGAGAAGATACAGGTGTCGTGCGTAGAAAGAAAGAAGACACATCTGATTTGTTGTAACGGCCGACCGGCTTTTAAAACAAAAGAAAACTATTTTCAAAAATCCCGTGAGTAATAAAGGGTTTACACATGCGATGTACTGGCGCCCAGTGACGTATCGAGATTTTTATAAACGGGAAAGCTGTTACAAAATAAATACCTACCTCATTTAAAATTTAGTGGTATTCTCCGGCTTCATTTTGCAAATTCATCAATGAGGTCATAACAATTTTGCACTAGTGACATATCTTGAATTAGTTCCTTTTCAATGGATGGGTGATTCCACGATATTGAGTTTTTGAGTGGCAATTGAAAAAAAAAATACTCGATATTAAATAATACAATTTATAAAAGTAACTACAGCTATACTGTAAACTGTTTATATGGAGCGCTAATTTTTAAATAAAAAATATTTATGGAATTTCCTCAAATTAGGTCTAAACATCACAATTGTCTCTACCCTGCCCTGTCCTTTTGCTGGATTTGTTGTCTTCACTGGTAATATTTTGTTATAAGTTAAACATACCTACTGAATATAAAATTTGTGTAGGTATGCTTAAGAAGGAAATAGGCAAAATCGATAAAACGCCCTTTATCTTGGTAATGAATGTTGTTAGAACCATTAACCAAGGGTTATTTGAAACCACCTAGGTGTTCCACATCAACAGTTAAAAATGTATATTTCCCTATGAAATACCTATATACTTTGCCTTCTAAAATTACCGGCCAGCCCCCACCAAACTGCGTCAATGGCCGGTTCACCTTAGATGCTTAAACGGTGGCAAATTTTGGAGTATAATAGAGTTGTACGATTTTGTGTCCAAACTGAAATTAAAAAATGTTCATGTGACATTTTTGCGTAAAACTAAAAAACCCGTAAACCTTGTAAATTTATTATAGGATCCTTATGTACAGGATACGTGTATAAATTTAATTAAAAAATGGATAATTACTGTAAAAACAAAAGGTAAAACAAACAACACGTTTTAAGAAATATTTCACAATTATTAATAAAAGAAGCAATTAACGAGGAGTAAAAAATAAAAATTATGCAATGAATTTTGATGCAAATGAAATAACAATCAGTTTTAACTATGTTGCCAATATTCTCAAACATTATTTTATTAGCATTACAATGGCGAATAAAACAGACAAACACAACAATATACATAATAATAAAGATGAAGAGAAAGTAGTACTAAGATAAATGCATATTCGTGATGTTGCTGAAAATAAATTCATTATAAGTCGAAATAATAATAATAGTGTTCCTATTATGTGTTTATCGGTTAAAATTGTAAAAATAACATATTTCGACATATGCTACATATTAATCTAACATTTGCTACTTTCAATTATCTATAGTAAAATTTTCGATACATTTCCTCACAAATAAATTACTACTTTTAGGCAAACTAAAGTACAAAATTGGAATAAATAAAAGGTCGGGGATTTACGAGAGGAACTTCCAGAAGATGCAGACATCTGGCAAATCAACTGTGCCGTGTACAACGCCGCGAAGCAACTCGTCCACCGTGAGAGGTCAACTAATCAGGGGGTCGAGAAAGCCAAGCGGCGTGTACAGAAAAATCGAGGGCAAGATACAGTCGGCCAGACAACACGCTTCTCGGATCCAGAGTGTGGTGGATTACAAGACGAGTGGCAGAATCTTTACTCCCAGAATCCGGCGCATAGCAGCCGGATTAAAACGTCAACACCATACTCTAAATCTAACAGTGATGCTTACCATCAAGCAGCACTATCTAGATAGGATCCGAGCGCTCATGGCGATAGAGAAAACATTGCGGAGGCTGGTGAGGAGTATGGAACAAAACAATTTGTTCCGTACGAATCCTTCCCGCCTCTTTCAAGAGCTACAGCGTGTTGTCGAGAATCCGCCGACTGTAGAAGATGTCGAAACCTTCTGGAAGGGAATCTACGAAACGACGCGTCCATTCAGTAGCGACACTTCAGCAATTGCACACTTCGAGGCTCTGTGCCACAGACATCTTGAAGAGCCAGAAGAAGTGTACCCGGCAATCAGTACAGAGGAAGTCCAACAAGCACTTTTTGGTACCAAGAACTTCGCTGCCCCGACCCAGGCGGCATTAACAACTGGTGGTGGAAGAAATTTACTTCCATTCACCGCCGCCTGGCGCGAGTTTTCAACTTATGGTTGAATGAGGGGCAGCAGATTCCGGACTGGTTCGTCGAGGGACGTACTGTGCTTATCCCCAAAAAGGGGGATCTTTCCGACCCGAGAAATTATAGGCCGATCACTTGCCTAAACTCCTGCTACAAGATATTTACACGTATATTGTATGCTAGGAGACTGAAGTCTCTTGATCCGGTCTTCCAGCAGATACACGAACAGCGTGGTGCCAAGAAGGGCATGGCAGGTTGCAAGGACAGCCTGCTGATAGACCGCTGTATTACACAGGATTCTGTGCAATACAAGCGGAATCTATCGATGGCCTGGATTGATTACCGCAAGGCATTTGATACAACATCGCATGAGCTATTGTTGTACTTGCTCGAATGTCTTGCAGTACCAGTACCACTAGTGAGATGAATAGAACAGCTGCTGTCGCTCTGGAAGACTCGCTTCATCATAACATCAGGTGCACGACAGAACAGGTGGAATTTAGGAGAGAAGTTTTCCAGGGTGACTCCCTGAGTCCTCTCCTCTTCTGCATCTCACTGCTGCCGTTGTCTGTTGGGCTCCGCCAAACCCGCAGATATCAATGTGGACCACCCAGCGACCGGAGGCATAAGGTTACCCATCTATTTTATATGGATGACCTTAAATTTTATGCCTCCGGAGAGTGCGAACTACAAAACGCTCTTAGGGTGGCCGAAGAATATACGCGGGCCATTGGTATGGAGTTCGGGTTGGACAAATGTGCAGTCATCCACCTCAAGAGAGGACGATGCGGACAATTTTCTGAAGATGCGCAGCTCGCAGACGGAAGCATCCTAAGACATCTGGATGCCGGAGAGATCTATACATATCTGGGTGTGCAATAAAGGCACATCCAGGATGTAACACAAATAAAGGATTCTCTTCGCGGCAAGTACATACACATTGGTCTTCCGAAATTTCGGAGAAGAACAAGGTGTCTGCAACTAATATGCATGACGTTCCTGTTCTGCTCTACTCCTTCGGAGTAGTAAAGTGGACGATAGATGAGCTGCGCCAATTAGACAAAGATACCCGCAAGATGATGAATATTCACAGAAGTATTCATCCTAGATCGTCCATTCCTCGTGTGTCCTCCCACGTCAACGAGGGGGGGGCGAGGACTCATGAGCCTGGAGTGTACGCATGACAGAGTAGTCATGTAACATCCTTAGGAGTTCAGTCCCCTTTTGCGGTTTGTAAAACATCGCGAAACTGTAGGAGTGGAAGCAGGATTGTTCAAGGCAGCAAAAAGAGCAGCAGATGAACTCGGTCTCGCATTTGACATCAGGCGAGGATGCCGGCGAGGTGCTGATGTCAGTCACTGAACTTCTGCCAAATCGACTGAGAGCTCGAATTAGAGCTGCCGAACAGGAAAGTCTGTTTCGACAGCACGTCGATAAACCCCAGCATGGTGTCTTCTTTAAGAACATAGAAACACTGGGTTTATCGACCGCCTTTCTAGGGTCAGCCGGGCTTAAGTCGCGGACCGAAGGATTCATTATGGCCTGCCAAGATGGTGTTATCAACACCTTGGTCTACCGTAGCCGCGTGTGGCGTGTAGAGGCTCCTGATATCAACTGCAGGACCTGCCATCAGGCGCCGGAATCGCTCATGCACTTACTATCTGCATGCCTCATATATGCGATTTCGGCCTATATCCACCGACATAACGCAGCGTTACGAGTGCTATACTACCATCTAAGGCACTCGTACGGGGTAGACCAGACACCAGTGCTGCCATACGTCGCCGGAGATATTGAGTCCGTTGTCGAGAACAAGAAATGCCGGATTTACTGGAACTACTCGTTCCCTCTACGGTCAGGCTGATCCAAGCCAACAAGCCTGACATAGTCCTCCTCGACCATCAACTCAAGGTGAGTTTTCGACACCTGCGGAGAAAAACATCACCTTGAAAGAGTAGGAGAAACGGACCAAATATTGCGATCTCCGGTACGAGCTCTAAGTCGTCCTAAAAATCGGTGTACTTGGATGCCCTGGTGGATTGTAAATAAATTTTGTCTTGTTTTAAATAAGGAATAAGCAAAGTATATGTGTATATAAAGTCAATTATTTATTTCAGTATACCTAATTTTATTCAAATGAAATTCAAATTGACCTTTCCAATAACATTTAATATTTTTTCCAAAAAGGCAGAAGCATCAAACAGATACGTTAGGTATCGGGTATTCTTAAGCAATGTAGTACCTACATTAAAATGTCATTATTAGTAAACCGACGTATCTCAGCAGTTTGTTATTTCACTTTTACTATTATTAGGCGTGGTATTTAGATGTATAAGATAGAATAATGTCTAAAAATATACTCCTGTATTTCAGATCTCATACGTCATACCGGTTGCCTGTAACAGTCCTTTTTTTGTAATGCAATTATTAATTTTTTTTGACCGCTAAAACAGATAGATGTGTCCGTGATTAATCAAATGTATTTTGAAGAGTTTTCCTTGAACTTTATTTTATTCAGAGAATTATTTCCATTTTATTAAATAACAAGTTATGTGAAAAGCACCATATTTGGAATTAATCTTCAGGATACTACTCGTTACGCTTTGTTTTGAAAATTTTCTAAACAAATCATATATACACAAAAAAAAACTATTCTTAAATCGAGATGAAAAAATGTTTGAAATGTGTTTTGAATTAAACCAATATACTCATCAAGTGATTTATTTGTTTATATGAATGAAACATATTAGTTTTCTTGACACTGACAAATATTTGTCATATAGTTTCTAAATTTAATTATAATTTGTTTCATCCTAATATGTCTACATGTAAGTAAGACAATCATGTCTTATTTAAATACATTATATGTTCAAATTAAATAGGTAATATAATAATTTTATTAAGCCTTGATAAAGACATTCTGTTTTTCGTTTTTAAAAATATATCACCTCCATTAACATGTAGAATTTGTCTTCGTGTGTAGTTTGCCAGTCATGTGGTTAATCAAATTGCTTGAAATAGAGTGTAAAAATGTAACAGGAATTAACTGCGCTGCCTTGCATGTCGCTGTTTTAATACAGCTCTAGGCTGACATTAATCCAAGATTCTCTTGCCATAATTACCTAACTATACAGAGGCAAAACAAGTCTCCCCACCAAAACCAAATTTTCATGCGCATCTGTGGAATCGCCATTTTTTAAGTGGTATATCAATCAACCTCACTGTTTACGTTTACCGTGTTAGTTTATGTTCGAATTTGTGAGCCATTTCTTTTTTTGCGTGGTCTTTAATTAGAGATTATCTGTAATAGTAAGTAATTCAGAATAGTAACAGGAATTTTCAAATGAACAGTATAAAAACTTATACCAGAGTCAGAGACAACCACGAGACGTTCAAGTATGTATTGTTTCTATTCGGAATATTGCACTGGTCTACTGTTTGGGAAGGTGAGAATAGATGGCGTGCGTGAATGCGTGATGATGAGCCGTGATTTAAAAAAGCGCGCGATGCGTTTTGTTGGTTGTTATATTTTCAGTTACATTTTAATGAAGAAATAAAACAAAACAGGTAAAATAAATCGTTTACTGATAGAAAATCAATAAAATAACAAGCCACAATGAATGCAATAATTATGAAGATATTTTAAATAATCTAAACCACAGAAAAATAAATGGCTAAACAAAAAGTTAAGCATTTTACAATTAAATAATAACGATTATAATATTACTTTCTTGAACAACAGGTACCTATGTAATACAAAACCTATATGGCAAGTACAAAAAATATATAAATAAGCCTACCAATAAGGAAAAAAAATGTACATTTGCTTCCCAACATCCTAGATATATGTATGTATCAATATCGATTAATGCTGCACATTATTTATACAATGTGGTCTGCAATTTGACAATACTTTTAACAAATATAATAGTAATATTTAATTGCTTAGGTGAAGTTTATATTAACAAAACATATTACAAACACCGATAGGTTTTTACAAATAAATATACATATCATACACAAGAACGAAGAAGTACTTGCTCGTAGGTACATAAATTATGTACCTAATTAATAATTATTGGGTAACTATAAACATATTAGGTAGGCGCATATGGACACATTGCAGTTTCAAGCAACAACACTTGAAATTATAAAAAAACATTAATAATAGCATTGAAGTTATCAAGCCATAAGAAGCTAATAAAATAAAACATATTTATTTATGTCATAGTTTGCAAACTGTTTCTGACTGCTGCTGGAACAAACCTCATAACAACAACTATCGATGATGGAATGTCCTCAGCTTATGTTTAGATTTCTTTGCATCCTTACGATTCTGGATGTTTTCTTGGTTTTCTCTTTCACACCACCAAGGAATCCCAATTTTCCACACAACTTTCACGATCTCCCTGGTTACAATTTCTTAATGGTCAGAACGGAAATACCATGAGAAGTTCACATTATCAAAGATGAATTCAGTGACAATAACAGAAATCTTGGGTTTATAGCAGAAGGTGTGTGTAGTGATACATCAGAAACACATTTTATTCCCATCATTTCTTGCCAAATTTTGGACCTAACAAGAAGGAAACAATTTCATTTAAATACCTTTAAAACACAAAACACAAACTTACTTTTGGTCATTGACTGGAAAATAGTGCATTTCTTCCACCTGTTCTACATTAAATCCACAAATAAGACAATGTTTTTGTGGTATGGTTATAATAAAATTATATACTAGGTATACTAACACTAATAAAAAGTTCAAATAAAATAGTATTTAAAAGTCACAGTATTTTACAGTTCGTAATCCAATATAAAATAAAAAACGGCACACCACACAATATCAGCATCAAAACAAACAATATGGCGACCGGATCCAACATCAACGATGACGTTTCCTGTGCTGCCAGCGGCATCTACGAAAATCTTCCCAAACTGCAACAAAGATAGATTAATTGAGAAACACCTATGTACAACAAGGATGGAAGTATGCAGTAATTATACCTAAAACCGAACACATTTTTATATGTACTTGAATGTCTCGTGGTTGTCTCTGCTTATACCTTATTTTTTGAATTGAAACTTGGATATGGGATTTTGGAAAGGCGAATTAATGGTAGTTGAATTTTGGAGATTATGTTTTACTGCTGTTACATGGTATTCACTTAGAACAATCACGAGTAAATCCTAGTGACGCTTTACGACTGCACCGTAATTAATTTTTATCAAGCCGTTGCGTTGTTTAGATTGTTTATTTGAGAATCATTTGCCATTTTTGTTATACTGTGTATTTTATAGTTTATAATTATTTAGTAATTAGATCTTAGTACTTTTGATTCCTATATATTTCATATTTATTATGGTGTAAGAATTTTTGTAGTTTTATTAATAAATTTATTTATATTTTAATTTGCTTGCCTAATTATTTGTTTTTCACACATCAAGAAGGATCTGCAAGACCTTCGGGACCGATTCAGTATATTCGATCTTGTACTACAATTTAAGATCATAATAAACTTGATTTACAAGAAATATACAGAAATCAGTAAACAAAAATAATAGTAATAAAGATTTAATTGCTAAGTTATCTCACGTACTCACTTCTCTTTACGGTCGGAAAAACCAATACCACTATCGGTATGTCGTAATCATTTCAACTTGGCGAACAAACCCATTTTTTTGGAAGTTCTAGGATATTTTTTGTTAATTAATTTAGTGCCAAACCATAATTTAATATATTATGTTTTTTGATACACTTCAGTAATAAATTGAATCATATTTAAAATTTATCCAGTAATAAAGTTGTGACCAAATTTAATAATTGACAGCAGCAATGTTTTAATCGTTTTCATGAACCGATATTATTATCTTTTATTATGTTATTGATAAGGCTGGGAATTTTTCAGATTTTAGTATTCGAATATTCGTTCGAAAAAATATTCGAATATTCGAACTATTCGGATATTCGAATATTCGGATTATTTGACTTATTCGAATAGGTATTCGAATTATTCGGATATTCGAATATTCGGATATTCGAATTATTCGAGTATTCGGATATTCGAATAATCCGAATTAATCGAATAGGTATCCGAATAATCCTCGAGTATCCATTATTAATAGGTATAGCACTGAATACTAGTGAATAGTGAATACTCTATTTGAGTATTTGGTTGGATAGACCACAATAATAGTCGTAACGTAATCCACTAAGCAGGCAATTTGGTTTGCTTTCCATACCCACAATTGGGTATGTCTCCTGTACATGTGCTTTAAGGGTCAGAATTATTTAGTTAGTATTTTATTTTAGGATTGAAGCGCTATTGTTCACATTTAACTATTGAAGCTTAAATAAAACGAAAACAGAGCTAGTTTATTATACTTCTATGCCATAACTATTTTTCCTTTTCGAAAAAAATAAAAGTGCTTTAAAATTAGAGTGTTTTTAAAAAAGACGCAAATTGTGAAGGTAGAACAAATACATGAAAAGTCAATAGTTAAATATTTACAGGTTTTCTAAAATTAAAAATTTAATTTTATCCCCTGCCTTAGTACAGTAAGAATAAGGTCGAGGCGAGAAAGAGATGGAATAGTTTGACTGGGAGTAAAACGTGCCACTAATGTGGTCTATTTATATATTTGGATTTTAGAATAGGTACCTACCTATACCTACTATCTACCTACTTTGGTTGGATGCATACTGCATACCTATTCGTACATAATTTAATAATATATTTTAATATTCAAATTTACTCAAATGTAATCGAATATTCGAGTACCCGAGTATATTCGAGTATTCGAATATTCGAGTATTCGAATATTTCGAATATTCGAATAATTGCCTATTAGAATAATTCGTATTCGAATACTCGAATACTCGAATTATTCGTATTCAATTCCCAGCCTTAGTTATTAACCATTTTGTGGTAATAGTAAAGTGCTCGTCGTATAGAAAAAAAGTCGCTTAAAAATGATTCTGTGGGCCCCAAAACGCTAAAAGCTGGCATATGGTAAAATCTTAAAAATAAATAGCTTGAATTCAAATTCGTTCAAAAATCGTGCAAAAGGACACTATTCAAAATTTTCGAGTTAATAACTTAGATGGATAGCCGATATAATTTTCTCTACAAAATGACGACTTTCTGAAGCGATTGTTTGAATTTGTGGTCTAGACTTGAAAAAGCTTCATCATAACATTGAATTGCTTTTGACAGAAAACATATTTTCAAATCGAAACCTTTCTTACTCAAGGAAGATGATTTAGATTCAAGATACATCATGCAGTGAATGTTGTGTTTCAGCTTCAGAAACCAATATTTTTATATGTCTTCTACTCGTAAAACTAGCATAACAATTATTGTGCCATCGTAGAAAATCTATGTCACTATCTTCAATTTTTATAATTTCTTGATTTATTTTGGGATCGATATACATTTCAGCCTTTTCTTTCAGTTCTAAAAATACCTTGAGAGTATTATGTTTTGTCAGATCCTTGTTAAAGGGAAACTAGACGGACGTAATTTGCGTCGCGTAATCTTCGCTGCGAGAAATAAGTTGAGATATATAGCACCTACACGGGTGCCCTTATTACGTTCGGTACAGGCAAGAACATACAAATTTCTCTACCCATTTTATTATTGTTAAAATGGTTTGGACTGGATCATGCTCTTGTTCACACCATACTAACCAATGTTATCCATTTTCAGCGTATGATAAGCTCAACGTATTTACCGTGGCTAGAAGCGTTCACTCATTCACGTTCAGCGCAAGCGTGTACAGCGTGCATACATTGCGCTCGTGTAACTGACTACATTCAAAAACATGATTTTAATTTCAGCGTAGAATAAGTGACGCAGAATACGTGACTCAAATTACGTCTCTCCAGTTTCGCTCTTTAAAGTGCGTAAAGCCGGGTACTCATATGCGCTCCGTATCTGTATTTGTATCATGTAACGGATACTGTAACAAAATTTTGAATGTGTACGTCTTGCGTTCCATGTTCGCGAACTTACTAAGAACATGAAGAGCGATCCGAACGCCTGCCGGTAAACGCCGTGAACACAAAGAGGAACGGTCCAGTGTTGTGGACGGTTCGTAGCTGGAACGCAAGTCAGTACGTGTCAGTGTTCCGATCATGTATCGAAACACTGCATGAGACGGGATACTTCTGGAGACGACATGTTGCTGTGAACTTGCTTCGAACACTGCGGGTCAAGATGATCGCAGGTCGTTACGTCGACTATTCGCCTAGGCATACATACAGCGAACTGATACTGTAACTGTTACAATACATGATACAGATACAGATACGGAGCGCATATGAGTACCCGGCTTAAGGTACTTTGACAAATCAAGCATTTTTTTTTCTCGATCAACAAAGCGGATTCAAGCTCAGTGCCTGAGCTTGTACCTATAATAATTTTGTTATTGTTTCTTATTAATTACTATATATCGCTTATTATTAACGGACACATTATGAACGAGACATCATAGTAATCAGAAAAGATGACACAACATCAGAGTCAAAGATTTTTTGATTTAAGGATTCGTTTTTGATAATCGATGATAAAGGAAAAAGTAGCAAAATGAATTAATTTTGAGGCCAGTATCTCGAAAAGAGATATGGGCGTTTAAACCTGGAAATCTGCATAAGAGACAATTCTTTTTAAAACGGATTTGATTTTTTAAGTGGTCACAGATATCGTTTCCAAACTTTGGCAGAGTGTAGAAAATTATATCGGCTATCCATCCATATCATTGACTCGAAAATTTTGTATAATGCCTTTTTGCACTGGACGATTTTTGCACAAATTTGAATTCAAGCTATTTAGACCATTAACTTTCGATTTTGCCATAAGCCAGCATTTAGCTCTTAGGGTCCACTGAGTGACAACTTAAAGCATGGCGAGCACTCTGCAACTAACTACTGATGAAGCGATAGACATCACAATTTAAATAAAAACATGAAGCTGATTTTCACCTTGTACGTATTTAAATTCAATATTATGATTGATGAGCTCTAGTAGAGGCAATATGTTATAGTCTCTGGCTTTATAAAAACAATCCTGAAACTGAGTTTGCTACATACAATTAGGTATCTGTTTTAATATGATATGATTACATAAACAGCGTTTCAACAGATTAAGCTGTTTTTATGTTTTCATATTTGACATCAACAAACCGAAGTTAGTCTGGCTGCCTTCAAGCGATCGATGAGATTCTCAATATTCAAGTTTTAGTAAAACAAACAGTATACGACCAACTTAAATATAAAGTACAGTATAAATTTATATGTTATTAAAAATATACATCGATAATTGAAAAAGAATGTTTACGTTAGTTCATAAAATTCTAATAATCAAAATCAAGGTCGACATGAAATGCCTAGATTTTGTAGATAAATACTAACCTCTTGGACAACTATCTATAGTATAGTTCGACACAAGGTAAAAGAAACAGAAAAACCTAGCTATAGATTTAAATTTCTTTTTTATTTTTTGACATACTTACCGAGAAAGGTGATAGGTAAATTCCCCGAGACTTCATTGTTACATTGGTGCAAGGCAATTGACCTTCGATGTCAATAAGCATAAGAAAATTTTTTAACTCGGATTATGTTCTGATTTGTATTTTAATGATTTACTCATTGTTTACCACCAAAAATCGGAATATAAATATTCTAGAAATTATTTATTTTTCGTATGCGTCTTCAATTGGTAATATCTTCTTAATGATGCTTTTGCAGACGCAGTTCATAGTACGTTTTTTGAACGTTCCGTGAGATCTAATTCGCACAAAATCTGAATCCCACGAGATCTAATTTCCCACGAAGTCTAAAACTCCAATGCCATTTTCCTATGAGATCTAATGCATCTTGTATGTATGAATACGTCTTTCATATTACGATGGTACCCTATGAGGATTTTTGCACATATGGTTTGCATATACGTATAGAATAGTTTTCAGCTATCTTTTGTTGCCGGAACGATTCGACCAGGCTGTTAGAAGAAACTAATTGGTCACGTGATTTATGATCATTTATGAAGACCCGTCCCAACCTATAGTCACTGTTTTGGTAGCAAGTCATATTGAAATTTAAAAACTGTATCGGATATAAATTGAATATTGTTGAGCTCGATAGCGCATCTCTGACAAAGTCGAAGGGATTGGTTGTGTGACTACGTTTTTTTTTTTCAGTTGCGTAATCTCCGCCTATGCAGATCCGGCTTTGGATTTGGGAGTTGTCTAACTTATGTGGTGTTTTATGTTAAAAGAAAATTATAAAATAAACGTACGTGTCTGGCCTGGACTTTATGTATTATATCTCATGGGAATTATATCTTGTGGGATTTACATTTCGAGTTTTTAGATATCATGGTAGTTTTAAATCGGTTTAATCGGAAAGCCGAAGAGATATACTGAGTGATGAGTAAACTGGTTGAAATTAGATCTTGTGGGAAGATCTTATATGATTTTCTTCTCAGAATCTTTAGATCTCATGGGACTTTCAAATCGGTGTTTTTAAGTATGCATCCATGATAAAACACATTTGGAAAGTCGACCAGATATACAGGGTGATGTGTTCTTGTGGAAAAATAAATTCGGGGTATTTAAATTTCGTGAAAATTAAACCTCATGGGACGTATTCAACATTTTTTTCGTTCTCTCTGAAGTATCAGTCCACGAGAGTTTTCGGTATATTTTTGAAGCACCGTGTATATTACAAAATTCCAAAGATTGATGTAACTATTTTATGGGTATTATATTAATTAATAATTAAAATAAAACAACGTGCTTTCGTCTTGCGGTAGTCAATAATTTACTTTGTGTTACCTGATAATGAAATTTCATTAAGCAGTGGGGATCATTTCATTATGTCATACAACCAATTTATCGATAGTGAGTAGCTGTGGCAACCATCAGACCATTAAGACTCAGAGACTGGGGATCTCTATTTACCCTTTTATGTTAATACCAAAGCCTCTAACATGATTCTATACAGCGATTATTGAACGTTCAAATGAATTCGATAGTGTCACCATTGTTCTCTTCCCATTCAAACAAATGAACAGACGGCTGTTTATTATGTAATATTGTACTGTCATTCCACATTCATTCTCTAGTAGTACATTGAACGTCACTAAGTACTTCTACCTTTGTATGTCGTGCTTGTGCGGAGGTTGGAGACAGTTTATTGACGTTGAAATTGCAATAAATAATGAAACAGACAGTCATTAGAGTTAGAAATCAAGTACAAGGTGGTCAACTCAATACTCCACTCCCTGTTCTACAATTTTGATATAATTAAAATATTCATTTTTTCCAAAGATTTTGAATTCCACATTTAAAATTTTATATTCATATAAACATACAGGTCATGTCAAAACATGTATTTTTTACCCTATATAATGTAAAATGCTCGAGCACGTATTTTTGGAGAACGTTCTCAGAGCATGAACGAACATAATGAGATAAACGAGCATTAACGAAAAAACCCGAGAGTATGTTTTGAGTTGAAAATATATCCAAAAAAAAAGTTTTTCTAAATATGTTCTTAGAATTCTCAATGTTCTGAAAATTCTCAAATTTCTCACATATCAGCAGTCGGCAGTAACAATTCTCAGTTCTCACAATTATTTTTTTTACGTTATCAAATTGTTGATCGCTTCAAATCAAGAATGGGGAAAATAAAAAAAGTTTGAATGTATACGTGAGTCATATCAATAAAGAAATACATCGTTTGGCTGTTTACACCAAGTTTTTCTTTAAAAATTATATTATACCTCAATGCATATAAAATATTTTTCAGGACTGCCAGAATTAGGTGTCAGATATTTTTGTACAATGGTTCAAGACCTTAAAAAAATTGAAAATATCAACTTTAAAAATATGCCTAGCTCTGAGCATCATAAAGGAACAGATTTCTGTCAGAATCATAAACTCATAACAAATGGGCTCAATCTAGTCGAACGTTAAATTGCACACAGTGTACACTGAACAACACTAGCAGAGAGATATGCACGGCGCATGGTGCCTGGGTGCGGCGTTCTCAGGGGCAGGAGATTATATGGGGCGCTTTCATTGGTTAGGATCGTGCCCGAATATTCTCGGGTCGTTCTAAATGTTCTCCGAGAAGAACATTCACGCACGAACAGTTTTCCTCCGAAAACGTTCGCGAACTTTATCGGAATTATAATGGGAACATCCCGTTTCCCACATCATTAATATGAGTATATACCTTGAAAGTTATATATACCTTGAAAATCTACGTAACTGTTTGAAAATATCCATATTTTAACTGACTTATTTAGGTATTGTCATATGCACCCTAAAATTTTGGATCGGTTGGTATTACCGTAGACGTATCGAGGGTGTCATATCGTAGGGGCGTACACGCCAATATTATTGTTATAATTATACACTCTTCTGATATGATACCTTCAATAAATAGGTTTTTATAAACCTTATTTCCATCGTATGTACTCTACTAGTCCTTCTTAAAACCAGGAAGTTGCGATATAATTCGTATTTGCCAATTCTGCGATTTTGCACTAGGTAATCTGTGTTTTATACTCGTAATAACTTTAAAGCCAAATATTGTTGAGTTTTGTTATTACATATACACAATGATATAAAAAATGTTAATGCTACATAAGATATTGAGAGTTTTCTAAAGTTGAGCGAACTTTTTGGAATTCAAACAGTTGTGTGTATATCATGTAAAATTTTTATCAAATAAGAATTGAAGTCGGTAACACCCAGTGACAATTATTACACTTTTTACTTGTCTATAAATAGAAACGCCCAATTTGGCAAATTAAATAAGTGGAGAAATTCTTAACATTCTTAACTAGCCAGTTTTATTTACCGCATCAATAGGTTTACTTCACCTGGCCTTTAGAAATGTTAAAATGCCTGTTAATATTATTAAATGATCCCCAGAGCCTCGTTAGTATCGATTCACACTCGAAAGTCTTCAGCGCCGAAAGTAAAACCACAAATTAGCAACAAATTGTCCATAACTCGTCAGCCGCGGCTTGTAAGCGGCGCCGCAGTTGCTACAGACGGCGCTGGTCACGCAAACAGCTCTATATCAAACCCCCTTTAAGCCCGCCCTCTAACATGCCCTTCGCCTGTCAATATTTTTAAAGATCACTTGCATGATAACGAGTTTGCATAAAAGCTAATCGCTGGGGAATTATTTGCAAACTGTCTGCCGGTGGATTAAGCGAAGATTTATACCTTCATTAAGTTCGAAAAAACTTTACATACAAAAATTCGTTTTGCGCTAATGTATGTTTTTTCGAATATGATATAAATGTTATTTATTTTGTATATAATCATTTCTTAAGAATTAAACCATAATTATATAAAATATATATTAATACATTAGCTGCGAACGACTAAAGGATGATCCTCGCTATACCTCAAATCAGTGACAGCCTATCAACTCGCGCGGCGCCGCACCGACAGAAAGAAAATGCCGTTTCTAAAGTTGGGTCCAAATTTGAGCACTTTAGCTCGAACGAACAGAACGAGTCAAACGCACACGAACAAACACAAACAAATAATCCGAACAGAAGGTCGTTGCATTTCAGGAGGTTCGCCGTATTCGTTATATTTCCATGTATTCCCACATGTTGGTAGTTTTATTTATTATATAGACTCGGTGGCAACAGGCCTTTTAATTCTGTGCAAATTATTATTATTAAAAATTAATAATAAAGAAAGTATGGATACTGTGCTTAGGGTTCCATAACACCCCATACCGTTGATAAATATCGTTTAACTGTAGAGACTTTTCTCTATCCCATTTCAAATTAATAAAAATAATGTCATCACGAATTCTACGAACACCACAAATTCTCTGTATTCCCGTCCAAACTGCATGCTCGGAGATCAACATTTTCTTGTGAGCAATTCTGATTTACCGACAAATCGCGGAAAAAGTTTGGAGCATTCGATTCACCTCGGAGATACGTTCAGACTAGCGAATTCAGCTCTGCGTTCGGCTCGTTCTGTTCGTTCGGCTCTGTCTGTTCATTCTGAAAACAATGTTCAAACCTGGGCCTAGCTTTACGATTCTTGTATCGTGAATATCTACATTTAATAGTTTTTTTCTCTTCTATGCCCGTAATTGTAGAATTTTTTTTATCTAATTTCACAGTCGAGCATTTATCCAAATTGATTGTAATAAAGTGGGGAACAACAGAAATCACTTGAGTTGTCTTATAAGTCGCGGCTCTATGACAAGAGTCCGAATTTATTCCACGATAACATGAAGGACTCAGTCGGAAAGCAGCCACAAACAGTAGTTTGTGAATTAGGATGACATCTGTCTTGGCTACGAGAGATTCCTCGACCGCCTCTGGACGATTTTTGTTTAGGCGTTTTTGGAATTGTTTAGCATTCGTAATAGTGTCTTTGCACGATCCAGCATTTTCGTTTATTTACAATATCTGTCGCCAAGACGGTATGTTATGTTTACTGGTTACAACGCTTAACACGTCGGTAATTAATTTACTTACCGACTTCTGAACAGTATATAAAATTAATGTAATACATGTTATTTCATGAAAATAAGGACAGAAAATAAGGAAATTTATGTTTATTAATACAAGAACATATGTATTTAATTTTTGTTGTCATATTATACTAATATAAACAAATACTTTACGGATTAAAAATTAATCATCGGATGATTCATTTAAAAACCTTTTAACGTGTTCTTTATTCAAATCCCAGCTTTTCTTGTTCTGTGTCCATTATTTTTCCATTTTAGATAAGCTGTCAACGTAGAAAATTTATAAATATCAATAGCATCTTTAAGGAAAATTGTGCTTTTTAACATTGAATATTCCGTCCAGAGACTACCAGGAGATTTTAATGTCTCATACCGACGAACAAAGTACGCCAACAACACTTTTTTTATTGATGCTAGCACCACCCTTCTTCTCACACCAATTTTTGAACATTTTATAGACTCTTTCATAGCGGCCCTTGGATTTTTCTGGAATTATTGCGTCACATCCGATTTCCCACTCATTTTCTATTTCACTATTAACTTCGGAATCACTTATTGTATAATTCATTACCGAAAGTAATAGAATAAAATCCAATTTCAAATTAAATATGTTTGTTTGTTTGTAAATAACGCTAAATAATATCATGGAAACATATAGCACAGCCGTCTAATTTTATAACAAAATACAAATATCATATTTGACAAGTTGGATTTGCCGTGAAATATAAACGTCACGTTTGACTTTTTGTTTACTTAGTAGGAATTAAAGTTACTTTGTGCACATCCATTTTGATTTAAAAATTATAAACACTTTTTATTACTTGTCTAATTTTCACTTTATTTATTATTTTTACAACTAGTTTCATCCTATTTGGACATTTTCAAGTAAACTAAAATATACACAGATTTTACTTTCATTTAAATATAAACTGAACTGAATAGAAGGATGGGTCACTTTATGGTTGATTATATAATTCAAATTTGTACAGATGTTATGTCTTTAAATGTAGGGTTTTTTTTTCAAGATAGTAAATTATATTATGGTGTGATTTTTATTAACAGCATTAGGTTATCTGAACAATAATAACGGAGAATTATTTAAATCTATTTGGTCGTTTCATATGTTGTAATTTTTATTCCTATTTAATTTATTAATTTCTAGCACTTCTATAAATTAAGTTTTTTGCTTTTCCCACAACTATGTAATATTTTAGGTTGATGGTCATCAGTTCTTGTATGATCAGAATGTGTTAGGTGTTTATACAAGTTGAAATGTTGTGTTTGTGTGTGAGTATGTTCTCTAAATCCTACCCCGCACGATCTACCTGTTTGACCTACATATGAGGCGTTACATTCTGGGCAATTTAACCGATATACACCACAGTTTTTTGTTTTGCATTGAAAAGATATCTGCCTATATTTTTGTTACAACTAAATGATGTTTTAATATTAAATTTGGAAAAAGTATTGCTAATTGAATAAGAGAATTGACCTGAAGATGGTAATGAAATGTATGTTTGAACTTTTTTCTCGTTAATAGTGGGGTAAAGTTCTTTTAAGAGGGACTTATTTTGTTTTTTGTAAATTAGATTGTTGATAATATTTTGAAGGTACCCGTTATTATGTGCTATAAGTCTTATTGTGTCTATTTCTTCTTTTAAATCTGTCTCAGATAGAGGTAAGCTGAAGGCTCAGTGTGTCATAGATATATGCGGATAATTTGTGGGAGGGAGGGTTATAGGAATTAAAGGGGATAGTGGCGTCTGTAAAAGTTGGTTTTCGGTAAATATTATAGGAAAATGATGTTTTATGTCTTTTTATAGTTAAATCGAGAAAGTTTATTGATTCATTATCATTCTCTGTTTCTAAGGTAAAAGATATATTATTATGTGTCTTGTTGATAAAATCGAGGAGTATTTTTTAACTGTCTGTCTGTCCCTTTAAAACCTATTAGGATGTCATCAACGCACCTGTACCAAAAGATATGTTTTTTTTGACATTGGAGAATCCAATATAGTTTCTTCAAGATTATCCATGAATAATCGGATAAAAGGGGGGGCTAAGTGGCGAACCCATAGGGAGCCCTGTTTGTATAAAGATGTCCTCATTAAATTGGAAATAATTTTGATTTAAACACAACTTGAATGTTTGCAATATTTCATTTTTTTATTTTGGGAAAATTTTGCATATTTGTGGGAAAAATAAAAAACTTAATTTATTAGAAGTGCAAGAAATTAATAAATTGAATAGAAATAAAAATTACAACATATTAAATGACCAATAATGTCAGAAAGAAAATGCAAGATCAAAAATTGTCGTGTTGCCGCGTCTAAATGGAATCAGAATTATGTGTGAGCTTTATCTTCAAACCAATTTGTTTAGTTTCTTTTGTAATAATCTGCCATATGACACTATTACTATCTATTTATTTAATTCAAAATATAGTTTAATAACCATCAATCATTAATGTAGATCCTTATGTAAATAATATGTCATTTAATATTATACTTTAGCAAAAAGATAAATTTTTGTTTCAAAAGTAGAAACGACCTGTAGTAGTTATTTTTATAGTGGAGTAAAATTGGCCCGAAATTGTCATTTTTTAAAATGAAGGTATAACTAAATGGGACTTTCACCATCTCGTAGAACATCATTTTGGCCGTTTTACAACTTTTATTAACGGGGCCGAATATTGCTAAGTTTAATTTTTTATGAATGAGAAGTAATAGTCTACAAGATGGGGAAGGTCCCATTTAGTTATAACTATCAGAAATATGCGAGATATAAGAGCGATTTTATTTCACTATTAATTTTATTGTAAATTCGTGATTATATTTCATCAGTGACTTTGTGGTAGAGCGGTAAAAACACTTAACCTTCATCCCGGAGACCCGAAATCAACACCCGGTCGAGGATCTAGAAAATTTTCAACTGCAGAAATTAATCGTAGCATACTTGGATATTGGATGTGTTTTCGTTGTCTCCAAGTGTGTAACTCTCTTAATACAATGTACCTCGAGTTACCTTTAGCAATACAGGGGATTTTTATTACCTGAAGTATTTAATTAATAATTAATTTAAAATAATTTAATTTACTAATATCGTGTCTTGATAGCATCAACACATATGTTTTGAAAATTCAAATATAATGTGCAATAAAATCTCTAGCCAGTTCTTTTGAAGAAGCATTATATTTACGATAATTATTTCGTAGTTTTCCTAAAAATTAAATTTAATTGTAATTAAAAGTGTAAATGAGTAGGTCGATGTTTCAGATATATCGATGTGACCATGGCCATTAACCATCTGTTTGGGTATTTAATAATAATTTCACACTGCAAAGCAAATATTACGCTATTTTTATTAATTATATTGTTTAAACCGTTAAAAAGTCATGGCTGTATCAATGCAACTGCAAAATATCAACCCATTAGTTATAATATTGGTTGTGGATATTTCCTTTATTAAGTATTATAATATTTAAATATTAATTATATATGAAGATTTAAATCTCTTGCGAAATAAGTAAGAAGATTGTTACAATCTGAAATGTCACTGAGATGTATCATGTTCTGATAATAAGATCTTGTGAATTTATAAAATAACATTTATGCAAAATACACAGTAAATTTCAGTACATAAATATAAGTGTAACCAGTACCAGTAGTTAAATGTGTTAACGATAAGCGATTAAATACCAAAGTTTATTATTATTAGTATTGTCTTAAAATTAACTAACTGAAATATCAAGTCAATTTGAAATTAAATATAATTTATTCTGTTTTCTTTATGCAGTTCGCTGATATATGTACAGTTCATTTCAAACTTATTTGCAACATAAAAGACATGTATTTTGAGATTAAAAAGGCATTTGCAACCATTGTCGTTATACTTGATAGTCTTTGTATTTCAACAATACTATTACATGATATTAAGATTGTGAATTTTTTTCCTAGGAATTTTATATATATAATAAATCTCGATATTGAATCGGCGCGGCATGCGGCAGATTAAAAATACGCAAACAAATGCAAATTTATATTGGGCACAGCAACCTGTTTACCATATCTTATTTGAAAGAGACAAATTACTGATTATTAGCAGATTTATATTTCTCATTTTTTTCTTTTTTATGTGAATACTTGTTTTGTAGAATACGCAGTCACTCGCTACTCCCGAACAAGTCATTTTTCTTGTAGTTTATTACAGAAATATAAAAGACTACAAAAAACTTCAAAGCCAGCGCTTCCATATGCCAATAAGACCTAATTAGCAGCATACAGAGCCGTACTTCAAATTTCTGTGTATTACAATGAACACAATAATACACCAGATTTAAAAGTAGTGTCTTAGATAAACAGATATTTGATGTCGCTTCTGTTAAAATAAAAGTTACCTCTGTTTTACTCTAACTTAAAATCCAACTCTAAATTAAAATTAACAAGTAATTCTCTTGTTGCTCAATTTTGCCAATAATAATTTATCATATTAAATTACACAGGCCGACAAAATTTAACCGACCTTCTAAACTGGAAACAAGACTATATTTTTCCGAAGGTTTTTGATGCGCTGAATCTGAATCCGAACCTCAGAATTGCTACATCACGTCAGGTTTTCGACAGATTCTAACCTAGAAGTGAAAAAACCCGGTTTTTCGCTATATTTTATGTCACATCACGAGGTAATTTTTTCTCCAGAAAACTCGTTACGGCATCTGAAAGTACTACTCTTCCCGTTCAAAAACATTCAAATACCACAGACACTACAACTCCATTGTATATTACCGCTCTTAGCCGACTCAGAATTTATGTCCAATAAATGTTGAACGTTATTAGCTTTATCACTCCACTTGTAAATGTTTGAAAAATTCAATGAGAACAAGTAAAGCGAAGTGATGAATATATTCTAATATTTATGAGTTTATTTTTACTATAAGATAGAAATTTAGGTATTTGTAATTTGATTCTTCTATCTTTTGAAGTCTTCATCTGGTGATACTCAATTTCCGAATACTCACTAATATGCCAAACTCATAAATTTCAACTATCGATTTCTCGGAGAGGAAAAAAAAAATTTGAAAAAAGTTCAGAATGGATTTTGAAAGGGAAGAATAGTACTTCCAGGTGCCGTAACGAGTTTTGTGGAGAAAAATTACCTCGTGATGTACCTCATATATAGCGAAAAAAATGTTTTTTTTTTTCACTTTTAGGTTAAAATCTCTTGAAAACCTGACGTGATGGAGCAATTCTAAGGTCGGATTCGGATTCAGCACGTCACTACCTTCGGAAAAGTGTAGTCTGGTTTCTGGTTAAAAATTTTGTCGCCTTGTGTTATTATTGTTGCCTAGCTTTTCGTTAATAATTGCCCCTCCTGAATTAACTTATAAACAGTTCATTCTAGAACTTCTGTTAAGTAAACTGTTTTTTTCCACGGCTCCTGTTTTTCTTTCATTTTCTTTCATATTTCTGTAAACATTTAAAATTATTTTTTGTGACTGCTGGCATGCTATTTTGAAGTTTTCTTTGTAATTTGTGAAACATTACCATCTTCCACATCCCGACATTCTTTGGTGGTGGTGAGGATCTTCCCAAGGCTGGGAACTCGCAACTCCTGCTCCGGTACTGTTTGACGTTTTTGATCCGTCAGTATACCAGATGGTATCATTTGGTTGTCTTTGCATCTGCCTCCTTCTCCATCCCTTTCAGGTATTTTTACCCTGAAAGTTTTTGTGAAGTTGTAGGTTGTGCTGATTCTGTCTGACTGCATATCGAGTAGACGATTTTTTCCTACATGTTGGAATACTTCAGTATGGTATCCTCTCCTTGGGATGGTCCCATACCCAGTTGTTTTCAGCCTGACATTGCTCCCGTGATCCCTAGACATGCAAGTCTTTGCACCTTGCCTAGTTTTCTCATCGCCTCTCCTTTTTCGGCCTTGTGCCACCAGATCAGGAAGGCGTAGGTTATTATTGGTACGACGACCCTTTGGTACAACCAGTGCACCATGGCGTTCAGGTTACAATAATGACATTTTCATTGCACAAAAACGAGTAGTTAGAGCAATGACAAACTTAAGAATAAGCGACACATATAGAGGCTCTCTTAAGAACCTGAATATTTTTACTCTAACAGGTATATATGTATATGAATGTCTCTGTTTTGTGTATAAGAATAAAGATCTGTTTGAAATTTCATAAAGAACCATATTTTTGATACGAGGAACAAAGATAAATTCTCTTACCCACTTCATAAAACCACTCTTTTAAAAAAGGGTTGCTGTTATAGTTGTCTGCAACTTTTTAATCTCTTGCCAAGATAAATCAAGGAAATAAAGTCATTTGGTAAATTTAAGACTATCATAAAAAACAATTTATTGTCAGCTGAACCATCCAGTATCAGTGAGGTATCGGCAGGCATTTTTAGCTTGTTAACTTGTAGTTGTATTTTTCTATGTTCTACATTTCTACATTATTAAAGAAAAATGTTAAAATTTTTACATGAAATTCTGAAAATAAAAATACTATTTTAAATATATGAAAGAAATTTGCTTTTTAATGTTTCAAAAATATTTTATTAGAAACTCTACACGTGTTTCGGCTTTTTAGGCCTTTGTCAAGACTACAGGGAATACTGAACAGTAAAATTTGTGTTCATTGCTTATATAACCACATCTGGTACCTACTATAAAACTATTGTAAAATATGTTTTTATATCTTGAATATTACTTTATTTTTTTAAATCTAAATTATTTTATTTAAAATATGGTGGCCGGTAAGAATTTGTTCATTCGTTAAATTTTTATTATTTTTAACAGCCTTACTTATTTCTAATTGTTCTAATAAATCAAGTTTCTTTCCTTTCTTTTCCAAATGGAGTAATTTGACATTATTTAAATCAATAAAATGAGTTGACAATGTGTTGACATGCCTGTACTATATACATTGTTTACAATAGATTTCCTGTGTTCCTCGAATCGCTTTTTTACATTTTGTCCAGTTTGTCCAATTGGAGTGAACGAGCCCAAATGTAGAAAATACTCTTTCCACCGAAGCTGATGAAGAGACAGCACATAAAAATTGCTTCAGTT